>JAUPFV010000003.1:139264313-139785415 GCA_036936605.1 Limnanthes douglasii subsp. nivea
TCTGAAATCCGGATCAACATCCATGGCCCAGCTAAACTTTGCAATGAGAGACTTGTTAAACATCTGTAAAAAAGCAAGAGGCCAAAAACAAAACATGAGCTGAAATTGTGAGTTATTCCGAACCAGCAAGAAATTAATAATAAATCTTATCTTCAGAATTCTCACCTTCTCAATGGGAACTTCATGTCGTTTACACCATGCAACTGTTATCCTAGGATCAAGATAATTGATTTTAGATGTACCTAATGCCACCGTCTTCAAATCCTCCTTGGTTTGCAGATCTCTTTCCATTTTCTCAATCTTGGCATTTGTTTGAGAAATTTTCTTCTCCAGGCTACAAATACAATAAGATAAATGTAACAAACCATCCAGATGATGTATTTGTGAAGAGAGAGAGATACAGGTTATAATATATTACGCTTCAGGGGCCAAGTTCCTTTTATTTTTCCCATCAGAGTCCTTCAGTGGTGGTTTTCCTTTCCTAGCCCTATCTAAGTCTGTTTTCAGCTCCTTGAGAACCCCCTATAAACCAAGGGGTAAAAGTTAGTAGAATACACAAGTCAAACAGAGACCACAAGCTCAGAAGCAGAGAGACAATATGAAATGATACCTTTAGCTCTTCAATTTTCCCATTCAACCTCTCGATTTGTGGACCATGGGATTTTGAAATACTCCGCTGATGATTACAAATAATTGCAACCTGCAGTAACAAAAGCAGATAGATTAAAAGGCCGAGACATAGCTCATTGGTAATATGTGTATATGGGAAGGATTATCTTTACCTCTTTATTAGCAAGGTTATAAGTTACTATTTTGTGGGCGACTTCACCTTCTTTAGTTTCTCTACTCAACTGTCACCAACCAAAGAAAGTTTTAAAGAGCAAAAAAGCTAATCATGACACAAAAACGAAAAATGTTCGGAGTGTTTATTATATAAATCAGTGCTTGCGTTATAGGCTCCACATATTGCACATTAATCAGTAACTTCAGTAGATAAACAAAGTTGTAATCTAGATCATACCATCAATAGAGAACGACAATTAAGCACATGTATTAACTCAGTTAGCCAGCATACCATATCATCCAAGGTGATTGAGGCATTATAAGTACGGAACACTTTAGCTGTAAGGCCGGGCATAAGTTCCTTAAGATGGGCATTCAGTTTACTTGTGTCCAGCTCGTCAAAAAGATCATCTGTCTTCTTTTTCTCTGTATAGAGAAGGGAAACCAGTCTTTAGTCACATTTATCAAAGAAAAAGATGTGAATATAAGGAGTTTACTAATTCACTCACTAGACTGGAACTCCCCAATTGCCTTATAAACAGGAGGCTCGACCTCCACTGTGTTTACATATTGGATGGAATCTTTACCAAGGAAGTCAAACTATATAACAGAGATGGAGAAAATATGTGAGCATATTTTAATAACAAAGCAAAGGCTACAAGAATACCAAAAGATAAAAATCCATCAAACACTCAAATATGCTATTCTTGAGTCCTCTCCCAGCTCTTTTAAAATTCACTCCTGGGTTTCTATGATGACGCCATAAAAGTTGATCTTGAAGATAGAGCACATATACCTTCAACTTGTTTGGAGGTATACATTCCACATTTCCTACTTTTAGCGTGCAGCAACCAACAGTATCAGCTTCATCATCATCCTGCATAGAACCGCAGTATATGAAGACCGTGCAGATAAGATCTCAACATACACAAGAGACTCGAGCTATAATTACAAGTATGTAAACTTCAAGATAAGATACAAGTGCAAAAGAAGTAGCAATTTAGACACACAATTGAGTCTAAATAAAGACCAGAAAAATTGTCCTACACAAGGGATTGATAAACATGCGAAAGATAGGTAGCAAGCGAAAGTTTATCAATAAATATCTTCTCGTTTGCAGCCCACCACATAAATATCTAAAGCATCTGAAGATATATGAAATACCTTCTCGTTTCCAGCCCTAAGAGCTAGTTTATCAATAAGATAGGTAGCAACTGCTATTTGTTTCCTTTGATCATCTTTGCAGGTAAAATCCTTGGTATATGCTGTTCTGATATTCTTTATGTAGTCCTGTAATAAAAAATTAACATGGCATTCAGAAAACGGTTCAACACTAACATGTTATGAAAGAATTATACTAGTTACCTTTAGCTTCCTTGCTTTCTCATATTTCTCTTTGTCACTTTGCCCCTTCAAGGCACTGCTAGCAGCCAAAAATACATATTTGAATTCTTTCGGGTTAATAGGATCATTCCAGAAGGCCAACCAAGTGACAGTTCTATCATGCTTGATTTCTTTCCACCTGTCAGACGAAATGTTCTCAGAGTTAGATAATTTCGAGAAAAATTACTCCCTCAGAGCAAAAAAAATAAAGACCTTTCACCAGCAATGGGGCATTCTGGGATAGGGGCGTCTTTCCCGATGTTTATGGTAATATCACTAGGAAAAATTCGCTTTTTCAGCTTTCCCATCTGTTAAGCATGAGTAACAAATATAAAAATTATAATGGAGCAGATGCTATAAAAAGAGAAAGCTCAACGTCAGCAAATCAGTGATACCCATAGCAGATTGAAATATATTTATTCACGATTAACTTTAGGAAGAAGAATGTTATAAAAACCTTGGGATGTTCTCCCCGGCCTCGGAAAAGCCCAGGTGGTTCAACTCTGAAATTTCCCACCTGAAATAGAAATAGTCATCAGAATCAGCAAAGTAATGAATTGTGGCAGAAATTGCAGTACAGCTAATTATGCCAAAAGTTTACCCTTTCTTTGACGCCATCGAGAATTGCCCACATATACTTATCCTCAAGCTTCAGTTTCTCTTCCTTCAGAGCCTTCTTTTCCTGTGTATAATCAAATGAACCCATATCATGACCTTTAACAAGGAACATATAACAGAGAGAGCAGTTTGGGTTCTACTACAAATTCTGAAAACCCTATCATGTGGGAATATAGAAAAAACCAGCTTGAAATTGGAAGTTATTTGCACCTCCATAAAGGATAACAGCAATAACATACTCTTCAGAAGCATGAGGGTTTTAAAACCAAAATGAATATAACTTGAATAATACCAGCAGCAGTATACGTTGTATGTGCCATTCAATTCGAAAAAGGTGAGCATAGGGAAGGGGTTGGCCTAAATAAGAACCAAACTCCTATATTTTGCCACAAAACTAAATATCTTCTAAGAAGACCAACAAACTTCACATTGCAGGGAAATATTCTCCAAATCAATGAACACACAGAGCTGTTTCTCTTAATAATTGAAACTATAAAGCACAGTTATCATGACCTTCACAACAGCCCACTTTGACTTCTAGTCTTAATAATACTCATTTATTATAAACGCCTCTATTTAACGAAATAATATTTACAAAATTATTAGCGGAAAGGTGAATTAGTGTTATCCAATATGGTGTTCCTTCTCCACCAACAGCTTGAGCAACCATGTAACACGTTTATGTAAGATCATTCATTGTAAAGACGACCTAAAAAAGATGCAGACTTTTAAAAGATCCCATGTATAGCAGACTTTCTATGTGTTCAACTTTACTTACTTCAGAAGTCATTTGTTTCTTCTTCTCCTTCTCCTCGAGATGCCATTGGAATATTGGATCAAAGTCGCACTCATCCAAGCTCTGAATTACATGATTCTTGCCTAGTAATCTTTTCCAATCATTCCAGAAATTCTCTCTGAACTTTGGTTTACTATAGTAGTCTGTATCTCGCATTACTGCAAACATTGTTGCAACCTGCAGACAGTTTATCCAGCAGCATCAATAGATGATTCGCACATAAAATTCATGTTTAGAAGTGTACGAAGGAGGAAGAGAGAAAGAAACCTCCTCCTGCTCAGGAGATAAGTTCACTGGCTTTCCCTTGTAAAGAATCTTAACCCCATGCGGCTTGTACGGAGGTGGAAAGATGACACCATTGTGAACCAATGTTGTCCATTTTTGTTGTCCATCACCAGAAGGCAACTCTTTAGATGACTTGGAATATTTGGAATTTTTTGCCACTTGCTTGGATTTACTGGTTACTTTTTTGGATGAGGATGAAATAACTTTTGTCACCTTTTTTGCTGTAGATGATGATTTAATATCCGAGGCTGACTTCATTCTCTTGGCAATTGGAACATTGTCATCATCATCATCCTCAGAGTGCTCTGCTTTAACAGACTCTTGCTTGGTTTTCATTGAGATAGAGGTATTGGAAGGCCGTTTCTTATCATCTACCCTCTCTGCTTTCACAATCACTTGCTTAGTTGTCATTGAAGGAGAAGAACTTGCAAGCTTCGGCTTTTTAGCTAAAGACTGATCTGAGGAGTTTCCCTTTTCCAAAGGTCTCTTTGCTGACAACACATGATTGGGCTTGTCAAGAGGTCTCTTGATAGATGCCTGAGAATTTTGTCTCTCATCTTTTATTTTGATACCATTCTGGTGAACTTTTGACACCAAAGGCTTTTTCTCATCAGGCTTAATACCTGATGTACCTGCCTTGGACTTAGCTGATATACTTGAGGAAATAGGAGCTTCATCATCTGATTCTTCAAGTTGACGCTTGATGTCTGTGGCTGGCCCACTTAGTATAGGCTTCCCGCTATTTAATGGCACATGGGACCGAGGTGTTTCCTGCTTAGGTATACTAGGCTTTTTGTTTGGCTGGCTGGAGTTACCTTTAAGTCTGGAACACAAAGGCATATCATCTTCAGAATCTACATCATCACCTTTTAAATCAGAGGCGACTTTACGTTGCTCCTCTTTCACTGATTGTTTGGAGTGATGATCTAATGAAGTTGATGATACTGGCGACTTCATCGATGAAGCCTTGGCAGATGAAGATGATGAAGTTGGTGACTTCACTGACGAAACTTTGGCAGAAGAATTCGGTGGCTTCGCTGACGAAGCCTTGCCAGATGAAGTTGGCGGCCTCACTGAAGAAACCTTGCCAGATGAAGTTGGTGGCTTCGAAGAAGAAACATTGACAGATGAAGTTGGTGGCTTCGCAGAAGAAACATTGACAGACGAAGTCGGTGACTTCAAAGATGAAGCCTTGACAGATGATGTTGGTGACTTCACTGAGGAAACCTTGGCAGTTGAAGTTGATGCATTTGGGCTTACCAAGGGTGATTTCAAAGATGATGGTTTTGAGGGAGGAACCATCTTGCTCCTTTGTGCATTGGTGTTTGATTGGTTATGGTTGGAGGCCGAATTACTACTCCTTCTAAAAACAAGAGGTTCGTCGTCCTCATCATCATAACAATTTGCCATACTTGGCTTGACAGATGTCTCAGCAGCCATACCCAATCAGTTAAAATCTTAACATGTATACTTAAACAATATCTGACGGGACAGAAAAGAGAAAGTAATCAGTTTTTGTGACAACGGTCTTAGAGATTTAATCTGGGTGAACTAAAAGATAAAAGTAACAATCCGAGTACCAAAATCAGGCATGCAAATTGAGACAGCAATACACATTAAAGAAATTCATCAAACCATCATATTACAAACCCTAGATGTGAAATCAACCTGTTAAAAACAAGCATCTAACACGCCAAACAAGAAAGAGCCAATGAACATAACAAACCAAAGATGAAGATAAATAGTCATACAATCTTGATATCAGATCAATTGAGCTCAGGTCTTGCCAATTAACACGCTTTTATAACGAAACGAAGAGCAAAAACACCTCAAATTAAGCTAAGAACTAGCAAACAAACATCGAGGAGCCAAAATCAGTGAGCTGCAACAACCCGAATCTATAACAAATTTGAAATTGAAATAAAATAAACGAAAACGGAAGAAAACAATGAGGGAGGGTAATAGCAACAAAACCCTAATGTAGAGAACTAGAAACAAACATTATCTGAATTTGAAATTAAGCTGAAGGTTAATACATCAAATTGGATTGAAAGAAATTTACCTTGGCAAAACGAGGAAAGAAGGCGTTGAGGGAGAACAATGGATCGAATCTCCTGTTCCTTGTCTCTCTCTCTCTCTCTAGATATATCTTACAATGTGTTTGTCTTCGTTTCTTCGTCTGTATCGTATTGTGCAGACGAAGGAAAACGATAAAGCTCAGCGATGGATTGAGCCGCCATGGACTTGTTTTGGGCTTGTGCTTATAACATTTGGGCCTTATAAAACGGGCTTTGCCCTAGTCGGTTTTATTTGTTGAGAATATATAGAAGACAAGATCTTTCTTTTTAAATGAATTATTTGATTATAAGTGAAGTTTTATAATTGGTGTTTAATTTAAATTTGGCGCCAAACAAAAATGAGTATATTCAAATTTAGAACTTCTAAACCATCGACATATATTTGAATCAGCAAAACCTCCTCCTCTTTTTCATCTGCAACTAATTCCAAGAATCAACCATCTAACTCTTAGTAAAGGTACCAAGTTCTGAAGTATTCATTAGCTCTGAATATCAGTAGTTTGAGGCAGGCCGAAAGCTAAACAAGTTTTGAACTTTAAGAGCTTCGAGGATCAAACAGCAGAATGGATTCTTCTTAAAACCTACCAAAGCTTCAACTTAGAGAGCTTCGAGGAACTTACAGCAGAACGGGTTCTTCTTCAAACCTACAAGAGCTTGAGGCGAGGAAAAGCAAAACAACGCGATGAAAGTCCTTCAACCAAGAATAAGATGGATTCAACTTGATAAATGATGAGCTCCAGAATAAACAACTTGTCTTTCTGTAAGTTCAGCTTTAAACCTACAATATAATGCTTTAAAACAAATCGATGACTAACAAGAGAGTATAGTTAGACTATTGGTTAGAAATATAGCCTAATCCCAGACCTTCAAGAATAATAATAGCTTTTAGACTAGCAGGAATAACATTGATGTTAATGTTTACATTCTTCTTGCTTTTCAGAGACCAATGAGCAAGCCAGTCAGCAACCTGGTTTTGGTCTCTGAAAATATGCCTTAAGGTTATAGAGAGGTGAATCAGATTTCTGATACAAATAAGAATCGGGTCGAAATACCAGGGTGAATTCCCTTTATTCTGACCCTGAAGATTAACAAGAATCAGAGCATCCGATTCAAGATCAACATGAATCTACTTGTTAGATTTGCAAATGATAAAACCGTCAATGAGAGCCCTAGCTTCAGCAATGAGAGAGTTGAGCTTGCTATAAAGAGAACTAGAACCAAATATTAGATTACCATAGTTATCTCTAGTAATAACAGAGCCACTAGATTCTCCATTGCAAAGACAAGTAGCATCAGAGTTGAGTTTAAGTCTGCCAGTAGGAGGATGAATCAATTTAAGATATAAAGGTCTGTTCTTAGAGCTTAAAGTATGATTAGAATAACCAAGAGTTTCAGCAACCTTAAGATTACCAGTCCAGTGAAACCTTTTAAGAATATTGTTTTGATCAAAACTATAAAGAACATTGTTAATCTGAGCTTTAGCAAGCTTAAAAGAAGTCGTAACACCTTTAATCTTAGCAGCATTTTTAGCTTTCCAGATAACACCTATAATTAAATACAAGATTTGTCTGACCTGAATTTTCTTTAAAGCGGAGCAATACCAAACTCTGGTGATATGCATAATATTCATGTGTTTTGAAATGAAAAGATTAAAGATATCTGCATAATAAGACCAAATAGACCAAGCAAAATCACATAATACAAATAAATTAATAGGGGATTCTATGTTTTTGAAAAATTGGCATTTATAAGCCATTGAAATGTTTCTTTTCTGTATAATGGTATCAATATGAATGTAATTTTGCAGAAGCTTCCAATATAAAAAAGAGTACTTTTTAAGAGTTAGATTGTTCTATATTATTGTATAGATTGAAGAAGTGTTATATTTGTATCTAATAGCCTCTAAAGTATTTTTCATATTAAATATTCCACTGCTACATATGTTACAAATCATGTTATCCTCTCTATCCGTTTTGACAGTAAACTTATTAATTCTATCAATACCAGAAGGTTAAATAAGGTTACAGACTCTAGTTAGATTCCATCTATCACCTGACCAGTAACTACTAACCTTTTCACCAGTGAACCATAGGTTATGATCATTATCATTTAAATTTTGAAGAGGCTGATAGTTAGTCCAGTTATCCAACCAGAAATCTATTTTGCCTTCACCCAATCTCCACCATATTTGAGTCTCTGCAAAGGCTTTGATCTTCATCATTCTTTTCCAAACAATTGAGCATACTTTTGAAGAGTTAATCTGAAAAGGATGTAATGTATTGCAATATATATTGTGCATTAATTTAGACCAGAGCGATTAGTTTTCCCTGAAGTTAGCCCAAAATTTGCAATAGATGAAATCTTGAATGTCAGTACGTTTCCTGGCATTTAAGCCTCGTTCTATATAAGTTTTGCAAATGGTATACCACATACACAAATGGATCTTTCTTTCAGTTTTTAAATCTCTAGAGGAACCTTTTAAATGTAGTTTCAACATGGATGATGCCTTTAGGAAGTAAATTGCACTGTATCCAGTAGAGAATGATATCCATCAAGACAATAGTGATCAATGTGATTCTTCCAGTGAATGATAGATGATTTGAGTCCCATTATTTGATCCTATTACTAATTTTGCACAACAGATTATTATAATTGTTAGCCCTGTTATTAGTGTTAATAGTAACACCAAGATAATCAGTAGGGAGGTAGCTTGTAGAGAAACCGGAACTACTAGCTAAAATGTTTATCTTAGTAGGATGAATCATAGAAGCCATAATAATTTTAGTTTTTTTCTTTATTAATCACCTAACCATAGATTGCTTGATACATTTTAAGGAAATTACATAGATTATCAATGGTAGAGTTCTTATAGTTAGTAAATAACAGGATGTCATCAACGAAGGCTAAGCTGTTAATATGCAGAGAACTTCTACTCCTGAATACATGTCGTTTTGAGAAAAAAAACAAAGCATGGATTCCTCTTAGAAGAACCTCTTCATCAATGATAAAGAGGCAAAGAGAGATATGATCTCCTTGCCTTAAGCCTTTCTTAGTTTTGAAGTAGCCAATCATTTCACCATTGAATAACATAGAAATATTAACATTAGTAATAATCTTTTTAATAAGATAAATGAATCGATTTGAAAAGCCAAATTTTTTAAGGACATTGAGAATGTAGCAGTGAGCTAGCCTGTCAAATGCCTTAGACATGTCAAGTTGGATCATAATATTTTTATCTTTAATCTTTATATTAAGATCACAAAGTAGTTCTTTCGTGATAAAGATGCTATCTTGTATGCATTTACCAGGAACAAATCCACCTTGATTAGAAAATATAATTTTAGGAAGGATTAGAAAGATTCTATTATTTATAATTTTTTACATGATTTGATTTAATAGAGTACACGTACTGATTGGTCTGGAATCCTTCCATCTAAGAGGATTAGTGTTCTTGGGAATAAGGCAGATACCATTGGCTAAAATGCCATTGGGAATATTTTTGCCACGAATAAAAGATTTCATAGCATTCGTGAGATTATCTTTTATAATTTTCCAACAGATTTTATAGAAACATTGATTATAGCCATCCATACCTGGTGCAATTGGTGGGTTGATATTCTTAACGATATCCCATATCTCATCTTTATCAGGAAGCTTTAGGAGGTTCATGTTTTCATTATCAGTAAGAAGCTTGAGAATATTATTGAACATGGGGTCCCTCATACAGTTTTCTTCCTCATCTTTACTGATATAAGGAAAATAAAAAAGAGCATTACTGAAGAACTCCACAGCAGAGAGGTCACTTTTGATGTCATTAATGCTATTTCTTTCCTCTTCTTTTTAACATAACTGTGAAAAAAATTAGTATTTTTACCCCCATCAATTGTCCAGTTTGTGTAACAATGCTGATTCCAAAAAAAATATTCCATTCTTTGAGCATTGATGAGCATAGCATTGGCCTTAACAAGATTATGCTTAGAATCATTATTATTGTGAATCTGACGGTTTATTTCCATTTCCTGAGCCTCATCTTCCAGGTTATGAACTTTATTAAAGATGTTGCCAATGTGAGTTCTGTTCCAATTGATTAGGCCTTTCTTCAACCTCTTTGATTTACTCCAGAATCTGAACATAGGATCATCGTCCATCTCCTGCGTCCAGTTATTCTCCACAAATGGAAGGAAGTCCTCATCTAGTACCACATATCCTGAAACTTAAAGCTAGATTTAACTCTATTATTATCATCATTAGTAATAGATATAGTTAATGGCATGTGATCAAAGCAAGTTCTAGCTTGGTGAGTTATTTTAGTTTCAGTAAAAGAATCAGTTCATTTACTGTTAACGAAGACTTTGTCTAAGCGTTTCCACTTAGAGTTGGTAGACCATGTATACTTAGAACCAATGTACCCTGCATCTCCAAGTCTGTAGTAGCTAATCATCTCATTAAATTCGTTAGTGCTATTGAGACAGAAAGTACTACATCCTAGCTGTTCTTCAATTGAACAAACAACATTAAAATCACCACAAATCATTCAGTCCAAATCAGTTATAGAGATAGATTTTAAGAAGTTCCAGAGTTCAATTCTATTGAGTCTCTGGCATTTCGCGTAAACAATAGTAAGTAAGAATGTTTTAGAATCATTCCTAAAGTTAATTTCAGTATTTATACACTGGTTAAGACCATTTAAAACTATAACAGAAAGATCATCATGCTAGAAGAGCCAGATTTTGTTGGAAATGTTATGAGTAAATTTTGAAAAATCCCAGCTTTCTGGCTATACTTTCTATACCATCACAATTCATTAAAGGTTCTTGAATATCAATGATCTTAGCATTATTTTTCTTAGTTAAGTAAATGAGTCTTCTAATATAAGCCTTATATTTTATTCCTCTTATATTCCAATTAATCATGTTAATCATTAAGAGAGTTTGAGGATTTAGATTTACTTGTTCCATTGAGTTACAGTTCTTTTTTGATTTTGCTCCTAGTTTTCTTCATGCCTTTAGCAGTCTTCAATTTTTGGTTAAATATTTCTCTGAAACTTCATTCATCTTCTTCTCTTTCTTCTCTTTGAACTTCTGGAGAATGTGTTGTATTTTCTCTGTGGTTTACTATGACATCGCTTATTTATTTTTTTGGTGGAGATTTAGTTCTTTCATATGTATTTCTGTAGTTGCTGTCTTGATTAAGGCTACCTAGTTTGTAAGAAATTAATTAAGGCTAATCCAACATAATTGGAGGCTCTATCCTCCATATAGCCACCTTAGACCCTTAAAAATGTTCAAATTTTAACCGTTAGAGTGCCAACACTGAACATGTTTATCTCCCGATCTTTCGACAAATGTGCTTACTTTTTTTAGGTACTTCAAAAGGACCATAATTTCTAGTGAACAAATAAATGTAGCAAAGCATTTACTTAGATAAAGCGGTATCTTGCCTCTCTAGAGACTCTATCCAAACCCATCCCTAAAGAGAAAATATATGTTTATTTAGTTGTATTTGAACATGTTGTAAGCGCGGTTCTAATTATGATAGAAATAAGTTATCCAAAGCAAATCTATAATATAATCAATAGTTTATTGCCTATAAAGACACGATATCTATATTTAGGAAAAATGGTTTGACACTAATTATTGCAACAAGGAAAATGAGATCTTACTTCAAGGGGCACTTCATCGTGGTCTGAACATCCTGTCCACTCCAGAACATTTTACAAAACCTATATATCTTAGAGAGGTTGACCCGATGGTCATTAGAGTTGGGGGATTTTGATATCACATATGAACCACTGATTGTTATCAAAGCCCATGTTTAAGCTGATTTTGTTATGGAGTTCCACACAAAAATGTCTGAACCGTCACTCGAGAGTATATGCTCGGAGTGTCTTGTCCGAACTGATGGAGGGTTAAATCTCTCAAACTACGGGCCCGATGTCTAAATTGTGGCTTCTTCTGGAGACGAATGAATCATATCATCTGCTTTGGTGTTCAGGCATCAGATAATGAAGCTGAGTATGAAGCATCCAATTTTGGGATTCGTTTGGCCCATGTCTTCATGGCGAATAAAGTATGTTTGGTGAATGCATTTTATCTTGTTGTAAATCATACTTTGGAATACACTTAAACACACAAGAACCATATGATCAAGTATCTTAAACTATAAAAAAACTCAGGTGCATCTCTTTAGGAGTATCAGTTACGAATAAGTACTTAGGGCCGAAAATTTTCAAGCAAATTCTCTAAACTCGATAGCTTACTCTGAGACTGAACCATGGGCCACTTTTATAGATCATCTATTGACTTATAAAAGAGCAAGAGATAAATTATGAGGATAATTTCAAACTGGATGATAATAAAGTTGGGGCTTGAAGCATTAAAATCATAAACTTTCTACAAAATTATATTTCCCATGAAAAGAAAGTTTTGAGTCGAAGGTTATAATTCAAAGGAAAAATATTTCTATTGTTAGGGGATACATTATATAATCAAGGTTTGGGCCGACCTTTATCTTGATGCTTGGAACTCCATCGTGGGTCTGGATCAGTGCATTGTGGTTTTAAAATATTAACCCAAAAAGTCTCGTTTGTATTGTTTTATTAGCATACTATACTGTTTCGCAACAAGAACTTAGTAATGTTTGGAACTCTACCTTGATTATATAATATCTCCCTTACTATTGCTAGAGGGACATTATATAATCAAGGTCTGAGCCGACCTTTATCTTGATGCTTGGAACTCCATCGTGGGTCTGGATTGGTGCATTGTGGTTTTAAAATATTAACCCGAAAAGTCTCCTTTGTAATGTTTTATTAGCCTACTATACTGTTTAGCAACAAGAACTTAGTGAAAATGTGACCTCTGTTAATACTTCGTCAATACGATTCCCTGTCTTGTTGGGATGCTCGAGTTCATCTCCAAAAAATTTCATTTTGATAGATCGATCATTGATATGGTCGGACCACTACCTAGTGCTTCAGGAGACTAGATATATATCTTCATTACTATGTACTATTTTTAATGTGGGTGGAGGTCGAACCACTATACATGATAACTATCAAGAACTTCATCAATTTCATGATGGCTAACATATGTTATAGGTTTACAATTCTAAGATCGATTACCACATAAAACGGTCATCACTTTAAGAATGCTAAGATAGCCAATTGTTGTCAGAATAGAGAAATACAACAACATTTATCTTCCATTTCCCCCCATAGGCAAATGCTCATGTATCGGTCACAAACCGAAGCATCCAAGAAGGTTTAAAAAAGAATTTGCCAGGGGCTGCCATATTATGGCCAAATTATATTCAAGAAGTTTTTTGGTCTTACATAAAGACTTTACAAAGTGTGACAAGTAAAAGTCATTATGCTCTCGTATATAGTATGAATATTATGATCCCAGTAAAAATAGTTATGTCATTCTTTATGGTATTCAATTACTCTAATAAGGGAAATATAAAAGAAACGAGAATCAAGATGGATATGATTGAAGATAAAATAATAAAGGATCATTAGAAAGTCTAACATTATCAAACCCTATTGAGAAATAGGTCTATCTCGGAAGTCTGAGCTCGTGAGTTGAAAGCGGGAGATAATGTCTTGAGGAAATAATTCTTGCACACTAGATATCGAAGGCTTAACAAGCTTGGACCGAATTAGGAATGACCTTACCTCGTAACTGAAAAGGTTAAGGTAGACACTTATAAATTGGTGGATGAAAAAGAAAGAAAACTTCAGCACCCATGGAATATCGAAAACCTGAGGTTATACCTTGTTTAAACTTGTATTTATTTTGTACATTTTATTTTGAACTAAATCCTATATAAATTATGAAGGAATGGGTGGTATAATGTTTCCTACCTTATTAGTGCGTGAAAGTTTTAATGAAGTGCCTACATTACCAACATGTTAATAAAAGAGTTTAGCATTAAAATTCTTTCGCTCTGGGATGTGACTTGATATTACTAATGTGTATGTGTTGGTTCATACTGTTGTAAAGATTTCGGGCCTTTATTTGTCAAAGTAAATTCCAAAGCTCGAAATAAGTTATTATGTCCGAACCAATATCTTTATAAAAGTTTCCAATGTAGGATTAGCCAATGAAAAGCCTAATGATCGAAGTGAGTTGTTATTTCTGAACCAATATCCTTGAAAAAAATTTCAACGTATGATTGGTCGAGGCAAAGTTTAACGTTCAAAGTGAATTATTATGTGTGAACCATTTTTCTTATAAAAATTTCCAATTTGATATTGACCAAGGAAGAGTCAAATAGTTGGAGCGAGTAATACTATCGGGACCCAACGTCTTACAAAAATTTCTGATGTTGCTTGGTCAAGGTAGGTTCCGGTACCCGCAGTGAAATTCACGAGTCGTGGGCTTTTTCTTAACCCAAAGCATATCACATTCAGACTAGCATAAGTCTCGAGAGGGTATAAACAAATTATTCTTAAATACTATCTTGTTGTATAATAAAAAAATTGAATAAAGATGAATGACCAAACGGTTTTTTTAAATACATTACAAAATACCCAACCATCCGTGGACTTCAGTGGTTTATAATGAAGATTACGAATATAACATGTGTCCTGCCCATCTAGGGAGTTTATGTTTAAGAAAACAAAAGTTCGAAAGAAAAAAAATTACTTGTTAGTTGGCTTGGGATTCTTAGACCGAGTAACTTTAAGGTTGGTTGGAATATCATTATGGTCAATCAAAAGAATAACTAGGATATCATGGAGGTTTGTTTTAGTAGTAGTACCAACCAATACTCCAAACCCACGAAATCATTCAGGATGCGACTTCTATTGCACTCCTTATTTTCTTCTATATCCAACTTATTCTCTTCTTCGATCTCCTCATTGAATATCGGGTCGAACTCTAAATATACTCATAGTGGGCATTTCACTTCAGAGACTTGCTCTCATAATAGACCAAGACCAAGCTTTAGGAAGCATTGGTGAGAGATCATGACCATATCATTACTTTTCTAAGTTATATGTCATTTGGAGTGCCTTATCACCTAATGACTTAAGCCAGCTGGTTTGAGATTCATCGACTATCATATAGAAAAATGGATGATATATATTGACAATTGTTAAAAATAAACTTGATATTATATAGGTTATTAGTGAAATATTTTTAAAATAATATGGAAACAAGTACTATATATAATGGAAGTTTAATTTTTTTCGTATTACATTGATTTTTTAAAAAACCTCTTCAAATTTATATCTATAACATTGGGTTAAGATTTTTTCACTTGTTTTAAAAATTAAGGAATTTGGTATTGATTTATATCATATGATAATATCATTTGGTCTTATTTTTATCGTTGATTTTATATTACCTTTATACTAATTTAATTGTTATTTTAAATTAATAATGAATAAAAAATATATTTATTTTTATATTTATTAATAAATTGATATATAAAGAGAACAAAAAGATCTAAATTTTTTAAAAAACCACAATTGAATAAAATGATTGAAGCGAATGACTTGGTAAGAATTAAATCAATAATAGAGATTTTTTATGGAATTTATAATATCGTATTATAAATCTAAAACTGTGTATGGATTTTTCAAAGACCCTAAAAATATTATAACTGAAATTTCAATTTTAACTTAATTTTATTATATTTTCTCAAATATTTTCTTACACAATATTGTGATCCTATGAATCACAAGATAGATATTTTTTGTTTGTGTATTTATTAGTTAGTATTTTTCAATATATAAAAGTTTATATTAAATAAAATTCTTCTATTGGGTTCGATATCTGAGTTTTTATACTTACTAATACTTGAACGATAAATTTCGTGTTTGCAATTTTATCCACTAGCGAGCAACAAAAATAATGTATCTATATACATCAGTCATAAAAGTTCATTATAGTAACATGTATATTGGCAAAACAAGAAGTATATATATTCTCTTAAGAAGAAAAGTCCAAGCAACTACTTGGCATTGAAATCATTTATTCAAAATATGCAAACAATATTGATTTTCAAGTACATATAAAGCAGAGGATCATAATCATTATGGGCCCGCATCAGTCATGTTTACAAGATCTTAAAAAAGGGGCCTCATATAGAGGACTTTAATTCTAAGAGGGTATACAAAACATAAAATGGATTAATGCCTATATTCTTTGGGCAACGACACATTTTCTTCAACGACGTCCTTGGGTGATTTTTTTTATGCAGCTCCCATTTGACATTCTTCAATGGGTAAAGTACATTCTGTTTCATAGGATTTGGGTGGCGGAACTTTCTCCTCAACTTCTAATTTTTTCGAGTAAAAGCCATAATCTATTCATCGTTCGTGTACATCCACATCTAACTCATGATCTCTCATTGAATCTTGATAGTGGAGGAAATTTGGCACCATTTTGTGTTGATTTTTCCCCTCCATTAGAGTCGAAACTATTTTCAATGCGTATACAAGAAATATTTATTTGGAGTGACCATTAATCATACAATACTAACTCCTAAAATAACCTCAAATCTACGCAGATATGATGTTATAAATATGGAAAATAAGTTTTTCTTCCAATTTTTCACCATGCTTTGGAGATTTTGTGATATCAAACTCTTAGGTTGCCTTCAAATAAGATTGATGTGAACCCATTCATCCTTCAATAAATTGGTGTCAGCATCCAACACATCTTGAGCCTTTTTTTGTCTCTTTAGAGACCAACAACTTTCCTTACAACTCAGTATTACTTTCACCTCATATAGTTGCTAGGGACTCTTGCCTCCTCTCTAGCCTTTTCTCTCAATAGTGACTTGCTGCACAAAGGGCGATTTTGACCCATCTTACAATTTCTAGTGTAGGATAAATTGTTACGTCATTTAACTTTCTCTCCCTCTGCCTTGCCGTGCCTCAGATCTTTTAGGGAATCAGCTTTCATAGCCAGCAATTTCAAAATATTGGGCATAGATCATCGCCATCATTTTTGTTCTCCATATAAGATGTTAAAAGCATTGAAGATAGTATGAAACATAATTTGACGCCCCATAATATTGTATTTTATTTCATGTAACTTTACATTGTATAAGCATGTAAATTTATACAAGTTTTTGTTATAGATCTTTATTTTTTTACTAGAAGTTTATAACATAACAAATTTTATCTTATAAAGATTCTCATTCTTGACTACTCTAATAGGTGAACAATTTGTTTTTATAAATGCCTGGGTTTTGAGCTCGATGTGCATATTTTAACCCATGAACCAAGAGTCTAGTCCACTACATAGTTAGATGATACGTAATTGTTCTAATAACTTTAATAAGAAAATAAGTGCATTTAAGTAGCCTTTTAGGGTTAGTACCGAAGTCCTGTTTCAGTTCAATAACTTTAACTCGGGTTACCTCTCTAGTTTCTCTCATAATCTTACTATTCTTCTTATTCAACGTTGTACTTTTATCTATAATATCTTCAGCCACCAAACCTTTTGTTTTCCAACCACTTACATTAATATCCTTCTTAAATAAATCGAAGATAAACAAAGGCCAAGTTTTTCACAAAGAAAAATAAATCAAACGTGAGACAAGGGTTTTGTAAATGAGTCAGTTTTCCGGTCATGAGATGGAGAATAACAGATTCCAAAAGTACAATGCAGAAGTTTATCTTTGATGAAATATACATCAATTTAGATGTGCTTAGTAAGAGCATGAAAAATCCGGTTGGAGGAAAGTGACCAAACTCCAAGGTTGCCACACTTGACAACAGTTGCGCAAGGAAAAGGAAACTAGAGCTCATGAAGAATGGATTGAAGCAATAGTAATTCAAAAAATAAGTTTGCCATGGACTGATATTCATATTTGGTACTTGAGCGTGCCATAATTTGCTGCTTCTTGGAAGTCAAAAAAAATTAGAGAATCTTAAAGAAATATACAGTAGCCGCTAACATAGTTATGATCATCAGCAGAAGTGGATCAATCATCATTAAAAGAAAAGAGGTAGATATTAGTAAAAGATTGATGTAGAGACCATGGCAACGCGTCCCAGATAAGTACCATAGAAATATTTTCACAAAGCTCTAATGTGTAGTTGTATGGGCTTATAAGAACTGACTCAATTTATTTACTACAAAGGCAATGTCAAGCATGATATTCAGTAAGTATTTGAGTGATCATAGAAATATTTTATATATTCTAAGATCATGCATTAAGATATAATCATGTAGATAAGGATGTTTCCCAACCACCATCACCACCAATAAAAAGTAAATATTCAATATACTTTGAGAAATATAAAGACTTCTACTATCCATGAACACTTCCATTCGAAGGAATAAATATAATAAACCCATATTTTTTATTACAAAAGTAGAATGTAATCTCTTAATAAATATATGAAGATGCTATGAGTGATTTCTTGTAACAATTATACCATCAACGTACGCTAAAATAATAAGTATTACATTTGTATAAAATTAAAAAGACGTAGAACAGTCCACTCTAGAGTTCTGAAACCCCCAGTGAGCAAGAACATCCTTAAGTCTTGTGTACCAAACTCTAAGGAATGTTTTAAACCATATAGTTCCTTATTGATTTTATAAACATAATTAGGCATTAATGGGTCTTCAAATCCCTGAGGCTAAGTCATGTAAACAATCTCATATAGAAATCCGTTTTGTAACATATTGATTATATCAAGTTGTCTTACTTCCCACTTTGTAGACACAACAATGCTTAGGGATGCTGTCTCGGGCTATGAAGAGGTTTTCAAAACTATTTTTTTATCAACTAGACATGGGGATGTTGTCTTCAGGCTATGAAAAGGTTTTTGAAATTATTTTTTTCATCAACCGGATGGCTTCAATGTGACTTCGAATAGGGAACACTCGAGAATAATTTATCTTATTCTGATAAGGTCAACAATTATAATTCCCAATGTAGCGATTGAATAAAATAAAATAAATAATTTGGGTTCTTGATGGTGATGGTGCTGTGAATTCGAGGACGAATTCTTGTCAACCAGATGATGTAGCCTAGAAAGTCCAAACAAAAGCCTTTTTAATTTAAATTAATTTTATTCAAATATCTTATGTATTTAAATCAAATCTAATTATATTAAGATTTGATTTTAAAATATTTATTTTATTTCCTTGTATTATAATTTAAGGTTTTGAGAAGCTCTTATATAAAGCCTTATATGCTTTAAGTTATTTTAAGTTTTTAGAATAATATATTTTTTATCTCTGAAAATTTCAGTCTTTGTTAACCTTAGATTAGGTTTCATCATGTTACCCTTAAATTAGGGTTTCATCTATCGTTGCTTCTTTTTCTAATTCCACTGCGTCATCAGTTTGCAGTCTACTATAGAGTTCTGAAACCCCCAGTGAGCAAGAATATCCTTAAGTCTTGTGTACCAAACTCTAAGGAATGTTTTAAACCATATAGTTCCTTATTTATTTTATAAACATAATTAAGCATTAATGGTTCTTCAAATCCATGAGGATAAGTCATGTAAACAATCTCATGTAGAAATCCGTTTAGTAACATATTGATTATATCCAGTTGCTTACTTCCCATTTTCTACACACAACAATTCTTAGGGCTAATATGATGGTATAAACTTTAACCACATGACTGAATATATTAGAAAAGTCAACACAAGTACCTGGTGGAACCTTTTCGCAACTGGTCGAGCCTTATATCTTTGTACTAACATATCTTGATTGTAATTAATTTTATACACCCATTTGTTCCCCACCAAGTCCATAATGAATACCCAAATAGTGGGTTTTCATATATGATTTTTTTTGAAGAAAAACAACGATAGATGAAACCCTAATTCATAGCCTGAAGACAACATCCCCATGTCCAGTTGATGAAAAAAGATGGTTTTGAAAACTTTTTCATAGCATGCGACAGCATCTCGATAAGCAATTTTTACCTTGATTCGACAATTGGTAGCCAATTTAAACTCCTTCAGTAACCGGTCAATACGATCGTCATTGGAACGGCTATTATGTACCCTTCATACTCAAACGATATTCCCGATCTTCATGACCGTGTGTGTTGTTCTCTTCTTTAAACCTTGAATCAGAATAGTCAGGCTTAAGAAACATGCTTCCCCATAGCAGGAACTGAGGCTCTGATACCAAACTGATGACGCGACGGAAATAGAAGAAAAACAACGATAGATGAAACCCTAATTCAAGGGTAACATGATGAAACCCTAATCTAAGGGTAACAAAGATTAAAATTTTCAGATATAAAATATATTTTATTCCAAAAACTTAAAATAACTTAAGGCATACGAGGCTTTATATAAGAACTTCTCAAAACCCTAAATTATAATACAAGGAAATAAAATAAATATTTTAAAATAAAATAAAATAAAATAAAATCTTAATATGATTAGATTTGATTTAAATACATAAAATATTTGAATAAAATAAAATAAATTTTAAAAGGCTTTTGTTTGGACTTTCTGGGCTACATCATCCTCTCCTGGTTGACAAATATTCGTCCTCGAATTCACAGCACCATCACCATCAAGAACCCAAATTATTTATTTTATTTTATTCAATCTTTACATTGTAAATTATAGTTGTTGAACTTATCGGAATAAGATAAATTCTTCTCGAGTTTTCCTTATTCGAAGTCACATTGAAGCCATCCGGTTGATGAAAAAAATAATTTCGAAAACCTTTTTATAGCCTGAAGACAACATCCCCATGTCCAGTTGATGAAAAAGATGGTTTTGAAAACTTTTTCATAGCATGAGACAACATCTCGATAAGTAATTTTTACCTTGATTCAACGATTGGTAGCCAATTTAAACTCCTCCAGTAACCGGTCAATACAATCGTCATTGAAACGGTTGGTATGCCCCCTCATACTCAAACGATCTTCCTGATCTTCATGACCATGTGTGTTGTCTCTTATTTAAACCTTGAATCAGAATAGTCAGGCTTTAGAAACAGGCTTCCCCATAGCAAGAACTGAGGCTCTGATACCAAACTGATGACGCAGCGGAAATAGAAGAAAAACAACTATAGTTGAAACCCTAATTCAAGGGTAACATGATGAAACCTTAATATAAGGGTAACAAAGATTACAATTTTCAGATATAAAATATATTTTATTCCAAAAACTTAAAATAACTTAAGGCATACGAGGCTTTGTATAAGAGCTTTTGAAACCCTAATTCAAGGGTAACATGATGAAACCTTAATATAAGGGTAAAAACTTAAAATAACTTAAGGCATACACGCCTTTATATAAGAGCTTCTCAAAACCCTAAATTATAATACAAGGAAATAAAATATATATTTTAAAATAAAATAAAATAAAATAAAATCTTAATATAATTAGATTTGATTTAAATACATAAGATATTTGAATAAAATAAAATAAAATTAAAAAGGCTTTTGTTTGGACTTTCTGGGCTATATCAAATTTAAACTATATTTGCATAACATATTTCTAATTCTAGTTAGAAATTGCATAAAAACTTGGTTAGTTCACTAAGAAGGGTCAAGAAGGTGGTAGTTATGCCAATATATATATATATATATATATTTTGGGTTTGATATACGATGTTTGGTCACAGTCTGCATAATATATTTATTTGACAATATTGATGATGGATAATTTTGATTGAAACCGAGTCTATGTATGATGAGTTAGTTGTTGTATGTGCGTGTTATATGGTATAGCCTGGAAATATATGATCTATGTGAAGTTTAAGAGTAGTTGGAGTTTGTCCTGGGCTGTGATGCAACTACTTATGTTTTGTGTTGAGTTTATGTGGTGAAATAAAACTAAAATATGGTTGTATGTGTTCTATATTAGAATCAGAACTTGGGTTGTAATATTTATGTGAATTTGGTAAATTCTCGATGTATTATACTTCTAATATGCTTATTTTCGAATTTTGGACAGGGTTTCAGGTGGGTTGTTGTCTATATAAAACTACATGGCTAGATTCAAGTAAATTAACTTTCTAAGTAGAGTCACCTAAGGTAGAATTGTGTTGCTTTAAATGACCATTTAATTCTCCAAACCCGGAAACATAGAGAACTATGAGGAATATAGAACAAACACAAAGGAATTAAAATGTGTAGTATTTAGAAAGTGTGTATGACACAGAAACTCATGTTCATTATATACTGTGTTCTTACAGATGTAGAATTTCTCAGTCAGGCTTAGATACTTGTACCCTTTATGTGTAGTTGAATATCATAATAAAACATATTTGATAGAGTATAATTGGAATTTATGTTTCTGATAAGGTGTGATGCATGAAAAAGATGCACAACCAAGTATACTAAGAAAACCGTAATATAGTTTTCTATAACATAATGTTTCATATGGTGTTTTATGATTAATAACAATAATGGGCTTCCTATTAATAAGGAAAAAAAGTAAAAAAAAACTTCATACCAATATATAAATGGTAATTGTTCTTGAGCCAACAAAGTTAGGTTAGTTCTTACAACATGCATGGGTTTCCTTTATGTCCAACCATTATGGGTAGTGATAGAAGGGCAGAAGGTTGTTAGATAAATCTGTATTGTTTTGTAAGTGGTATAAAAGCCTTGAATTTACCCTATAGTAAGCTGAAATTGTTTTATTTGTTTTTCAAATTGATTTTCTACAGGTTTATTAAACCAAACAAATATGGTAAATAATTCAATATTTTACTTTAAGAGACAAATCCATGTAAATCTACTAAAGTCATTTAAGAACATAATATAATATTTGAATCAAGATACAATTTAAGTAAGAGAAGGACCTCATAGGTTAGTGTGAATAAGATCAAAGACATGAGTAGCATGAGAAATAAAAATAAAGTAAAGAGAATGAGATTGGATCGATTAACATGAGTCACATAACTATAGGTGTTTTCTTAGAATTGAAATGAATGTTCAGTTGACTAAAAACTCTATATAAAACTTGATGATAAGGATGACCAAATCTCATATGCAACCCATATGTTAGGGAAAAATGAACATCATGATCTAGAAGCAACTCCGTATTAAAACCCCAAGATTTCAATATTTTGAGTTAGTTGAACCTTCAATACAATACAAGCCATCATTAGCTTTCCTTATGATATTAACATGCCATGTTTCCAAATCCTTCACAAAATATCAATTTTGAAAGCACATAGACACAATTTTGTAAGGTTAATTAAGATATGAAAAGCAAGTTCTTAATTATTATAGGTACAAGTAGAATGTTTCATGATGTGACGTCTATGTTTTTATGTGTTGATAGTTTAAAGTTACCATATGCAATAATAAGTTTTTGGTTGTTTTCAACTGTAACAGAGGACTTACCAACAAAGTCATGTCTCGGGCTCATCAAGCTTGGGCCCTCAGTTACATGATAGATTACTCTAAAGTTTGCATAATAGGTACTATAACCGTCTTATTCTTGAGTAATAATAAATGCACTATGATCTTATTCACACTTCTGTTGTTCATTAGGAATAAATCCCATATAATAAAGATCATCCCTAAAGTAATACACTAGTGCATCATGTCTAAACTTCACACAAATTTGGCAGATTGGCTTGTCAGGTGAGAGTCTTCAACATTTGTCTCCTATCTCGACACTCTTTCCTCTATAATTGTTCACATATTTATTAGAGTGGCTATTCTTACCTATGTAATATTTACCTCATCCTCTAAGATAGTTTCTTCATTGGTTTATTTGATTATTATTACTATGTGGCATAGTTTAATTCTTATGAGTAATAAAGTTACCTGAAGCTATGTTTAGACTAGCTAATGAAATTATGTAAGCTAGTTAATTACTCCAACCTACTCTCAAATATCAAAAGAGAGGTCTATAGGTCTTCCCAGTTTGGTACCTAATTGTCAGCCAAACTTACGACTATAGGAGAATAGTCAGAGTTAAGCACATGTATGACTTGTGTAACTAGATCATTAATGGAAATTAAACATCCAGCAATAATTAAGTTATTTGACATACTTTACATTTTACTTAGATAGTATTCCATACTTGAGCTCCCCTTCATGGTTCTCTGAAAATCTCTTTTGTAGTAAGTAATTATAACTTTTGTTTGACATCTGAATAAACTAGTAGATGCATCCCACATACTCTTATGAATCTCATATTCCATCAGTTGGGGCTACTAATTTAGGGCTTATCGTACTATAGAGCCATCATATGAGTAACTGGTCAAGATCAAGCTTAACAGGACAAGATTATTTCCCTGTTATGAAACCACATAGTCTATTACCCTCGATTGATGTTGTTAAAATTAGTGATCTGGTTCAGTTGTAGGTTCATTTTGCTCAATGTTAAAAAACATTTTTTTATTGAATCTATGCTTAAAATTGGTGAGTTTGGTGAGCCAAAGAAGGCTGTGATACCATGTTAAACTCTGCAAATTACTAAGAGAAGATAATTTTTAATTTTAATATGTGATTCTTGTATTTTATTTAATATAATTCTACATTGTATAAGCACGTGTATGTATACTAGTTTTTGTTACAAATCTCAAGTTTTTTATTGGTAGTAGTATAACATAACAAACCTTATCTTATAAAGATCCATTTATAGACTATTATAATGGTAAATAACTTTTTAATTAATGTTTGTGCTTTAAGCCCGCTGGACATACTTCAGCCCACACACAAATAGTCTAGTCCACTACATAGTTAAACAATATATTTTCATTCCCAATCACTTAAGTAACCTACACGAATGCGGTTGGGTAGCCTATTAGGGTTAATAGTAAAGTATTATTTCAGATAAGTCGCTTTAGCTTGAGATGTCTCTTTTGTTTCTCTTATAATCTTACTGTTCTTCTTCTTCACCTTTACACTTTCATCCATACTATCTTTAGCCACCAATATTTTCATTCTCAAAGCACTTATTCTAACAATATTCGATTGGCATCAACACTTATAAGCAGGCTCATGCAACATTACTTTTAATATATTAAAAGTTAAAAAACTTTTATAGTAAGTATTTACTTTCAAAACGATGTAGTAACCGTTGTATATTTCGGATTTTGCTCTTATATATGATTACAAAAGAAAATATTTTAACAAATTCTATTCACTTGGCATGCCATTCTATAACATTAGTTGGCTTTTCAAATACTTCAGATATATGTATGAATAATGTTTTTATAAATAATACTTTCAAATTTCCAAAACCATGAAAAAATAATCATATTATTATCATAAATAGGATAATCTAAAGTTTTACTATTCAATTTTTTACTATGAGAATCAACTACCCATATTTTTATGCATAAAAAAAATGCCCTAACATGTATTTTAAAAATATTATTCAATTTGTTTTAAAAAAGAATTAAATAGGACAAATAAAATGTGTTCTCTTTTATAAAATTAGAAATACATTTTTTACCTCTCAAATGACATGCTTTTTCTTAATAAATTCAGTAAGATGAACAACTAAGCTACAAAAATCTTACACATATTAGCGATGAAAGCTAGTTAAACCATGTAAAATCCTCACTTGGTTGTCTATTGTGCAGTTGACCAATATTAGATTTTGTCACAATTTCTTCATCGACTTCAAATCCTCTCTTATTTAGAATTAATCCAAGAAACACAAGATTATTCATGTGAAATGTAAACTTTTTGAGAGTAACGAATACTTTTATTTTGCTATAAATTCTAAAATAATTTTGGAATGAATTACACACTCTTCTAAGTTTTTTTGTTATAAATTAAAATAGAAATATATAAATCTTCCAATTAATGCATACAAAACATAACTAACTACTCAAACAAACTATATTTAGTTGAACTAATTTTCCATTCATTAGCTTGTTACATGCTAATATGATGATATCAATTTTTATTTGGAAATATAAAAAAATATAATATAATATAATATAATATAAATGATAAGACTTTACTTTTATGTTATTGATGACTCAATAGTCATGACACGTCTTTTTGAGAAACTAATAAGCTTGGTATTCCATAAAACTTATACTTCCATGTACGCACCCTTTATCCAATAATTCTCTTCATTGCCGCCTAAGCTCTTTAGTCTCATCGGGATTGCTCCTATGTACATGTACATTTTGTTAGTTAGGTTTATAACTAATATATCACAATCAGTCTATTTTTAATTAGTCAGAATAAAAAGTAACCCTGAAGTACTTATTCAAAAATAATATCTCCAAACTCAAACAAGAGAGAAACAACATCGATCAACAAAGCACAAATGCGATTATTTGTTCATAAAATAGTTTCATTGTACACGAGTATAATAAGAGGATGATGTGAAAATAAGGCTTTATATTTACAATATAATTGGATTTTATATTTTTTCTCATACTAAGGTCTATTTTTTGCTTTTTTTTCTCTTATCAATTTTTTATTTTAATTTTCAACTTATTTTTTCATTTAACTTTATAACTTTAGTTGGTTCTCGATGACCTGTTTTAAAGTCAATAGTATATGATTAATTTTTTTTAATAAGTGACGATGTATTACTTGTGTGTGAAACTATCACATATAACCGTCAGGTCATACCAATGTATTCTTAAAAAAATTAATGTAAGTATTAGAACCACATCATAAAGTCTTTCGTGTTCATATTTTTCAATAAATAATGCAACCATTACTTGTTTGGTTACCATGATTAATCCTCAATCATTCAACTCCTAAATATGATAAACACGCTTATGTTAGGTGATTAAGGAAAATTTATCCACCAAATAACATTTGTACAACTCTGTTAATCAGTGATGCCACTATAAACTTTGTTATTTATAAAGTACTTAGTAAGAAACAAGTTTTTACTTCAGGTACCTTATTTTTTTCTTAACATGTACATTGAAAGCTCTCCTGCCAACAAATTTCTAACTAAAATATATTACTATTCACGAGTATGCTTTAATGATGTCATAACATCACCACATACTTCTTATTTTGACTCAAACTCTCATTGGGCATTTATAGTTATCACTATTTTGTTTGCGCAATGACTAACAACGTGTCACTAGTTTTGAAATTTAAAATACTTCATATCTCGTATTCTAAAAATAGAAAATTTAATGTTACTTATAGTAACGGTTGTTGTTGTATTTGTATTCTTAGAACGTTCAGAATTTATATTTTTTTGTCTTTGCTCATGCCTTTTTGAAGTTGTCTTCAATAGTTTGATGGTATACATAGATTATTTGTTTACTTTTAAGTCTTCTTCCACTTTCATTTGTTAGGGTACTATGCTTTTTACTTCAACATAACCACACATTTCAACTAGATCTGCAATCTCATGATTTAAACCATACAAAAACACAACAATCATGATTTTCACGCCTCCTGTTATATTAGCTTAGATAATGAGTACATTTAATTCCTTATAATAGTCATCCGCCCTCTTAGAAATTTGATTTAACCTATACAACTTTTGATAAAATCCTCTATAATATTGCTTGGGTATAAAGCACCTAATCATAATTTTTTTTATCTCATCTTAAATGTCCGAAGATGCTTATATATATATAATTCTTTTCATCAATAAATAATCTCATTAAACAATAATATAATTAGTGAATCTAATTAAAACCACCTTAACATTTTTTTGAGGAATTATAGTAGTTAAACAACATAATTATTTTGGTTTCCTATTTTAAATAAGCTTCGTGACTAATTTTACTTGGAAAACTATAGAATTTTAGTATTAATTTTCCCTAATTTTGGATCTGATGGTGATGAATGTCGAAAATAGAGTCGAAGTCTGCAAAAAATCAAGAAAATAAAACTAAATAGTGGATATAAAGCCTAATCCTATGTTATAGATAAAAATACCTAAAGAAAAATAATCTCAAATTTCACAAAAAGTCTGACGACAAAAGTAGTATTTTAGATCCTTTTATAGAATGCTCGAAACCCTACATAAAAATTATAGTTAGTTTGTAGCAAAATAAAATAAAGCCCAACATAATTTCAAAGCGATGAGAGTGGTTTAAGCATTTTAATTATATAAAACAAAAATAGAAAATTGTAAGAAAAAACAAGAAAATAGATAAATGAAGCCCTAAAATCTACACTTTTTGGGCCTAAAATTCATCACAAAATGTCCCATAATTCTTCAAAAAGTCGTTGGGCTTCTCGACACGTTCAATTTGAGTGGTTGAAGTGCCTAATTGTGATACCCGAGTTCTAAATAAGGCTCATTTCTGTTTTTCCAAAAAGGCGATATAACCATGGCCTGCGCTACTACATCATCCTCTCATTCTTAGGAAGAATTCGCTCACGAATTCTCAACTTCATCATCATCAACATAATTGATGAACGACACCAGGTGCTTCACGTTGAAGACTTCATGGGTCTTCATGTCATTGGGTAGCTTCAACCTGTATGCATTGGGATTAATCTTCTAAATGATTTCAAATGGACCTACCTTCTTTGTAGCTAATTTGTTGTATTCATGTGCATGATAACGATCTCTGGTTGAAACCGCCCATTAGAAAACCCATGGTTTGTGTTTGTAAGGTGCCACAATTTGGTCGTCTGTATGTGGGTGATACGCTTTACTAAAAATTAGCTTTGTGTTTGTAAAACACCACAAACTCTTCCAAAAGTGCTAAAAAAACCACGTATCATGATCAGAAACGATATTCAGGGGTAGGTCATGTATGTGGTAGACCTCTCGGAAGTATAAATTAGCAACATTCACAACACCTGTGGTTTTCTTGTACGTAATAAAATGGGCCATCTTAGAAAACCTATCTACCACCATAAATATAAAATCCTTACCTCTTTGCGTTTGCGCCAGTCTAGAAACGAAATCCATGATGACGTTTCGCCACAGATCCTCCGATATTGGGAGTGGTAAGTGGTGAGGTTTATTTTCGTTTGAGGGTAATTTTGTCCAGAGTTTTGTGGTATTTTGAAGGTATTTAATGTTTTGATAGAGTGTAGAGAGAGAATTAAGCTGCTTGGTTGTATTTAATTTTCATTACCCTCATTTAATGTTGGTGGTTGGGTATTTATACCCTTATCTTTTGGGCCATATGGGCTTTCGGGTTGTGTTTTATGGATTCGGGTCGAGTTTAAAGACCCACTAGCTTTTAAGTAAGCAAGTACTTAGCTTAGTCATGAAGTGATTAAGTTTTTAATACTTTAGTTCTGTTCGGACAGTTTAGTGAGTGGAGGTTATCCTAATCGTTCCTGTTCGGTTAGAGTACAAGAAGCCAGTGAAAACCAACAGTCCGGAGGGCATGCTGAGCCAAACTCTAGCTCTCCTCACCCAAAAACAACTGAAAACCCCTCCCTGGTAATGGAAGAAGTGATGGAGGATTCTATTGAAGAAGCTCCCTTTGAGTCCGAAGTCTCCGGGTAAACAAGTGAGGCTATTGCTGCCAAGAAGGACAAAGGCAAAGAGAAACTATGCTTAAGGCATCCAGATTTACCGGAGGTCCTTGTGGGAAAAGTGGGACCTTGTTTCCACAAGGTAAGTGTTAAGTATTTGATAGCTTTGCAAAAACTTAACTATGCTGTCATCCACACAGCCGAACTGTGTCGGATGCGAACAAAATGGGGGATCCCGGAGAACGTCAAAATAAGGATTCCAGTGGACCCAGAAACACCAATGGACTGCAAGCTTAGTGAAATAGTTTTCTTCACTGAGCTCTTCAACTGGGGACTAAGGTTTCCCTTAGACCCAGAGATAGTTAAATACTTTCACCTCATCAAACTTTTCCCAAGTCAACTGAGCCCTAATGCGTGGTACACTCTCATGGCATGTATTATGGCCTCTAGGCTCTCCGGAATTCCTCTCCCCATGGAGCAGTTCGCAGCTGTGGCCAGCCTCTGCAAAAACCACCATATTCCCTTCTATCACTTCAACATGGGTGATAATTACAAAACAGTGGACGATCTGCTCGAGTCGGAGAGAAATTGGAAGACTCATTTCTTGTTTGGGAGTGGTGCCTGGGAGAATAGGAGGAAGATCAAAGCCGATATCAACCCGAGCCTCCTCACCAGCAGATGGTGAAGCGATGGTAAGAATCCCATCTCACATTCCCATATTTATTTTTATCAAATTTGTTTAACCGACTTGTCTTGTCTTTTTGTTTTTGTTTTTTGACAGTGCTGCCTAAGGAATTCACTGACTACTTGAAGGCTGGGCAGACCACTTGCACCAAGCTAAATGCTTGGGCTACTGAAAAGTGGGGGAATCGCTTCCACAACGCCTTTACCGGAGGCAATCTGACAAGGTCCTACCTCTGGAATACCACTGACCGGATGGACTTATCCTGGGAGGAACTTACCACCCCACCCCCTCCAGAAGTAGTCCTCAAAAGAACACACGCGCCAGATGGGGCATTGTATCTGCCTGGAAGAGCCAAAGCCCCAAGTAAGATGAAGGGCAAGAAAGGTAAAGGAAAGCAGAGTGCGGTTGAAGCCAATCCCACCGAAGTAGAGGAAACTGCTCCAACAAACCAAGAGGGGTAGCTCAAGGACAGGTTGATGCTGCTCTTCTAGAAGTAGTGGAGCATGAAAGTACTAGAGAAGGGGCAGGATCTTCAAAACCTCCAAGGGTTCCTAAGAGAGATAGGAAACAAGGAGAAGAGGGCAAGGACAAGGAGGCCAAAAAGAAAAATACCTCCAAGGGTGATGAGATTTATCTCCGGCCTTCAGAGCCCCTTCCTCCTGTTGACCCTACATACCCAACTCAAGCAGAAGGCATCCCCAGTGACTTCCAAACCGGAGGGGGTGCAGGAAGGGATATCAACATTGATGGTGTTGATATTAGTGGTCTTGAAGAAATTGGTCTTTACTTCGAAAACCTCCCTAAGGATGATTTTGCTGGACCTTACCTCCCTCCGAGTACTTCGAACATAGTTACCTTCAACGGTAGGTATTTCTCTGTCTCAAGTGAAAGAGATGTTATAACTCACTCTATATTGAGTAATATTCAGCCAATGCTTAGTTTGGAGAAGCAAGTGCGAGGTCAGTCAGCTATTATTAATGCCCTTAATTCTGACAAGGAGAAATTGTCCGGTGACCTCCTCATTGCCAACCAAAATGCTGATGTTTTGAAGAGGGAGAATATGGAGTTAAAGAAGAACCATGAGGGTTGGGCCACAAAGGTTGCTACCTTAGAAGATACCATCAAAGAACTCCGAACAAAGCAATCTGAGTTAGAGAAAGATCTCTCTTCCTCGAAAGAGGAGGTGAAGGCTAAAGACATGGTCATTCATACTCTGACCAATGACAAGATCTCGCTCGAGGACTTGGTCTCCAAGGCTGCACAAGAAAAAACTGATCTGCTAAGAGAGCAAGAAGCAAAAAATCCAAGCTAAGATTGATGCTTATACCAACCAAGTGATAGACACCCAGGAAGAAATGTATGCCAAAGTGAAGTCGGACATGGTCTTGCTCTTTCATGAGAAATTTCCGAAGAGGAATCTGGGAGATTTATGGACCTATATAGAGTACGAAGACCTTCCTTTCCACACAATGGCTGATGGAGACAAGCATGATTACTCCAGTGCTGAATCATCCGATGAGGAAGAGAACACCGGGGAGAGTCCAAATGAAGAAAATGATGACCTCAAGAAGAAGAAAACAAGTGAGGCTGAGCCATCTTCAAAGGCTCAGTCTTAGAGTATCAATTATCTTTTCACTTTTGTTTTGATTGAACCAAAGTCCTTGGATGGCCAAGGCATTTTTGTATCTGTGTCTGGTCCTTGACCAGATTAATCTTTTTGTTTTGATAATTTAAAGTCCTTGGATGGCCAAGGCACTTCGTATGTTTTAATAGATAGCTTTATTTTGCACAACTTTTGCATAGTTCTTCAATTTTGGTGGTGATGTTTAAACAGCCCTTGGTTATTTCATAAATGTTTTTACGTGAGAGTGTTTAAATTCTCCGATGATAAATGTCGAAGTAGTCATCACTCCTTCAATTTAATCCGACCTTGTTCAAAAAATAAAAACTTTACTGAAGATAATTAAGTAAAAACACTCCGGATTTTTAAGAAGGCATCAAATTTTTATAAGAGAACCCGGACACCTCATTAAAACCTCCCCGCGCCACCAGGGTAGGAAAGAGTATGCCCCCAAATATTTACATGAGCTTTTAAACAAGTAAATATTTACATAGCTTCTATTCCAGGTACAGCCGGAGGTGCTCAATATTCCAAGGGTGATTCAAAATCCTTCCATCTTTGTCTTGGAGTCGGTATGTCCCAAGCTTAAGCTTTTCAATGACCACATAGGGTCCTTCCCAAGTCGGAGCCAGTTTACCGAACTACTTCTCTTTAGTGTGTAGGAAAACTTTTCTCAGCACCTTATCCCTCGGTTGAAAATCCCTTCTCTTAATTTTATAAGGGAACATGCTTCTCATCAAACCTTGATAGTGTACAGCTCTGAGGTGAGCCTTAACTCTTCTTTCCTCTATTAAGTCAAGTTGGCCTCTGATAGCTACCTCGTTAGCGTGTTCAGAAAAAATTTGAACTCGAAATGAGGGGAGAGTAGATTCTATAGGAGCTATGGCATCCATTACATATACTAAGGCAAAGGGAGACTCTTGCGTAGCAGCCCCGAGAGTGGTCCGGTAAGCCAACAAAACTTCTTGCAAATAACTAGGCCATTTCCCAGCAGCCCCTTCTAAATTATTCTTCAGACCGGACAATATTGTCCTGTTGGCCACTTCGACCTAACCATTTGCTTATGGGTGGAAAGGGGAAGAGAAGCAATACTGTATGCCTCTAGAGGCACAGAAACTCTCCATTTCCTTATTGTCGAACTGTGGTCCATTGTCTGTTGTTATCATTTGTGGAATTCCAAATCTGCAGCAGATATTGGAGAAAACGAATTTTATAATAGCTTTTGAGTTGTACCTGCCAATGGAGCTGCTTTAATCCACTTCGAAAAGTAATCAATAGCTACAATTATAGTTCGGCACCCTCCGGACGCCATGGGTAGAGGTCCCACTAAATCCAACCCCCAACGAGAAAAAGGTATTGGCTCAATAATTGACTCTAAAGGAATGGCTAGGATATGAATTTCATTATTATATCTCTGGCACGGGTCACACCTCCTCACCAGCTCCTTAGCATCTTGCATTATAGAGGGCCAATAATACCCAACTAACAAAACTCTTCTTGTTAGAGCCCTGAATCCACAGTGAGCTGACCCCTCACCATCATGCAATTCAGAGAGCACTATCTGAGACTCGTCGACCCCCAAACATCGTAAGAGGGGTCTACTATAAGATTTTATATAAAGAATATCTCTTAGGATGACAAAACCACGAGCCTTGTATTTTACTTTTCTTGCTATCGATTTATCCGGTGGCAAGATGCCATCTGAGAGATATTGAAGGAGAGAAAATCTCCAATCTTGAGGCTGTTTTATCTGTATATCGAAACTTTCCTCCTCCTTACCCAGATTGATTCGGATGGATGGGCACTCCAACACATGAATCCAAGGGTAGGAATCAGTATAGGCTATAGTTGCTAAGGAGTCTGCCAATATATTTTCTGTTCGGGGAATGTGTTCGTAGATGATGCTTTTAAAATTAAGAGCTACTTCTTTAAGAAGAAGTAAGTATTTAACCAACTGCTCCTTTTTGGCTTCGGATTGACCTTGTGCATGATGGATTAGTAGCTGAGAATCACTCATTAACTTGACCCTTTTGGCTCCACAGATAAGAGCCAATTTCAAACTAGCTATAACACCTTCATATTCAGACTCATTGTTAGAAGCCCTGAAAGCAAAACATATAGCTTGATACATTTTGTCACCGTACGGAGAGGTCAAGCATACCCCTGCACCACATCCCATGGTACTTGATCCACTATCAGTCCAGATGACCCAGACTTTTTTGTCTTTCGCATCAGTTGTTTGCTTTGTATCCCTATATGAATGGAATTCAACTAAGAAATCAGCCACAGCTTGGGCTTTGATTGCTGTCCGAGGGGAAAAATCAATGTCGAAGTCCCCCAATTCTACTGACCACTTAGTTATTCTACTTGAAACATCTTCCTTTTGAAGAAATATTTTTAAGGGAAAGGACGTCCGGACAATAATAGGATGAGCTTGGAAATAAGGCCTCATTTTCCTCGCAGCAATCACCAGGGCTAATGCTAATTTTTCAAGCTTCAGATAGCGTTTTTCTGCATCGATCAAGCTCTTGCTGATGTAATACACCGGACGAGGGCAATTATCTACTTATCTTACCAATACTGAACTGATGGCACAATCTGAAACGACCAAATATACGAAGAGAGTTTCTCTATCAATGGGTTTAGACAATGTCTTGGGGGAAGACAAGTACTTTTTAATCTCATCGAAAGCCTCATCACACTGTGGGGACCAATTGAAATAATTTGCACCTTTTAAAGTTTGAAAAATGGGGCGCACTTGTCCGAAGACCTTGAAATAAAACGGTTTAGTGCAGCCAGTCTCCCAGACAAACATTGTACTTCTTTAATATTTCGAGGAGGCTCCATCTGCAACAAAGCATTAAGTTGGTCCGGATCAGGCTGTATCCCTTGCTCACTTATCACATACCCCAAGAATTTTCCGGACTGTACTCCAAAGATACACTTTTCTAGGTTTAATTTCAAATTTACTTTCACTAAGTTAGCAAACGTTTCTTGGAGATCTGCCAAGTGTAGTTCTTCATCCACATTTTTCACCATCATATCGTCGATGTATACTTCCATGTTTCTTCCAATTTGATCAACAAAAGCGTTATTTACCAACCTCTGATAAGTAGCCCCAACATTTTTCAATCCAAATGGCATCATCTTGTAACAATGAAGGCTCTTATCGGTAACAAACGTAGTATGCTCTTGATCTCTTGGATCCACCTGAATATGATTATATCCGGAGAAGGCATCCATAAAAGATAGCAGCTTGTTCTCAGATGTGGAATCCACCAACTGATCAATCCGGGGAACAGGGTATAAATCCTTCGGGCAAGCCCTGTTGAGATCTGTGAAATCGATACACATACGCCACTTGCCATTTTTCTTTTTCACCAATACCGGATTGGCTGTCCATAAAGGGTACTGGGACTCCTTTATGTACCCTATTTTAGTAAGCCGGTCAACCTCTTGAACTATGACATCAACCTTTTCCTTAGAAAAAGCTCTTATTTTTTGTATCATAGGTGCTATGTCCCTTCGGATGGACAGTTGGTGTGATATAATATCTGTAGGTGCCCCGATAACATCAGCATTGCACCAAGCAAAAACATGCTGATGGTCTTTCAAGAATTTTAACATCTTACCCTTTAACTCTGATGTCATCTTGGACCCTATCTTGACATTTTTTCCCTCAGCCAAAGAATATTTTTCAACTTCTTCAATCGGTATTAAAACTCTAGGGGTCTCTCTAGGGTTATCAATCTCACCCTCTTCCCCAGAAAGCCCCTCAAACTGCTATTCTTTGTTAATCCAAACTGCCCCCAACTTCCGGGGGGCCAGTGCTGTTGCATAACACTCTCTGGCTACCTTTTGACTGCTCCGAACAACTCCCACTTGCTCTTGCACAACATATTTCAAACACTAATGGACTGTTGAGGCCACCGTATGCATCCTAGAGAGCCAAGATCTCCCCAGAATAGCATTATAACAAGTGGGACAATCCACCACAACGAACATTATTCTAACCATTTTCTTAAAAGGGCCCTTGCCCAACAAAACCTCCTCCTCGAATTCCCTGATCACATCTACTGAGCTTCCAGTGAAACTCACAATTGACCTGTTCGAACACTGAATTACTGCTGGATTTTTCATCTTTTTATAGGAAGTTAAAAAGAGAATATTGGTAGAACTTCCGGTGTCTACCAGAATCCGTCTTATGTCATTGCCCCTAATGGATGCTCATATGACAACAACATCTTCATTAGGACCGACTATATCCCTCAAGTCATCCTCATTGAAAACAATGAAGAGAAATGGAATTTGCGATTGATAGGAAGTCATGCCTCTCTCCAGTTGGGTAGCTAAGGTATGAACATGCCTCTTTCTTGAAGAAGCAGTGGGTGCTGTCATGGTGTCTCCTCCAAAAATTATGAGTGACTCAAAAAAGTTGATAAGTCTGAACTCTAACTTGCAATTTTATGTGATAAATCCCACTTTATTCAGGGTCGGATCAGGTCCAAGTACTCTGACTCTACATCGAATCTTTCAATTATCACCATGGCCCCTTCCGGAGACGATGTGCCTGCATTGTTTGGACCAACCCGGTGAGTGTTATCAGGCCTATTACCTCCTCTTCTTTTAACATATGCTCCCAACTTTCCTCTTTCAATTAAATTCTGGAATTCTTGCTCTAAAGCAATACAATTCTCGGTGGTATGGCCAGTATCATTATGATACTGACAAAAACAATTATTACGGCTCTCCCTATGAGATTGTAACGCAGTTGGCCTTCTATAATGCACTTCGTCTTTTGTTTTGTCATAAATGGTGGCTAAGTTTTCTTTTAGTTCTGCAAACCACTCCGGTTGGACCCAAGTTCCTCATTTATTTTTTGATTTTTGACTCTGTGCTGGAGCAGTTGGCTGAGATTGAGCTTTGACTCTGTTATGACTCTACCCGGCCTCCCTAGCTTTGTTCCCGGACTGGTTTTGGTTTGGATTTGGTGCAGTCGGAGCAGATTTCACCTGCCTGTGCACCCTTGTTTTCTTTGTTTCAGCAACATTAATCTACTTTCCAACTTGATTCAACAGACCTCCCCATGTCATGGCCTTCTTTCGGGTTACTGAATCAGCCAGGTTTCTAGGTTTTAAGCCCTGCCTCAGAGAAGCTATTGCTATTTGTTCAAAGCAATCATCCAACCCATTTTTGGTGTTTAGAAAGCGACTTATGTATTCTTTTAGAGATTCGTTCGGTTCTTGGGCACAATGGATGATTGTGTCTCCATTTCCATTTACCTCCTTACTCCCAACAAACTGCCTCCCGGAATGCCTCCCAAAAAGTATCGAAATTTCTGATGCACCCTTGCGGTAGGCTGTTATACCACTTCAGGGCACTCCCCGTAAAGGACTGGGAGAATGCCCTACAAAGCAACTTGTCATCATCATCAAAATTCATCATGAAATTTTTGAACTGTTCCAAGTGGTTGTCCAGGTCTTGACTACCATCGTATTTTTCCAGTTTTGTACTATCAAACCTCTTAGGAAGGTTCCCGGACAGAATTTTGGAGGACATTGGAGATTGTCTCCAATTCCGGCCACGACTGAAGACGGTATCCTCATTAGGAGTTGCAAAGATACCTGGCTCGTCATGGAAGGAAAAATGATCCATCACCATCCGATCTACGTGTCTCCGGCTATGAGACGACCCTTTGCCTATATGCCTCTTTAACTTTCCATGCCTATCCCTTTTCCTTGAATACAATTTAACCAACTTTTGTTTCTTTTTAGAACGACCCTCATCACTGCTGGATGACAAGGATTCTTCAACTCCATCATCGCCCGAGGAGCTGTTGGAAGACTCTGAGTCTGAATCAGAGCTATCCACCGGTTTAGACCGGTGAGACTTTTTAGAGCTAGCATGAGTCTTCTTCGTACTCACATGGGTTTTCGAAGGCTCATGCTCTCTAGGGTTATCAGTATGGTGAGCATCTGATGCCTTTGCCTTCTCTTTTACGCCCATCTTTGCCCTTTCTGCCCTCAGATCTTCTATTTCAACTTTTAATCTATCACGCTCCTCGATAGTATATTCATCATTTTCTCTCACCACTTCGAGCAAAGATGGTGGTACTTTCGGCACGCCCGGATTCCTCCAAACAGGTCTTTTCTGATGGTTTTGAATGCTAGATTCAGGCACCATCGTCCTCCCACTATGGTCGCCAATTTGGTGAGGTTTATTTTCGTTTGAGGGTAATTTTGTCCAGAGTTTTGTGCTATTTTGAAGGTATTTAATGTTTGGATAAAGTGTAGAGGGAGAATTGAGGTGCTTGGTTGTATTTAATTTTCATTACCCTCATTTAATGTTGGTGGTTGGGTATTTATACCGTTATCTTTTGGGCCATATGGGCTTTCAGGTTGTGTTTTATGGATTTGGGTCGAGTTTAAAGACCCACTAGCTTTTAAGTAAGCAAGTAATTAGCTTAGTCATGAAGTGATTAAGTTTTTAATACTTTAGTTCTATTCGGACAGTTTAGTGAGTGGAGGTTGTCCGAATCGTTCCTGTCCGGTTAGGTGGATGATGTCCGAATTGCCCCTGTCGGGTTCACACAAAAAGTGGTGATAAAATCCGGACTCATCAGTAAGTATACACCTACCATTTGGCCATTTGGCAAACCCAATAGTCAGCTACAAAACAGATAACATCTTTCCTCAAATACGGTAAAGAATAACTGGCTGTATATAGATTGAAGGTTTGATCTCTACCACCATACCCATTGTTGTGTCTTTCATGTACAATTAGTAACCTCAAACTGCCCTCAGAAATACATAGTAGGTTACCTTTAAAGAGATAGTCGTTGCTCATTGCAAAATCTTTTCTCAAACCTGCCATGATGTCCTCCAGAATAGGACCAAAATATGGATTGATAGCCAGTAGATCCTTCAACATATCATCCTACAACGTTGCCTTGTATACGAATCATCATACTGCGTAGGATTAGTGCATCAGCTACGCGGTTAACTGCCCCTGAAGTGTGCTTGATAGTAAAGGTAAATTGTTGGGTAAACGCTGCCCAACGCGCATGACGTGAAGAGAGCTTCTCATGAATCTATAAATACTTCAAGGCATCATGATCGGTGTATAGTACAAAGTTGTTATAGGCCAAGTAGGAATTCCAGTGCTTCAAATCCCGCACCACTACATAAAACTCCTTGTCATAAGTGTTGTACTTCAGTTTTGATCCACTTAAATTATCACTGAATTCGACTACAGGTCGGCCTTGTTAGTTGAGTACAACTCCAGTCCCCAATCCAGACGCATCACAATGCAGTTCAAACACTGTAGAAAAATCAAGTAGAACCAGAATATGTGCAGTAGTTAGTCTTACTTAATTATAGATCGTTTGTAGGGAAATAAAATAAATTCTAACCCAATTTGAAAGCGATTGGAGTTGTTTAAGTATTTTAAATAAATAAAACAAAAATAAAAAATTGTAGAAAAATATGAAAACAGATAAGTGAGGCCCTAAAAGCTGGATTTTTTGGCATGAAATTCATCACGTAACTTCACCGCATAATGCTTCCAAAAGTTGTCTAGTTTCTAGACGTATTTGATTTGAGTAGTCGTGGCGCATAATTCTAATACTCGAGTCCAATAAGGACCGTTTCTGTTTGTCCAAACAGAGGGATCATAATGAAATTTGAAATGCTAAGAGGTGGATGACTAAGCATATAACCCATCATAAAAAAAATTAGTTTTTTAAGATCGATAGAAAATAAATATATAAAAAAATCTAATTTTAAGGATATGTAATTAAAAAATTAAATCGATTTAATATATACGAGTCTAAGTGCATGTTTAATAACTCCATAAATTTCTAATACATTCATTATCAAGTATTTTTATGTTTTATTCATTTTTTTAATTTCACATTTATTTACTTTAATAATTAGAATATAAAACCCTAATATTTAATTTTTTAATATTTAATATATTTTTTTCTTGGGTTTTATATCTACGTTACATATAATAAAATGTTTGCAGATGTTTGTTTGTTGAAAATGAGTCGAATAGTCCTGATGGTTTAATGGTTGGTCATACAAGAGCTTATTCTATGTCTATGCCGACTCTTGTTATCTAAGTATGGTGATGATAAAAACTGATCTGAGGGTAGTTTTGGAAGTTATTTAGTTTGTATAGTATTAAATGCTAAGTTGAGATTTGAATGCAAATAAATATGCTTGTTTTTATTAGAGAGAAAAAAGTCAAACACATTATATGCTGTTTGCGAATTATTTATAATCTTTTTGGATCCATGTGTCATTCGGGTCGGGTCCTATGTTTGGGTCAATATTGTAAGCCCCCAGACCCATAAGAAAATATACTAGGCACCTAGCTGAGTCACTAAGCATACTTCTTATTCATCAAATTTAACTATTAGGTCCAAACTGCCCCTCGAAAAGAAATCTGACCCTAGTTACTATTTTGTCCTTATACATAATTTGACCTTATCATCTAGTCTCCTTAGCTCTTTCGGAAGTACTTCGAGAGAGCTAACATTTTAAACGATTTCCAAATCGTGTCCAAAGAATGTACTTAAATAAATTTCTATTGAAAGGTCATGACTTTAGTACAATTACCTTTTTAAGACACGTGTCACGTAGTTAATGTATCTACTGACCGATTTTACCCTTGGTAATTGTATCCATTGCTAAAAAGGAAAAGCGACTACATTTAATAACCCTCTTTAATTATTACTATCGGTTCCTATTCCCTAGTAAAACACTCAAGTGTTTCTTCTTCCCTTCTATAAGAGCAATAATTTTTCATTGTTTCCATGTCTAGAGAGAAAAATAGTTCCACAAATTTGGAGATCTTTCAATTCAAACTTCACCTTCTTCTATCTTGCTTATCGTTAATTGTTTATTTTCAATATTTTCAGAGTTTGTATGTTTACAGCAATGACCACGTTATTTAAATGAGGTTGGCTTAATCTATCCGAATTGGAAGAAGAGAAAAGACAAGCCAAGAATCGTTGTCGGATTACCTGCTTCACCAGGTGGAGTAGTTGTGACTCAAATTTTAGAACAAGATAGAATTTCCCCATCTAATAAACAATCAATCATTTCTAAACCGATCCCTATAGCCAAATTGTATATATCTCATGACCAATCTGTTCGGTCAACTAAAATACCCTCAACAAACGAAGTTATCAGCCGTAAAATTCCTTCAACTTTTATCCCAATCGGATAAGATATGGGTGATAGTACTCCTCGATGAGCCACCATACTTTCTAAAGCTAAAAATAAACCTCCTTATTGGACTAGGAAAAGGAAAAACCAGTTAAAATTTCTACAGATACCAGCAATCCCCCACAAAGAATTCTGATCTCGGAAGAAGCTGTCACAATGAATTCTGATCTTAGAAGAAGCTGTCACAACTGAATTTCCTTCAGATGTGATTCTAGGGGGAAATCCCACAACCTCATGAACTAAGATTCCTCCTATTGAGAAAGAGAATCCTGGTACTTAGCCTAGTGAACCCATGGAACCAAGGCCACAAGAGATGGAACAAAAAATGGGGAAGATACCCCATTAGAGACGTCGGGACAAACTGGGGACACTCAAAATGTGATTCGGGAAAAAAGAAAAACTAACTTGCCAGAATCCAAACCACTTCCAAAGTCCCTCATTGGGCTAGTTGGGCCTAATTTCACTAAAGTTAATGTCAAATATCTATTGGACTTACAGAGGAAATTTTACGTTTATTTTTATCCTTCAGAATTGGATGAGATTTAGAAAAAATGGGGATTTTCTAAATTGATCAAACTGAGGCTACCTCTGCATGAAGATACTCCGATGGACTGCAAGGCTGGAGAGTTAGTGGTTTACCAAAGTATTCAACTGGGGCCTTCGGTTTCTTTTGGACCCGAAAATAGTGAGGTATTTCCACTTGATAAAATTATACACAAGCCAACTAAGCCCTAACACATAGTATATGCTATTATGTAGAATCATAGCTTCCAAGATATTCAAATTCCGATGCCCATGGAGAAACTAGCTGTTGTGGCTTGTTTGTGTTGTAATAGTCATATCCCGTTTTATTATTTTAATACGTTGAATGACTATAAAGTGGTTGATGACTTTTTGGAAGCTGATAAGCCATGGAGAACTCAGTTTTTTTATTAGTGGTGCTTAGGAGAATGACAGAAAACTCGCGTCCAATGAAAATACGAGTACGCTCACAAGATATTGGAAAAGTTCATGTAATTATTTTACAAATTTCTTATGTATCCATATTTTGATATTGTTATATCTCACTTCGGATTTGTTTTGTAGTGTTCTCAAAGTTCTTTTCACAACACTTAGAAAACAATAAAGAAAATTTCATAAAGTTGAGTCAAAGGACTACTGAAAAATGGTCAACTCGGTTTCACAATTTCTTTACTCCAGGAAACATGGTGAGAGCCCAGTTATGGAGAACAAATCTGATATGTGAACTTTCATGGGAACAGTTCACCACTTCTCTCTGATCCTCTAATTTTCAAATGGACTAAGGAGGTTGATAGAAAAATTTATCTACCAGCTAGACAATAGGGCTCCCAGTCACCGTGACAAGAACAAGAAACATAAGAAAAATAGAGATGGTTCATCTCAAGTTATTCCCGAACTAGGGAGTATGAGGATACCAAACGAAATTGATACAACTCTGTTGGAAGCTGTCAAAATTACTGTTAAAGAGACTGAGAAACCATTAGACTCTTCAACTATTAAAAAGAAAAAAGGCAGAAAGAGGAATAAGGTGGGCAGTGACAAAAGAGAAGTGAAGAAGAAGAAAACCGTAGTCGGTTCAAAGAGAATCTTCCGATCTGAAGTCCTTTCTTCTATCACTCTTATAGAAGTTCCTCCTCAGGAAAAAATATATATCAATCCTCATTCCATAGTACTTCATACCAACAACAGACCATCCTTCAAAGATGATGATCAACTGGATGACATATGGAACTTTGACTTTGAAGATTTGAAAAAGCTTTCCCTATATCTGCCAACCCCACAAATGCTGTGACATATCAGGGAGAGTCTTTTGAAGTGTCTAAAAAACATGATGAACTGAGGTATGAAATCTTAGGCTACGTAAGGCCAATTATTAACTTAGAGAGGCAGGTAAGATCTCAAGTTAAGGATATTGTCTCTCTTTGAGATGAAAATCAAGGTCTGGAGAACTCTGTCGAGAAATAGAAAAACAAAGTCGAAAGTTTTGGTAAGGAAATGAAGACCCTTAATGAGGAATTAGTTCAAGTCAAATCCAATCGTGACAAGCTGCAGTCTGACTATACTAATTTGCAGTCATCTAATTCCATGGAAATCACTTTCTTAAAAGATCAGCAGAATAAGGATAAATATAGCATTCGTCATTTATCCGAAGAGAAGAAAAGGCTCGAAGAGCTTCTTAAGAAGAAAGAAGAAGAAATCACTTCTCTATAGGAAAAAAACGGTTCAAGAAGTGGCCAACACTAAGGACGCATATGCTAAATAATAATAGGGTATTGGAGTCTTTGCAAGAAAGGGATAAATTGATTAAATCCGATATGGTGTTGTTATTTCATCAGAAGTTCCCCAAATTATCTCTTCGGGATTTATGGCTACATGTGCCAACCGATCAAATTCTTTATCATAATATGAAGTTGTGTGATAAATTAACCTTTCTTACGATGAATCTGAGTATGAATCTGATAAGGGGGATGAAGACTATTCAAGACGATGAACACTTAGAAAAGAAGGAAGAAAAGAAGGAAGAAAAGAAGGAAGAAAAGAAGGAAGAGAATCTGCTCAACATTCAGAGGGTGATTCAAAATGTTGTCTACTTTGTCTAAGAATTTGTATGTTCCTTGCTTGATCTTTTCATACACGATGTATAATCCTTTCTAGTTCAGAGTCAATTTTCTGAACTTCTTTCCCTTGGTATGCAAAGATAATTTTCTTAGAACTTTATCTCCCACTTGAAATTTTCTTCTTCAAACTTTAGACATAAACCTGCTTCTCATCAAGCCTTGGTAATGCACAGTTCTTAAGTGAGCTTTTATTCTCCTTTCCTCAATCAAATACAACTGAGCCCTTACTCCTCATTATTCTATTCGGTATAATTTGGAACTTTAAAAGAAGGAAAAATAACTTCTATAGGTGTAATTGCATCCATTACATAAAATAAAGCGAATGAATACTCTTGAGTAGCTGTGTGTGGAGTAGTTCGATATGCCTATAATTGTAGATAATTTGGAAATTTCCCTGCTTCTCCCTCCAAGTTCTTTTTCAAACCCATTAAAATTGTTCAGTTTGCTACCTCAACTTGTTCATTGGCTTGAGGATGAAAAAGAGAAGAGAAACAATGATGAATTCCTCTTGATGTACAAAATACTTTTATGTCTTTGTTATTAAATTGAGAACCATTGTCTATAGTAATACATCTGGGAATGCCAAACTTGCAGCATATGTTAGAGATGATTAAATTTATCACTGTTTTAGATGTTGTCCCGGATAATGGTGCAACTTTCACCCACTTGGAAAAGTAATCTATTGCCAAAATGATAGTGCGACACCCCCTAGAAGCCACCAGAAGTGGTCCAACTAGACAAAGTTCCCATCTGCCAAATGGTATTGCTTCAGATATAAACTCCATGGGGACTGTCAGTACATGGATTACATTTTCATACGTTTGACAAAGGCCACATCTCCTCACCAAGTATTTGGAATCTACTATAATAAAGGCCAATAATATCCTGCCAACAAGACATTATACTAGTTAAAGCCTTGTAGCCGTAATGTGCCGATCTTTCCCCATTTTATAGGTCTGATAGGACACTTTGAGATTCATAAGATATAAGGAAACAGAACAAAGGCATGCTGAACGATTTTTTTTATAAAAAAAACCCCACTTAGGACCACAAATCCATGAGCTTTATATTTTAGCTTTTTGGCATAAGCTTTGTCTTGAGGTAACACTCCATTAGTGATAAACTCTTGGATTTCGTTTCTCCGATATTGAGAAGTCATGGTAAATGTATGCAAATTATCTTCCACATCATCCTTTATTTCAGAATTTGTGACTATGGAAGGACATTCTTGTATAAGGATCCAATTATATGTCTCAGAGTAGGCTATAATGGCTAGGAAATTAGCCATTGGATTTTCCGATCTTGGGACATGTTCATACCTAACGTGTTTAAAACTGGTTGAAATCTCTTTTAATACCATTAAATACTTTACCAAGTGATCTTTCATGGTTTTAGACTACCCCCGTGCTTGATGAATGACTAACTATGAATCACTTAATAATCAGATTCTTCTGGAGCCACATATTTGAGCCAATCTCAATCCCACTATTGCAGCCTCACATTCTGATTCATTGTTGGATGCTTTGAAACCAAAAAGTATTTTTTGGTACATTGAATCCCCAAAGAGGAAATTAAACAGATATCAACACCACATCCCATGGTACTAGATCCACCATCAATTTGGATTACCAATTCCTTCTCAGGCTTATTGGTTTGAGCTTCTTCCTGAAGTCTTTTGGAGTGAAACTCAACTAGAAAATCAGCCACATCTTAAGCTTTGATTTCAGTTCGGGGTGCAAAGTCAATATCATAATCCCCAAGCTCAACAGACCATTTGGTCATTCGTCCCAAAATATATGCTTTCTGTAACACATTCTTAAAGGGGAAAGAAGTTTGAACTGTGATAGAGTATGATTGAAAATATGGCCTTATTTTTCTGTTGCTATGAGAAATGCTAAGGCTAGTTTTTCCAACTTTAAATATATTTTCTCAGCCTCTAACAAGCTTTTGCTTATATACCAAACAGGGCGGGGATAATTATCAACTTGTCGTACCAATATTGCACTAACGGCATATTCTAATAATGCTAGATACATATAAAGTCTTTCTTCATCTACAGGTTTAAATAATATTTTAGGCGAAGATAGATGTTGCTTGATTTCAAGGAACATTTGGTCATAGTTTGGAAACCAGATGAAGTCTTTGGCATTTCTTAAGACTTGGAAAAACTGAGCACACTTATTTGACGACCTTGAAATAAACCTGTTTAATATTGCTAACCCTCAAGTCAATATCTGAACTTCTTTAGTAGTTTGAGGTGACTCAATGGCCAACAAAGCATTCAGTCGGTTTAGGTCAGCTTGAATCCCTTTCTCACTTATGATGTAACCCAAAAGTTTATCAGATCGGACACCAAAGGTACATTTTCAGGATTTAATTTCAAGTTGATGGCTTCCAAGTTAGAAAATGTTTTTTTGAGGTCGGAGATATGATCCTCCTCTTTAAGGATTTTAACCATCATATTGTCAATTTAAACTTCTACATTTCTTCTAATTTGGTTGGCAAATGTTTTATTAACCAATCGCTGATCATTGGCTCTAGCATTCTTCAACCCAAAGTCATTACTTTGTAACAATGAAGCCCCCTATCAGTAATGAAAGTAGTGTAATCTTGATCGTTAGGATCCATTTGTATTTGATTATACCCTTTAAAAGCATCCATAAAAGACAATAACTTATTTCCCGATGTGGAGTCCACCAACTGATCAATCAGAGGCAATGGAAATGGATCTTTGGGATAAGTTCTGTTAAGATCTGTAAAGTCAATATACATTCTCAATTTTCCATTTTTCTTCTTGATAATGACCGGATTAGCAGTCCAAAGAGAGTAGTGAGGTTATTTAATATGCCCCACCTTAGTTAATCAATCTACTTCATGAACTATACCTTCTGATTTTTATTTAGAAAAATCCCTTCTTCTTTGCATCATTGGATCCGCATCAGATCTAACAGACAATTTCTGGCTGATAACACTTGTTGGTACTCCTGTTACATCCTCGTTGCACCAAGCAAACACATTTAAATTGTTAGATAAAAAGAATAATAATTTCTCTTTCAATTCTAAAGGTAATATGGATCCGAACTTGACGCTTTTCCCTTCTGCCATTTGATGAATTTCAACTTCTTCAATTGGGATTACATCACTATGAGCCTCCCATGGATCATCTATCTCATTTGAATTCGCAGAAGGCTCTAATAATTGCTATTCTTTCCTCACTCTCACCACTTCCAATGATTTTAGAGTGAGAGCAGTGACATAACATTCCCTTTCCACCTTTTGACTACTTCCGACGACGCCTACTTGACCTTCCATAATATATTTCAAACATTGGTGGACAATGGATGCTACTGCATACATCCTAGACAGCCAAGATCTACCAAATATTTCATTGTAGGAACTACTATGAATAATACCCTCACCATTTTCTTGAATGGTCTTTTTACTAGCAAGGCCTCTCCCCCAAAATTTCCAATTACATCGGCGAAACTACCCGTAAACTCTACTATGATTCTATTTGAACGTTAAATAACCGAAGGATTTTTAATTTATTTATAAGTTGACAAAAACAAAATATTTTCCGAACTGCCTGTGTTAATCATGATTCTTCGTATTTCATTTCTTTCAATTGATGCTCATGTCACCACAATATCTTCATGAAGGACCATAATTTTCCTTAGGCCATTCTCATCGAAGACAATGAAAGGAACACAGTTCTGATAATGATCTGTGTACATTTTCCCTTCTAATTGAGTTGTTAGACTATTCATATGTCTTTTTCTGGAGCAGCTTGATAGTGGAGTTACAGTATCTCCACAAAAAATGGTTAAAGATTCAAAGTAGCTGCACAGATCAGATATTGTCGCGATTATTTCTGTTATCACCTCAAGTTGATTCCAATCTGGATCATGATCTAAGTACTCCAAATCTATATCAAATTGTTCCACAATTACCATAGTATTCTCTTGTTCAGATGTTTCCACACTTTGCCTTTGAGCATTCGGTGATGTAACCAGGACTGTACTTGAACTAGACTGGGTATGTGTGTTAATTTTTCTGTTTCCCTATTATTTTTTAACAAAAGCAGATAACTTACCACTTTTAATCAATATTTTCACTTCTTATTTCAGGGCAATACATTCCTAGGTATCATGACCCACAATTGTGGTACCTACAAAAACACATATTTTGATTTTCTCTAGAGGATTTGAATTGATGCTGGCCTTTAGAAATGTATAACATTTTTAGTTTTATCATAAATAGTGGCTATATTTCCACCTAACTCGGTAAACCATTCAGGCTAGACCCACCAATTTCTCCTTGGCCTAGACTGTTGGCCCTGATTCGACTAACTTTGTCTAGGCGATGCAAACCTTGTCCAGAGTCCTTAGGATGCTAATTAATTGTAGCTTGGGACTGAGTACTGATTTGTGGGATAGAACTTATGGGACCAAATCCATTTTGACACGGTAGTCTAGAATTTTTGGTTTCCTCCACTGTGATTACTTTCAGACCTGATTCAGTATTCCTACCTCGGTTATTATTTTTTCCAGATAACTGAATCGACCAAATCATCCAAAATTAGGTCCTGTATTAAAGAAGCGATAACTACTTGCTCAAAACAATTAGACACTCCATTATTTTTGTTCACAAAACGGTTGATGTAATCCTTTAAAGATTTGCCCGGTTCTTGTACGTAATGAATAATGGTATCACTATTCCTTTTGAGCTATTTACTTTCCACAAAATGCCTTCGGAAATCCATCCATAACATATCAAAGTTTTTTATAGATCATTGCGGAAAACCATTATACCACTTTAATGCACTTCCTTTGAAATTTTGCGAGAAGGCCTCCCACAACAGTTTGTCATCATCATTAAAATTCATCATGGAAATTTTATACTGTTAGAGGTGATTATCAAGATCTTGGATTCCATCATATTTTTTTTGTTTTAGAGCTATTAAACCGCCATGCTAGATGCTTATAAATAATTTTTGAAGACAAAGGTGACTGCTTCAAGTTGTGCCAACGGCTAAACATACGGTCTTCATCAGGAGTGGTAAAGAAACCTAGTTTGGACTCGACAACGAATTGAATGCTTAACAAATAATCAATAGTGTAATCTGTGGATCCCTTCATTTTCTTTGATATTTCTTTTTTTTCCTTCGACCTTTTGTATCTCTTTTCTTAGTATGCTTTTTAGTTAACCTCTCTTTCTTCTTCCGACGACCATAGTCACTACTTGATGAGGAAGAAGAAATATATGAGTTAGATTATGTGGTTGAGTTTCCAACAGAATTTGATGTGTTGAATAACTTCTTAGTATATGTTCCTTTTTATTACTTTTACGAGCCTTCGAGGACTGATCACTTCATCTGGTTTGTGGGTATTATCTGGCTCATCGGAACCGGGACATCCAACATGATACTTCCCATTTAACGTTTTTTTTCAACCTGTCTTTGGGTTTTTAAAGCTTTAATCTCATCCCTCAGCTGATGACACTCCTCTTGGATGATGTGTCTTTCTTATATGTTATGATTTACATGCGAAGTGTTAGCATGCTCCTTATATCCCCTCATTCTCAAAAGGGGGATCGATTTTCATGTCGGGATCCATGCCTCAAAGAAATCCGATGTATGATCTACAAGTGTGGTTTTGAATAATGCTATTTGTGCACCTCACGCTCCAACTATGGTCGCTAATTTGGTGATGGTAAAAACTGATCAGAAGGTAGTTTTGGAAGTCATTTAGTTTGTGTGGTATTAAATGCTAAGTAGAGAGTTGAGAGAGAATAAATATGCTTGTTTTTATTAGAGAGAAAAAAGTCTAACTCATTTAATACTTTTTGTCTAACTATTTATAATCTTTTTGGATCCATGGGACATTAGGGTCGGGCCATATGTTTGGGTAAATATTGTAATCCCCTAAGCCCATAAGAAAATGTACTAGGCACCTAGCTGAGTGACTAAGCATACTGCTTATTCATCAAATTGAACTGTATGGTTCGGACTGCTCCTCTAAAAGAAATCCGACCCTAGTTACTGCTTTGTCCTCCAACATAATCCGACCTTATCAAAGTATACCTTTGTAATTCATATTATACTTTATGTTCAGAGTGTACCTTATGTTCATAATGTAGCTTATATTATTGTTTAATAGTCAAACTATTAGATCGATTAGGTTTATATCTGAAAAACCATTATATGTTGTCTGTTTAATCCCATATAAATAGACTTTTAGGATTATAACACTGAAATATGTAACCTTTTTCTATAGGCTGGAAATATATAATGGTACTACAGATCATGAGTACCACCTCGAAAAGTTTCGCAATATCATGTTATTATTCAACTTGGACAACACCCTACTCTTACAAAATGTGAATTTTCAAGGAATTGCATTGGCTTGGTTCAACAACCTACCATTAGGTTATGTTGACAATTTTGATGATTTATCGATATCATTTCAGAGTCGTTTCATTTATCATAAGGCTTTGAAGCGAGAAGAGGATCATATCATGAATTTGTTTCAAAAAAGCTGAAGAATCATTATAAGATTATGTCTAACGCTTTATTAAGGAGATGCTTGAACTAGAATATTTTTACAAAAATGAAGCTTCATGGTATTTAAAAAAAAGGTTCCCTTGTGATAGTAACTTATTTGAAGATTTAGTAAAGTTCTTGGTGCGTTATATGAGAGATTTGTTTACAAAAACAGATATGTACATTAAAGTGAAAGATACAAAAAATGAGGAGTGGTACAAATCAAGGTGTCCAAAAAAGGTCTGATACGTTGGAAAGGAAAAGGAATAAATGTACAATAATTTTGGAAGTTGTCAAAGAACCAATGAGCCGATATTCTTTTCTATTAGGACAATCTGAACTGACAGTTCACCCAGTTGAATGCACATATTGTCGTGGTTTATGATAAAACAAGAGATACGTTAAATTATCAAAATACACGGGTGATATTCACAGTAGTTAATGAAATAAATTGAAGGTATTATTGTGCATATCACAATGACCATGGGCATTTGATGATGGATTGTTTCCAATTGAAAAATAAAATTTAAAGAATGGTTGCTAATGATGAGTTAGTTGAGTTTGTGAAAGGAAGAGAAAATGAAAGGGGAACCTAGAAAGCTAGGGAAGGTAGTCTAAAACGACATAAAAATAATAAACAACAAGATTTCTGCACTATTTTTGGAATAAACACATTGTCAAGAACAACACATTCGTGAAAGAAAAGATGTTAAACATATTTAAAGGTTCATTTGATTAATGAGTTGTCTTTGCACTTATATAGATATCTTGCTTTGAAGTCATCATTCACCGATAATAACTAAGGGGATGGGCTACACCTTATGAAGAGGCGTTATTAATTACTATTGAAATTGTTGGGATAATTATGAGAAGGGTGATGGTTGATATTGGGAGTTCGACCAATATTTTTTACAAGACAAGATACGATCAAATGATTGGTGTTGCAGCATTAAAATAGATCAACATAAATCTGGTCAGTTTTACTAACTGATAAACTGATTGTGTTAAAGATGTTAAATAAATAGTATCCGTTAGAGGATGAGAAATAAAAAACATATTAACAACTTTTTTCTTGATACTCAATACTACGAGTTCTTATAACACGATCTTAGGATGACCCTAGTTACATAGAATGAAAACGGCAGCGTCATCATGTCATCAATACGTTAAATATGTTATAAGATGGCGAATTAGGGTGATTTGAGGGAGTCAAATGACCACTAGAGATTACTAGTCTTATCGTTCGCTCTTGAAAATATTGTCTAAACCAGTAATAAGGGTCATCAGGAGATGTGACGACGACTAAAATTTATAAATCCTTGATAACTTTGGAGGAATATAAGACCGATAACCCACGTGAAGAGTTGAATGAAACAAAATTTATGGATGAGAGAGAAAGTAAGAACAAAATAATATTTTTCACTAAAGAAAATGTCGTGTGTATTAATTTTAGCCTTGGCTACTATATATAGGCGTCAAGACTTAGTGTAACGGAATTAGTTACACAAAATATATAATTACATATTTTTCATTTATCTTTACATAAGACCCAAAATATACCCCTTAACTATACAACTTGTCATATAAGACTTTATTTATTACATTTAGGCTCTTAATATTCTATATCATTGTAAGTAGCCCCCTAGTTCTTATGTAAGATAGTGAATGAGAACTCGTTGTCATTGAAAATCTTCATAACTGGAGAAACCCCTCTTATCAACGTTCGATCTACTTCGAGTTAGCTCATCTCTTTTCCTCGTCAAAATAACTTTTTGACCACATATCTTGTCCTCGAATCACTGTTATCCAAAATATTGTTTTAAATATACATTGTTTCAAGATTATTTAATTATATGCTTTGCATTCTAGAATAGAGTCTAGGTTCATTCACCTCCAAATTAGCTTAACTATTTTCAAGTTCTTCGAATATTTTTATATAGAAATATAAGTTGGCTTTCTCTCAACGTGCATAAATGTTCGAAGCAAAGTGGAAAGTGTGATGATTCACTAGGCACTAAGTCTGCCACTAGGCATGGCATTTAGCATGTGTCAAGCTCTTATCTTCACGCAACCGTTTGGTATTACACCCAATGGTTCCTTCCACCTCTTCCATTTAAAAACTTTTTTATCTCTTCTTTCCCCTCTATAAATATATATGTGAGCCATTGTTTGTTTCACAAACACCGTTTTAGAGAGAAATAATCTAATCATACCAGAAAGTTCTTAACTACCTTCATATGAACCTCAAATTTCTTGGCTACCACCACAAGAAAACTTATACCCTCCATCTAATCTTCAAGTTAGTATATGAGAAAGTATCCAAAAACCAGAAAACCCTGAAAACTAATTTTTCCGGAAACAAAGAAACCCATTTTCGGTGCTTACGATTATTTCTGCATCAGTAAAAGGGCTGAAGAATACAGAGTATCTACATTGATAAGCAACGCTTTTCATTTCTCCACTGAAACCATACATTACAATAATTTCAATCCAAATCTAAATTCTCTTGTGTTTCCAAGTTGATCCACCACAAAAAACCCAATCACCAAAATCGCCTTGAACTTCACCATTACCACCTAAGTCAGTACCCTGAGTTCCTTTACAAATTCAATTCCTTGATTCAACCGTAAAGTAACCCAAACCACATCTACTTCAAGAAGATCAGAAAAAACTCCATCTCATCTCAGTTCTGAACCTCCTTGACAACTACGCAAAGAGACTCATCTGGTCCAGCTAAAAACTTGCCTCCCCCAAAAATTTCCTAAAAAGAGAACCTTTATAGCTATGAGAGATTCCGAGGTTGTAAAAACTTCTCCAACTACTGCAACTAACACATCATTGTCTTCTCCTCCCGTGAAGGAAATTGTTGATACTATCTCAGAGTCTCAACAAAATCCCTCAACTAACAAACAACAAAACACAACACTTACTTCAAGACCTCGTCGACTTATTGAATAAGACTTTTAATGAAGAGACCAAACTCCAGAGTGAGCCAAACTCCCCTCTCCATCCAAGATTTTATCACCTTAACCAAACTTTTGATGGGACCAGTTTTGCCTTTCTATTACTTAAACCTTAACGATGATCTCAAAATTATCGACGACTTGCTCGACGCTAACACATTTTGGAATAAAAGTTTGTCTTCATATATGAGGTCTGGTAGAATTAGAAGAAGATATCCGAGGAGAACCCTTCAAGACTGAAACTCGTTTGGAGGAGCAACTGTAAGCCTTTTTTGTCCTTTTATTTTATACTTTTCTCTAAGTAACTTATTTTTAATTTTCCATTAATTTTAGTGTTATTCCCAGAAATTTTGAAGAGATACAACTTTGTAGAAAGGTCGCAAAATATATTTTCACAAAGTTGGCTACCTGGGCAAAAATGAGTGGGGCAATGGGTTCCACTAAGCTTTTCTTCCTATCAACTTTATCAATAGCCACCTGTGGAAGATCACGTTGGGTCTTCACTTCTCTGAAAATGCGATGGAGCCCCCAAATCTAATCTTAGCTGTGAAGAGACTAGTGGTATCTGATGGTAAGCTGCATCTTCAGTCTGAAATAGATCAGACAACCACCTTCCCTTGAAGAAGAACTATAAAAAGAATAAAAATAAGTTAGCACACCTGGTGCTAGCCTCTCAGAAAACCCAATGCCGCAAACAAAGGCAAAAAGGAAGGCAGTTGAAAAAAGCCTTCCTACTATTAAAGAGGGAATGCAAGTTGAACCTTCTCCGAAGAGGAAGAAGATTGCTGATTCGAAGAAGAAGAAGATCATCTCCAAAATGATAACAAAGAGAAAGGAAAAAAAGAACTCTGTAGAGACCTTTCAGGAAGTGCTTCGTTTCGAGGCTGATGACGAAGTTATCGTAGTGGAAGATTAGCAAAGAGAAGTTGCAACAAACAATGATCATGGAGAAAACAATTTTGATCTTTATGATTTTATTAACATATAGGGGACTCAAAATATTGAGAGAGATATGGATCCAAGCATCCAAGAAATCCAAGACGAACTACAACAACTTGGCTGTCAGGTAACCACCCCTTTTTTTCCTGAACTGGTTAGGTAATAAACTTCTTTATCACCTTCATCTTCTACCTTCATGCCCTTCATCAATCAAAGATTCATAACCATTGAAGAACCATCCAAAGAGGTCACACTTGCACCGTAACCATTTTCAATCTTGGAACTGTAGCACAAAAGTTATGCAAAGAAGCAGAGTCAGCCCGAAGCCATTTGAAAACTATGGCTAAGGATATGGTTCGATACAAGAAGAATACTGCAGAAAAGAAAAAATGAAGGAAATCTTTGGTAAAACTGTAAAATACCAATTTCATGGATTCCATGCTGGTAGATCAGAATTCCTCAGAGTCATTATCCGTCTCAAACACCATCTCAAATCCATGCACGAGCACGAGACAAAACAGCTCAAGGCTTCTCATCAAAATGAAATAGAAGGGCTCAAAGTCAAACATGCACGGGAATTATCCGAGGAGAAACAAAAATACTCCACTCTTCAAGAATCTCTAAAAAATATTAAAGAGGAAAAGAGGAAGTTGACACAAGACATGGATGCTCTTAAAAGACATCTCGAATAAGAGAAGAAGATTATTGTGGAGACTGTTGAGAACGAATGTAGAAAGGATATGGTGGCTGCCATTAAAAATGTCGAGGAGCAAAAAACTATCAATCTTGCTTCGTGAAATCCATGCCATATTTCCAAAGGCAGACCTATCAAACTTCTGGGATTTAACTCTCATTGAGAACCGACCCAGTAAGGATTTTGATCCTGTACCTAGTGATTCCTCCAAAGAAGCGGAGTCAGAAGAAAGTGCTTCTGAGTAAAGGGAGTCATCTAGAGGAAACTCTGAAGAGAAATAATTTTTGTGTCCTCTTTTTTTGCCTATCACTTTATTATTGTAAGATGACTAGTTTTTGGTGAATGTTTTTTTTACTTAGCATTCAAAACTTTTTTTTGTTATCATCGGATTAATGCATCAGTACTTTACTTCCTCTATATTTATTTTCCTTACTTATATTTTTTCAAACCAAGTCATGCTCACCTCGAAATGTAACACGTATGATAACTAAACTTAAAATTTTCAAATGAAAACACGTTAGATAACACCTTAAATACGAATAGTGCATTTGTAGAATGTAGGACTTCGAATAATATAATGCATTTATAAGACGTAGCACTTCGAATTATACAGTGCATTTAGAGAACGTAGCACTTCGAATAATATAGTGCGTCTAGAGAATATAGCACTTCGAACAATATAGTGCGTTTAGAGAATATAGCACTTTGAACAATATAGTGTGTTTAGAGAACGTAGCATTTCGAATATGACTGTTTCTTCGAAAAGTGTTTATGATAAACGTATAATACTTCAGAATAGGTGTTCCTGGTCAATAACTTCAAAGATGATCAGTCTTTGACTAGTTACCAAAATAATTCAAATACTTAAGTTCAAACAACCATTGGACAAAAAAGACTTTTATTAATAAGTTCGAATATTTATATGACACTTCATTAAAATCTCCTTGGGCCAACATGGTAGGAAATAGTGTATCAATTATCCACAAGAGTTTCAAAAAGAAAAAATCATTTCGAGTATAATTTGAGGTGCTCTATATTCCAAGGATTTTAAAGAATCCTCCCCTTCTCATCACAAAGGCGATACGAACCCGATTTTATTCTCTCCATAACCATATAACGACCCTCCCAATTCGGGGCCATCTATCGGAGGGGTTTATTCTTTGTATGGATTAATAATTTCCTTAAAAGTTTATCACTAACTTTGAAATCCCTCCTTTTTACCTTCGAATTATATCGAATTCTCATCAAAGTTTGATAATGAGTCATATTCGAGTGTGCTCTAAATCTTTTCTCCTTGATTAAATCCAAATCTGTTCTTTTTACCTCTTCATTTAGGTCTTTGGAATAATGTAGGAATCTATAAGAATGTAATGTAGATTCTGCAAGGCTTACAATACCCATACCATACATCAAGGCAAAAAGTGTTTCCTAAGTAGCCTCTCTAGGAGTTGTTCGATAAGCCCATAACACTTTTTGCAAGTAGATTTTTCCATTTCCCTGCAACCCCTGCCAAATTATTCTTCAAACCTTCCAAAATATATCTATTTGTTAATCCCACTTGACCTTTTGCTTGGGGATGAAATGGTGTAGAAAAACACTATTTTATTCCCCTCAAAGCAAAGAAAGAAGCCATCTCCCTATTGTTAAATTGAGGTCCATTATCTGTGGTGATTTTTCAAGGAACCACAAAGCAGCAACAAATATTATTCACAATGAATTTAATAACATCCTTGGATTTTGTTCCAGACAACGGTTCAGCCTCTTCCCACTTTAAAAAATAATCCACTATCACAAAAATCATTTGACGTTCTCTAAAAGCCATATGCAGTGGTCCTACCAAGTCTATTCCATTTGTAAAAAGGAATAACTTCAGATATAGGCATGAATTGCACTGCTGGTTTATGAATAGAATTAGCAATGCATTTACAAGTATCACAGTCTCGAATTAAAACTTTAGCATCATTCATAATTGAAGGCCAATAATACCATGCCAACAAATTCCGACGTGTTAAAGACTTAAAACTACAATGAGATGGACCTTCATCATCATGTAACTCAGATAAAATTTCTTCAGACTCTTGTTTGCCAAAACAACACAACAATGGCCTACTCATAGATTTTTTTGTATAAAACCCCATCCAATACAACATAACAATGAGCTTTATACCTTAATTGTTTAGCCAATTTCACATCTTGAGGTAACGTTCCTCTTAGTAAGAAATTCAGGATATAAGTTATCCAATCATCTCAAATTACTTGTGGTGTGACAAATATCTCCTATGCGTATTCACGTTGCTCTGACCGTGTTAAAATTGAGGGGTTCCCCTGCAATAATATCCAATGATAGTCTTTTGTATAAGCAATTGTTGCCAGAGAATCAGCCACAATATTATCTCCCGGTTGATATGTTCAACAACTACTTTATCAAACAAAAAAATAAATTTCGAAGCTCTAGAAGAACAGAATTAAACGATCATTCTTAGCCTCGGAAACACCTGTCATATGATTTGTCACCAATTGTGAATCTGTTTCCAAATAAACTGAAGTTGCCCGACAAATATTCGCAAGCCTTAAACTAGCCAACACAGCTTCATATTCAGGCTCATTACCAAATTTAATAGCTTAAAACATTGCCTCCCCAATGAAATTAACTGGACTCCTACACTAGATCCCAAAATACTAGAACTACCATTAGTTCGAATTACCCACATCGAAATATCTGGTAAGACCTCCTTATCTAACTCTTTATCTAAGCTATTTGAGTGAAATTCAAGAAGACAATCGACTAAGGTTTGAGCCTAAATAGTTGTTCGAGGAGAAACAAGTGATATCCAAATCTCCCAACTCCACTTACCATTTGGTCATCCTACTAGAATGTCTGGGCGTTGTAAAACATTTTTAAGTGGGAATAAAGTTTGAACCACAATAATGTGAGCTTGAAAATAAGGACGCGTTTTCCTAGCATCCACCACTAAAGCCAGTGCCAGTTTTTTCAAGTCTCAAATATTCCGCTGCCAACAAACTCTTACTAACATAGTAAACCGACTTTTAAACTCATGCATATTCACTTTTCAAAATGACACTCACAACAATTCTAACACTGCTATGTATAGAAACATGTGTTCTCCAGTTCGAGGCTTAGACAATATCTCTAGTGATGACAAAAGTTCCTTAATCCTTGAAAATTCTACTTCACAATCCGATGTCTACTCAAACTTCTTTGGTCTCTGTAACACTTGAAAAAATGAAATCATTTGGCGGAAAACCTTGAAATAAATCTATTAAGAGCAGCTAACCTTTCTGTCAAGATTTGCACTTCCTTAATAAATTGAGGCGATGTCACTGATACCAAAGCCTTTAACTTCTCTAGATCAACTTCTATTCCTTTTTTCATTAATAATATACTCCAACAAATTTACTGATCGAACTCCAAATGTGCACTTCTCAAGTTTTAGTTTCAATCGAATAGCTCTTAAACTTAAAAATGTCTCCTCTAAATCCTCTAAATGCCTATCATCAGTTGTACATTTCACTAATATATCATCAATATACACCTCCATAGTTTTCCCAATCTGAGAAGCAAAGGCTTTATTCATTAACCTCTTATATGTTGCTCCAACATTCTTAAAACCAAAGGGCATAACCCTATAGAAATGTAAGGCTCGATCCGTGATAAACGTGTTGATTTCTTAATCCTTTGGATCCATTTGAATTTGGTTATTCCCTGCAAAAGCATCCACAAAAAACGACTGATCTATTCGATGAACATGGAATAGATCTTTGGGAAACGTTCCATTCAAATTTGTAAAGCCTACACACACCCTCCATTTTCCCATTCGTATTTTTAACCACCACTGGGTTTGCTGTCCATAAAGGATATTATGCCTCCCTTATAAATTCGATCATAGACCGCCGATCCACCTCAATCACAATAGTCTCTGATTTTTCAACAGAAAAAGCATGTTTTTTTTTGGATAACTGGTTTAATCTTTGGATTTATGGCCATGCTATAACATATCACTTCAAGTGTAATTCCCACTATATATTCTGTTTTCCAAGCAAAAACATCCAAATTAGCACACAAAAATTATAACAATTGATGGCGCAAACTTGGTGATGGCAATGTTCATATTCGAAGAGTCTTCTTATTGGGAGAAAGCATACTTATCTATACTTTCACTCATTATTAAAGAACCAGGGGTTTCCCTCCGATCATCAATTTCTTCTTCTTCATCCAAGGTCCACCCCCGTTGGTGTGGATAATTTTCGACTGAGGGTAATTTTGTCAGATGTTTTGTGGTGTTTCAAGGGTATTAAATGTTTAAATGTTTTGTAGTGAGAGATTTAAGCTGCCTGGTTGTATTAAATGTTCATTACCCTCATTAATGAAAGTGATTGGGTATTTATACCCTTAATTATGGGCCACATGGGCTTTCGAGTCAAACTTATGGAACCGGGTCGAGTTCAAAAATCCATTAGTTTATTAAGAAGATTATTAATTAGCTTAGTCAAAAGGTGTTTAATTATTCAATACTTTTGTCTTGTCCGGATCCTTTAGTGGGTGATTATTTCCGGACTCAACAGTAGCCCCTTTTTTAGATTTTTTCGAAGACCTTTGGCAATACCAAAAAATCCTCTTAGGCACTTGCAGCATTCTCAGGACTGTTTATGTATTTAGCTGAGGTTTTATCCGGACTGAGTACTTCTCAGAAGTTCAAGAGTTTTGCTATAGATCGTGGGACACGTGTCACATTTTGATACGACTCACCAGCCGATTTCCTCCTAGAATGGCGCTCCCACTAATCCCAAAAAGCAACCTCTTCATTTAATACCTATGACGTCAGCGCCGCCTTCAATCATTACTTTTGCCTTTTCGTTTTCTCCTAGGTATATGGTAACTTTTTTGCCTTACTAGTATAAATTACTTCTTTTCACTGTTTTACCATCTTTATCACTCTATCATTTCTCCATTTCAGAGTTTTTACTTCTCTTCTCAAAATTCTTCTCGTGTAGGTTTATGTTCACGGCAAGAAACGCATTGTTGAAATGTGGTTGGATTAATCTTTCAGAGTTAGAAAAAGCACAAAGGGTTGAGCGAGAGAGACATATCGCTGCGGGTCTTCCAGTTTCTCCAAACGATAAGCCCGAAACACCGTCTTCAGAAGCTGATCGAGGTTCATCTTCTGCTAAAAGTTCCAAACCTAGGCGTTTGTTTCAACCAAGCCTTTCGCCCATTCCATCAGGCTCCTCGGTTCAGGAGTCACAGCCCTCTGTTGTACGAGAAAAAGAAGTATCAAGCACAAAGAGACCCTCTCCGTTCATTGCTATGGGGTCAGATACTGAGAAATCCCTAGAAAAGGTTACTCTTCGCCGGACAGGCCGTTTAATAAAGGGTTAGGTAGCTGTCTCTCAATCTAAGTCCCCAAAATCAGGGCCCTCTAAGTCTGGGACCAAGGACAAAGCTACTGGATCAGGGGAATCTATCAAAGTTCCAAAAGACAAATCCTCTAGTCAGGAGGCTTCTAGAGTTAGCTCTCAGAATGAGCCCTCCAGAACTGAGCCCTTGACGGGTACCAGACCCCTAAGAGAGGGTGATTCTCAACCGTCTGGATAACTTACTGAGCCAGCCACCAACACTCCCCCACCAACAACAGCTGACAAACCTTCCACGGTGATGAAAGAGGTGATGGAGGACAATATAGAAGATGCTCTATTTGAGACCAACGCCTCCGGGCAGACATGGGATGCTGCCACTGATAAAAAAAGGCAAGGATAAAGAGAAACTCTATCTGAAACATCCGGATCTGCCGGAGTGCCTGGTAGGCAAAGTGGGACCCTGCTTCCACAAAGTGAATGTGAAGTATCTATTGGCCATGCAGAATATCAACTATGTCTACACTCATACTGCTGAGTTAGGCTGGATCCGGCTACTCCGGAGACCCCAATGGACTGCAAGCTCAGTGAGATAGTCATTTATATGGAGCTGTTTAACTGGGGGCTCAGATTCCCCTTGGATCCAGAGATTATCAGATATTTTCATCTGATAAAACTCTGTCTAAGCTAGTTGAGTCCCAATGCTTGGTACACCCTTATTGCCTGTATTATGGCTTCTAGGCTCTCCGGAGTACCACTTCCCATGGAGCAGTTCACTGCTGTGGCCAGCCTCTGCAAGAATCATATCATCCCTTTCTACCACTACAACATGGGAGATAACTTTAAGGTGGTAGATGACTTTCTCGAGTCAGAGAAGAATTGGAAGACCCAATTTCTGTTTATTAGTGGGGCTTGGGAAAACGGGAGGAAAATCAAGGCTGGTGTCAATCCTATCATGCTCGCCAGCAGATGGAAAAGCTCAGGTAAATATTTCATCATATTTGTCTTTCTTTCTTTATAAAAAATCTGTTTCTGACCTGCTCTTCTTTTTCTTTCGGTAGTGCTGCCAAAGGAGTTCTCCGACTATGTGGAGGAGGGGCAAACTACATGTGCCAAGATGAATGTTTGGGGGGCTGATAAATAGGGAAATCATTTACACAACTACTTCACCTCTGGAAATTTAGTGAGGTCCCACCTCTGGAACACAACAGGCCGGAGATACCTTACTTGGGAGGAGCTGACCGCTCTACCTCCTCCAGCTTTCATCCTCCAGAGAACAGAGGAGAATGATGGCAAGCTGGCTTTGCCTGCCAGAGCAAAAGCCCTAAGTAAGATGAAGGGCAAGAAGGGCCAGAAGAAACAAGTTGCAATAGAGGTTGCTCAAGGTGGTGTTGAGGAGATCGCCCCAGCAAGTCAGGAAGTGCAGACCCAATGGGGAATCGATGCTACTCTACTTCAAGTGGTTGAATATGAGAGTATTAAGGAGGTAGGTGGACCTCCAGATCTTCCAAAGGCTCCTAAGAAGGACCGAAAGCGGGGAGCAGATGGTGAAGATAGGGCAGCCAAGAAGAAGAAAATCTCCTCGGGGGATGAAGCCGCTCTCCGGCCTTCGGAGTCTCTTCCTCCGGTCGACCCAACATACCCCACTTTGGCAGAGAAAATCCCAAGTGGTCTACATGCCGGAGAGGGTACCAGAGGGGATATCAACATTGATGGAGTGGACATTAGTGGCTTCCAAAATATTGGTCTTTACTTTGACGATCTTGAAAAAGATGACTTTGCTGGCCCCTACCTTCCCCCAAGTTCCTCAAATATGGTTACTTTCAATGGTAAGTCTTTCAGTGTTTTAGGGGAGAATGACACAGTGACTCACTCCTTGCTAAGCAACATTCAGCCGGTGCTCAACCTGGAGAGGTAAAAGCGAAGTCAATCTACCCTTATCAACACACTCAATGCAGACAAGGAAAACTTGTCTAATGATCTCCTTAACTCCAATCAGAGTGTCGAAGCATTAAGGAATGAGCTCGAGGATTTGAAAAAGAGGAAAGAAGACTTGGCCAGCAGGCTGGCCACTTCAGAGATGGTTAACACAGATCTCCAAACCAAGTGTTCTGGCTTGGAGAAGGATCTATGTGCTTCGAAGGAGAAGGTGAAGGCCAAGGATAATGTCATCCAAGCCATGTCTAGTGACCAAACTTCCTTGGAAGGTGCTGTGTCCAAAATTACCAAGGAAAAGAAAGATTTGATAAAAGAGCAGGAGAAGACAATCCAGGCCAGGGTCGATGCATACACCAACAAGGTGATTGATTCCTTAGAAGAAAGGTATGCCGAAGTTAAATCCGACATGGTCTTGCTTTTTCATCGAACATTCCCGAAGAGGACACTTGGCACTTTGTGGCAACATGTGGAGTACGAAGACCTCCCATTCCATACTATGGTAGATGGTGCTCATCCGGGCAGTTTTACTTTGTAAAATTCTTGCCTTGTTTTATGTTTGCCCAATCTTGATGCATGATGTTTAAATAGCCCCTAGTTATTTTACAAGTATTTTAAGGTGAGAGTGTTTAAATTCTCCGATGAAAAATGTTTATATGGTCATCATTCCACCAGATCAATCCGATCTGTCAACGATACTTAGAAGGATTTAAAGAAACTATAAATCAAACCACTCCGAATGTTTCAAGAAGGCATCAAATTTTATTAAAAAACCCGGACACCTCATTAAAACCTCCCCGCGCCACCAGGGTAGGAAAGAGTATGCCCCCTAACATTTACATAACTTTCATTCTAGATACAACCGGAGGTGTTCAATGTTCCAAATGTGGTTTAAGATTCTTCCATCTTTATCTTGAAGCCTGTATGTCCCAGGCTTAAGCTTTTCAATGACCACATACGGTCCTTCCCAATTTGGAGCTAGCTTGCCGAACTGCTTCTCTTTAGTATGTAGGAAGACTTTTATCAATACTTTATCCCCTGGTTGAAAATACCTTCTTCGGACTCTGGAAGGAAACTTGCTTCTCATTAATCCTTGATAATGGGTGGCTCTAAGATGAGCCTTAACCCTTTTCTCTTCTATCAAGTCCAGTTGACTTCTGATTGCCACTTCATTAGCCTGTTCGGAAAATTTTTGGACTCTGTATGATGGAAGAGTTGCCTCTATAGGAGTAATTGCATCCATACCATATACCAAGGAAAACGGAGATTCCTGTGTAGCAGCTCCAGGAGTAGTCCTGTAGGCCCATGGTCATTGTGATATGCACAATAATACCTTCAATTTATTTCATTAACTACAGCAAATATCTGCACCAAATATTAGATAAAATAAATTTTATAACAACTTTTGAAGTAGTTCCTGCCAATAGGGCAGCTACTATCCACTTTGAAAGGTAATCAATGGCTACAATAATAGTTCTGCACCCTTCAGACGCCATTGGTAGAGGTGCCACCAGATCCAGCCCCCAATGAGCAAAAGGCATTGGATCAGAAATTGACTCCAAAGGGACAACTGGGATATGAATTTTATTACCATATCTTTGGCATGAATCACGCTTCTTTACCAATTCCTTGGCATCTTCCATTATGGATGACCAGTAGTATCCGACCAACAAAACTCTTCAGGTTAAAGCTCTATAACCACAGTGTGCTGAGCCTTCACCATCATGCAGTTCAGACAGCACTATTTGGGACTCTTCAATCCCTAAAAAGCGCAAAAGAGGTCTACTAAAATACTTCTTGTAAATGACTCTTATGATTAAAAAACCACGAGCCCTATACTTAATTTTTCTTGCTACTGCTTTTTCTGGAGGCAAAATGCCATCTGAAATGTATTGAAGAAGAGGATATCTCCGGTCTTTAGGTTGACCCACTTGTATATTTAAACTTTCCTCCTCTTCCTTGCTCTGATTGATTTGAATGGATGGGCATTCGTGCACATGAATCCATGGGTAGGACTCAGAGTATGCTATGATTGCCAAGGATTCTGCTAGTGTGTTCTCTGTTCTGGGTATGTGCTCATAGCCGATCTCTTTGAAGTTAGCTGCCACCTCTTTAAGAATGAATAAATATTTAATCAACTGCTTCTTTTTTGCCTCAGATTGACCTTGGGCATGATGGATAAGAAGCTGAGAATAACTCATTAACCTAACTCTATTGGCTCCACAAATCAGGGCTAACTTCAAACCAGCTATAGCAGCTTCATATTCGGACTCATTGTTAGAAGCGCTGAAAGAAAAACATATAGCCTGGTATAGCTTGTCGCCGTACAGAGAGGTTAAACATATCCCAACACCACAACCTATGATACTTGATCCACCATCAGTCCGGACAACCCATACCTTCTTAGTCTTTTCACCAGTAGCTTGTTTAGAACTCTTGTCTGAATGGAACTCAACTAGGAAATCAGCAACAGACTGAGCCTTGATTGCAGTTCGAGGGGAAAAATCAATGTCATAGTCTCCCAATTCCACTGACCACTTGGTTATTCTGCTTGATATGTCTGCCTTTTGAAGAACATTTTTCAAGAGAAAAGACGTCCGGACAAAAATAGTATGAGACTGAAAGTAGGGCCTCATTTTCCTGGCAGCAATTACCAAAGCTAATGCTAGTTTTTTCGAGTTTTAAATAACTTTTTTCAGCATCCACCAGGATTTTGCTGATGTAGTATACCAGACGAGGATAATTGTTCACCTATCTTACTGGCACCGCACTTATGACACATTCAGAGACTGCTAAATATATATACAATGCTTCTCCATTAATAGGTTTAAACAGGGTTTTGGGGGAAGATAAATGCTTTTTTATTTCATCAAAAGCCTGGTCACACTGTGGAGACTAGTTGAATTCTTTGACACCTTTTAAAGTTTGGAAAACGGGGCACACCTATCCGAAGACCTTGAGATAAAACGGTTTAGAGCAGCTAACCTCCCTGTCAACCTTTGTACTTCTTTAATATTCCGAGGAGGATCCATCTGCAGTAAAGCATTAAGTTGGTCCGGATCAGGCTGCATCCCTTTCTCACTTATCACATACCCCAAAAACTTCCCGGACTGCACTCCGAAAACGAATTTTTCTGGATTTAATTTTAAATTAACTTTTACCAAGTTGGTAAAAGTATCTTGCAAATCTGCCAGGTGTAATTCTTCTTCCACACTCTTTATCATCATATCATCAATGTAGACTTCCATATTTCTTCCAATCTGATCAGCAAATGCTTTGTTCACCAACCTCTGATAAGTAGCCCCAGCATTCTTTAATCCAAAAGGAATCACCTTGTAACAATGGAGGCCCCTGTCAGTAACAAAAGTAGTGTGTTCCTAGTCCTTTAGATCCACTTGAATCTAATTATAACTCGGGAAGGCATCCATGAAGGACAACAACTTGTTCCCAGATGTGGAGTCCACTAACTGATCGATCCAGGGGACTGGATATAGGTCTTTTGGGCAAAACCTATTAAGGTCAGTAAAGTCGATGCACATACGCCACTTCCCGTTTTTATTTTTTACTAACACTGGATTGGCTGTCCATAAAGGGTATTGAGATTCCTTTATGTGCCCCATCTTAGTAAGCCGGTCAACCTCTTGAACTATGACATCAGTTTTGTCCTTAAAAAAAGCTCTTCTCTTTAGCATAACGGGTGCTACATCTCTTCGGATGGATAACTGGTGTGATATAACATCTGCAGGCACTCCGGTTACATCACCATTGCACCAAGCAAAAACGTGTTGATGGTTTGTTAAAAAAAATAACACTTTGCTTTTTAGTTCTGATGTCATCTTAGATTCAATCTTGACACTTCTTTCTTCAGCCAGAGAGTGAGTTTCAACCTCTTCAATTGGTAGTAAAACACTAGAGGTCTCTCTAGGGTCATCAATTTCACCCTCTCCCCCAGAGGACCCCTCCAACTGCTAATCTTCACTGATCCGAACTGCCCCCAAATCTCTAGGGGCCAGTGCTGTTGCATAACATTCCCTTGCTATCTTCTAACTACTCCGAACAACTCCCACTTGTTCTTGCACAACGTATTTTAAAAATTGGTGAACTGTTGAAGCCACAACATGCATCCTGGAGAGCCAAGACCTTCCCAAAATGGCATTGTAGCATGTGCGACAATCTACCACAACAAAAAGTACTCTGACCATTTTATTGAAAGGGCCCTTGCCCAACAAAACCTCCTCCTCAAAATCCCCGACTACGTCCGTAGAGCTTCCAGTGAAACCCACAATAGACCTGTTCGAACGTTAAATTACTGATGGATTCTTCATTTGTTTATAGGAAGTCAAAAAGAGGATATTGGCTGAGCTGCTAGTGTCCACCAAAAGTTGTCTAATGTCATTGCCCCCAATGGATGCTCCTATCACGACAACATCTTCATGGGGACCAGCTATGTCCCTCAAATCATCTTCATAACAAACAATGAAGGGAAAAAGAATTTGCGATTGATAGGAGGACATGCCTCCCTCCAACTGAGTAGCCAAGGTGTGAACATGCCTCTTCCTTGAAGAAGGAGTTGGTGGAGTCATGGTGCCCCCCTCCAAAAATGGTGAGTGACTTAAAAAAGCTTATGAACCCGGACACCATCTTGGTGTGATCTGTGATAACGCCCACCTTATTCCGGGTTGGATAGGGATCCAAATATTCTAATTCCACATCGAATTTTTCAATAATCAAAATTGGCCCCATCCGGAGCCGACGTCCCTGCATTGTTTGTTGGGCCGGTACGGTGAGCATTATCAGGCCTATTCCCACTTCTTCGTTTAACATAAGCACCCAATTTTCCTCTTTCAATCAGATTTTTCACCTCTTGTTTCAAACCGATGCAATCCTCTGTGTTATGGCCAATATCATGATGATATTAACAGAAACAAGCATTACGACTTTCCCTATGAGATTGAAGCGTTGCCGGCTTCCTAAAATGCACTTCATCTTTTGTTTTGTCGTAAATGGTTTCCATATTCTCTTTCAATTCGGAAAACCACTCCGGTTGGACCCAAGGTCCTCGCTTATTTCTGGACTGCTGGCTCTGAGCTGGTACTGGGTGAGATTAAGCCTTGGCCCTGTTGGGACCCTATCCAGCTTCCTTAGCCTTGTACCTGGACTGATTATGGTTCTAGTTCGGTGCAGCTGGGGCATATCTCACTTGCCTGTGCAGCCTAGTTTATTTATTTCATCCACATTGATCTGCTTTCCCACCTGATTCGGTAAACCGCCCCACGTTATGGCCTTCTTCTCGGTTACTGAATCAGCCAAATTGTCAGGGTTTAAACCATGTCTTAGAGAAGCTATTTCTACTTGTTCAAAGCAATCAGCTAATCCATTCTTAGTGTTCACAAACGGACTTATATATATTCTTTCAATGATTCGTTTGGCTCTTGGGAATAATGGATAATAGTGTCTTCATTGCCCTTCACCTCCATACTTCCAACAAACTGCCTCCAGAAAGCCACCCAAAAGGTATCAAAATTTCTGATACAGCCTTGTGGCAGGCTATTATACCACTTGAGAGCACTCCCCATAAAAGATTGAGAGAATTCTCTACAAAGAAACTTATCATCATCGTCAAAATTCATCATAAAGTTTTTAAATTTATCCAGATGATTATCTGGATCTTTACTCCCATCATATTTTTCCATTTTAGTACTGTCAAACCTTTTTGGAAGGTTTCCAGACAATATCTTGGAAGACAATGGAGATAGTATCCAATTCCGACCACGACTAAACACAATATTTTCATTGGGAGTTGTAAAGATACCTGGTTCATCATGGAAAGCGAACAAATCCATCAAAAGCTGGTCTATATTTCACCGGCTATAGTTGTGGCTATGAGATGACCCTTTACCTAGATGCCTTTTCAACCTTCCATGTCTGTCCCTTTTTCTTGAATATTTTTTTACCAACTTTTGATTCTTCTTAGACCTGCCTTCATCACTGCTGGATGATAGGGACTCCTCAACTCCATCCTCATTTGAGGAGCTACTAGAGGATTTTGACTCTGAGCTCTCCACTGGTTTAGACTGGTGAGACTTCTTTGAGCTGGTATGAGTCTTTTTAGTACTCAAATGGGTCTTTACTGATGGGTCATGCTCCATTGGATTGTCAATATGGTGAACAACTGATACTTTTGATTTTTCTTTCAAGCCTAACTCCATCTTTTTAGCAGCCCTCAAGACTTCTATCTCAGCTTTCAACCTATCTCGCTCTTCGATCGTGTATTCATCATTTTCTCCCACCACTTCTGCCAAAGTTGGTGGCACTGCCTGCTCATCCGGATTCATCTGAACTGGTTTTTCTGACTGGTTTTGAATGCTAGATTCAGGTACCTTCTTCTCCCACTATGGTCGTCAATTTGGTATGGATTATTTTCAACTGAGGGTAATTTTGTGTGATTTTTTGTGGTGTTTCAAGGGTATTAAATGTGTAAGTATTTTGTAGTGAGAGATTTAAGCTGTCTGGTTGTATTAAATGTTCATTACCCTCATTAATGAAAGTGGTTGGGTATTTATACCCTTAATTATGGGCCATATGGGCTTTCAGGTCAAACTTATGGAATCAGTTCGAGTTTAAAAACCCATTAGTTTATTAAGCAGATTAGCAATTAGCTTAGTCAAAAGGTGTTTAATTATTTAATACTTTTGTCCTATCCGAATCCTTTAGTGGGTGATTATTTCCGGACTCATCACCCCTGATTGGTATTAAGTCATTCGATCCTCACTATGAGGGCCTTAGACACGAAGAGCTATTACATAACCTTCTCTGGCCACTTTATGATCACTTCGGACTACTCCAACATGGTCTCTGATAACATACTTCAAACACTGATATACAGTAGAAATAACTTCATACATCATCTAAATCCATGATCTCCCAAAAATAGCATTATAACTAGTTGGACAATCCACTACCATAAATAAAACTTGAACTTTCTTCTTAAAAGAATCCTTTCCCAAACAGACTTCACCTTCAAATTCTCCAATCACTTGAGCTGTGGCACATGTAAACCCACTTATAGTACGATCCGACTAAAAAATTTGAGGTGGATTACATATTCAATCATAAGTTAACTTAAACAATACATTGGCAGAACTCCCCTTATCTATTAGAACACGTCAAATTTCCATCCCAGCTATTTCTGCCCCAATTACCACTACATGTTCATGAGAACCTGGAATACCTCTTAAGTTATCCTCATCGAAAAGAATAAAAGGGGTATCGTTTTCCATAAAGATGTGTAGACATTCTTCATTCTATCTGAGTAGTTAAATTCACCACATGTCTCCTCCTAGAACTGTTAATATTTCCAATCATAGACTATCCCCCAAAATTTGCTAAGGATTCAAAATACTCACACAAGCTTCGAACACGTCCTTGTTCTACTGGTTCATCCATAGCCATCAAAATTAATCGATCTGGATCAGGATCCAAATATTTCAAGGCTGCATCAAATTCCTCACACTTAGAGTCTAGGATCATCAACGTGTTTTCTTCCTTCAAGTTTGGATTAACAACCTGCTGTGTTGATGTGTTTGGAATTTTCAAACCACTATTTTAGATTTTAATAACTTTCCATTTTCTATTAAAACTTGTACCTCTTTCTTTGAAGTAATACAATCTGCAATATCATGCCCAATATCATTATAATACTTACAAAATCTATTTGTACATTCTTCTTTTAGTTTTATTGGAGCTGGTTTCTTAAAACTCACATAAACTTTGGATTTTTCATAGATAAAAGCAACACTTTCAGTTAAATCTGTATAGTACTCTAGCCTTATCCACACATACGACCTTAGCCTATAATGATGATTGGCTAGTCTATCTTGTTCGAGGAGGTAAGTTGATTGACCTTCGGGCATGGTGGTTGATAATTCGAAGTGTTTCCTTAATTATTTACCACATGTCCAGAATTCTTTTGGCTAGATCCAACTCCACCTCGAATCCGGGTTGATTCTTCCACTTTAATCTGATTTTCAACTTGTGGCATAAGAGCGCAAAAAGTTAATGCTCTCATATTTATTGTTTCATTGGCTAAATATTCTGGTAGCAAACCTTGTTCGAAAGCTGCCATGATAACTAAATCCTCACAATCATCTATACCTACTTTTGTTAAAACAAATTATTTTGTGTAATCTTTCAGTTTTTCATCTATAGTCTGCTTATACTGTATTATAGTTTACCATTAGCTCGCATTTCTTTGCTACCCTCAGATTATCGTCGAATGGTTATATAGAAATCCTTGAAATTAGCAATATACCCCCTCATAATCCTATTGTACCATTTCAATGCAGTTCCCTTGAAGGTCTGAGAAAATGCTCTGTACACCAACATATCATCCTCTTCAAAGTTCATCATATAGTTCTTAAATTGTTTGATGTGATCATCAAGATCTTAAGTTCCATCAAACTTTTCAACCTTTAAAATATCAAATCGCTTCGGAAGTGGAATAAACCTAATCCCAACAGTTAAAGGAGAATTTCTCCAGTCTACTCCTTACACATATTGGTCATCTCCTCCCATTCCCATGACAACATATAAATTCTGATCATCTGCACATGTGTAATGGTTAAATGTGTTCCCTTTACACTATTTTGATTCTCTTAAACAATAATATACATTATCCCTTTTAGATTTACTTTCCTTGCATAATTTTTTAGGTTGACTTATTTTTTCTTTGGAAAATCCTCGATAATAATTTTGCCTAGATGATCCCTCAGATTCCAAACTATCAAACTCATCACCACTAGATTCAATATATCCATGCGTATCTTTTTTCTCATTTCGCAAAGTACGATGCTCTTTGTCAAATTCAAAATGTATTTTTCTACGATCACTTCGAATCTGCTGAAGCTGTACAAGATCGATCAGATTGACTATCTAGATCGTATTTCTCCTCTACTTTTTTCACCTCAGACTTAAGACTTCCTAATTAAATATCATGTTCTCTTTGAACATACTTCTTATTTAACATCTTGATTTTATCTAATAGCTCATTCATTCGAGTTTTAGCGTCTGAGTGAGTCTGATGAACCAAAATTGGATCATCTTCCTTACATTCTATTCTTTTCAAATAAGATCTTAGCGTCTCAATTACCTTTCAAACCAAAGGATAGTTTTCATTCCCTGGTTCCATCGTTGATCCATAACAACTATAAAAAAATCGATTAAAAACAACTAAAACAAATAAAAAAATCAATTATTTTATGGTTTTTTATTATAAAATCAAGGTATCAATCGATCAACTCCCACCATGGTCGCCAATTTTGATGGGAGTCAAATCTATTTATTGAGAGAGAAAGAGAGATTTATTTTAAAGAGAGAAAGTAAAAATAAAAGAAGAGTTTTCACTGATGAAAATGTCATGTGTATTAATTTCAACCTTGGCCATTATATATAGACACTAAGACTTGGTGTAACAAAATTAGTTACACAAAAAATATAATTACATATTGGTCCTTTATCGTTACATAAGACCCAAAATCTACCCTTTAACTATACAACTTGTCATATAAGACTTTATTTATTACATTTAGGCCCCCAATATTTTATATCCTTATCAACAAGTATTTGTTTTTCATGGATACTTATTCAGTGTGTAATCAAATTAATATGCATCCGAATGATGAGAGAAGTTTTGATTTTAGAAATGGTAAAAGGTTATTTATTATAAATTAATTCATTTTCTTTAAACAATGCTGGAGCGACATATCACAAATTTTATTTTTGCTAAGACGTTGGAAAAATTATGAAAGCTGATAATAGTTGAGGGTAATGAAGCAAACGATCATGTGAAATAATTGTTTGAAACTTTTGGAAATTTGAGAAAACATAATCTAAAGTTGAATCTATTAAAGTATTCATTTGGGGTAAATTCGAGAAATTTTCTTAGTTTTGTGATAAGAAAAATAAGGACTGAAGCTGAACCAAGTCTGTTAAAATTATAATTGGCAATGTCTCTACCTAAGTCGATCAAGGAAGTTAAAAAAAGTAGCAAGACGACTAGTACTGTTATCAAGGTTTATCTCGAGAGCATCATATAAAGCTCGTTTATTTTTTGATATTTTGAAATAGACTAAGAGGTTTGATTGGAATGATAAGTGCACTAAAGCGTTCAACGAATTAAAAATGTATTTGGCTTCGCCTAAAATTTTAAAGATACCAAAAGAGGACAAACCTTTGTTTTTGTATCAAAGAGTTTCTAGTTTTATCATTAATGACGTTCTTGTGAGGGAAGAAGATGGAATCTAGAAACCAATTTACTATGTAAGTAAGATGTTGGTTGATGCATAAACCGGATACTTAAATCAATAGAAATTGGCTTTTGTTTTAGTTGTATCTGCAAGGAAAATACGACCATACTTTTATTCTTATGTAATCATTGTTCGATCAGTCTCACAGTATTTTTGAAACAAAATAGAAAAACATGAGAAAGTATTTAAGGCAATGAAACAAATCGAAAAAAGTTTTGAAAAGGTTAAAAAATGAACAAGTTTCTCATTTAAAAAATAGAAAAGCAGAAGTGTTGGCAAAGTCCGGTTATGTAAAAGATAATCCTTTGATAATAATACAGGAAATACCATCGGTTTTGAGAAATATGGAAAATCGAGAGGTTTTATTTGTTGAAGATGATAATGATTGGCGTAAGTATTATTTACTTTTATTGAATGATGAAATTTTATCGTTGGACACATCGTAAGCTTAGGTTCTGTAGTTACGTGCTGCAAATTATATTATCCTTGATGGAAATTTATCAGTGTCTGAGGAAAAAAAACTTTGTTTATCTTAAGAGATTTACATAAAAGGGAAACATCAGCACATTATGGGTTTCAAATTTTTTTAAGATGATTTATTTTAACAAGATTTTATTAGGCGACACTTGCGACTGATGCAAAGTAGATAGTTGAACATTATGATTCTTGTCAATGTTTTGCCAACACGAGTCATATTCATAGTGAATAGATGGGTTTAAATAATTCTTCAAGGCCGTTTAATGGATGATTTTTTGGGACCATTACCAATGATAACCAGAAGAATGCAGTTTCTAATCATAGTCGTTGACTATTAAACTAATTGGACTGATATTAAAAGCATTGGCGAGGACAAGATCTCAAGAAGTTTGTAAGTTTCTAAAGTCTATCATTTCAAGTCGTTTTGGAATTCCGAGGGTTTTAATGACAAATAACGATCCACAATTTCAAAATGATATGGTAAGAACTTTTTGTAGGAAATATGGAATAAAACAACATTTTTATACTCCATATTATCCAAAAGAAAATGGACAAGTAGAGGCTCTAAGTGGAAACAACTTGCATGTGATCACGATGAAGCTTGAGTTGGCTAAATAAAAGTGGTCGTAATCCCCTAATGAAATTTTGTAGGCATATAAAATAACTCATAAAGATGTGACAAACAAAACACTATTTGCTATGGTGTATGAGATGGAAACCATTATTCTAGTAGAAATTGTGATTCCTAGTCACCCATTTCAGTATTATTCATCAAAAGATAATTACATAAAGAAAATAAGTGTTTATATGATTGAGAAACGGCATGACCAATCTTAGGTTAAAACAGAGCATTACAAGAGTTTGATGCAAATCTGTTACAATGCAAAACTAAAGGTCAAGAATTTTCAAGAAGGAAATCTAGTACTAAAAAAGGTATTCTAAGGGACGAGATATAAAAATGTCGGGAAGTTGGCTGTAAATTGGAAGGAATTTTATAAATGTAGTATCCAAATAACATAAATATGCTGATAGACTAACATATACATATAAAAAACCTTTAAAATATATCTGGAATATCCATCATTTGAAATTGTACAAAGCTGAATGTAATATTTCGTCGGTGTATTCTTCTTCCCGGTGATGCAGTATTTTTAATAAGACACCATAAGAGCCATTATAAATGAAACATCTTCATATTTTTATTTTTCAGTTTCAAAAAGTTAAGTAAGAGATAATGTATGATTATTGTGCTAATGTTATTTCAAACTGACGGTCACTAAAGATTCTTTATAATGAGAATGATGATAATTTCTAAAACAACAATTGGTGTGGTTAATTTATGTCTGAGGGTAATTGGGTAATTTGTTCAGAGTTCTGTGGAAGTTTATAGGTGTTTAATATTTAGAGTAGAGAGTAGAGGGAGAATTAAGCTGCCTGGTCGCCGTTAATTTTTCATTATTCATATTTAATGTAGGTGGTTGGGTATTTATACCCTTGCATCTGGGCTTTATGGGTCTTCCGGGTCATGTTTAATGGACCCGGGTCATGTTTAAAGACCCATGAGCTCTTAGTAGGAGAGCAAGCAGCTTAGTCAAGAAGTGTTTAGGTTTTTTAGTACTTTTGTCATAGTTCGAACAGTCCAATGGGCTAAGTGTTCGAAGTGTTCTGTCCGGTCAGATGTCCTTGGTCCGATCTGTCCCTGTCCGGAGAGGGAGCGGTTTTCGGACTCATCAGGAGCCCCTTTTTTAGGTGTTTGTTCAAATGCCTTTGTCAAAAACCTGAAAAACAGTCCGATTTTCAGGGGCAGATTTAAACCGGACAGGTCTGTCCGTGTTGTGGTTTTATCCGGACTGATAAAGCTTCGTGAATCGAAACGGTTTTTTGCCAGAGTCTATGGGATAAGTGTCACTTTTTGGTTGGTTTCTTCAGCCGTTTTTTCACCTTGAATCTCGCACCCACCTTCTTCGAAAAGTAACCTCTTCATTAAAGGGGGTGACATCATCGCCGTATTTTGATCATTACCTATCTTTTCGAATTCTCCTAGGAATCAAACTCTTTTTTTTCTAGATTTACTATAAATTGAAACATTTTCTACTGTTTCACCATCACTCTCAGTTTTACTCTGCAAATTTCTCAAAGCTTTTTCCTCTCCAAAACAAAGTTTTACCCAGTTTGTTTATGTTCACAGCGAGGAACGCTTTGGTCAAAGACGGGTGGCTCAACCTCTCTGAACTAGAAAAAGCGCAAAAAGTCGAAAGGGAAAGACGTATTGCGGTAGGTTTACCCACCTCCCCTATTGACAAACCAGCGACTGCTGCCACTGAGTCAGACCAGGGCTCTTCTTCTTCAAAAGGCTCCAAACCGAAAAGGTTATTTCAAACCAATCTCTCACCCATCGTTTCTGGTTCCTCGGTTCAAGAATCGGAACCTGTGTTTGAGCCAGGTGAAACTGTTACTAGCCTCAAGAAACCCTCACCCTTCATAGCTATGGGGTCAGACACCGAAAATTCCCCTAAAAAATTAGTTGACCAGAGAAAAGGCCGGTTGGTCAAGGGTCAAGCTCCTAAGAGCACTCCTTCTAAATCAGGTGCTAAGGAGAGCAGCACTGGGTCAGAAGTGCCCATCAGAGCTCCCAAGGACAGGCTGTCCGGTCCGGAGGATAGCAGCGTAAGCCTTCGAAGAGAAACACCTGTATCAGAGCCCCATCCGGAGGCCAGAAACCTAGAAAAAATTGAAGCTCAGCAGTCCGGAGATCAAACTGAGCCAAATCTAGACCTTCATCTTGCCACTACTGCTGAAAACCCTTCATCAATCATGGAGGAAGTAATGGAGGACTCTATCGAAGAGGCTCCATTTGAGTCTGAGCCTTCCGGACAGACCAGTAGTGTTGTTGCTGCCAAGAAAGACAAAGGCAAGGAAAAGTTGTGTTTGAGGCATCCGGAGCTGCCGGAGAGTCTTGAAGGAAGGGTCGGGCCTTGTTTTCACAAGGTCAATGTCAAGTACCTCCTCGCCCTACAAAAGATTAACTACGCATTCATCCACACAGCTGAACTGGGCCGGATGCGTACGAAGTGGGGAATTCTGGAGAATGTGAAGATACGAATCCCTATCAACCCCGAAACTCCCATGGACTGCAAATTGAGCGAAATAGTCATCTTCACGGAGCTGTTCAATTGGGGACTTAGATTCCCCTTGGACCCAGAAATTGTCAGATACTTCAATCTGATAAAGCTCTGTCTGAGCCAGCTGAGCCCCAATGCTTGGTACACCCTCATGTCCTGTATTATGGCTTCCAGGCTCTCCGAGATTCCTCTACCAATGGAGGAGTTTGCTGCCGTGGCCAGTATCTGCAGAAACCACCACATCCCCTTCTACCATTTCAACTTGGGGAATAACCTCAAAGCTGTGGATGATTTGCTAGAGTCGGAGAGGAATTGGAGGACTCAATTCCTGTTCGTGAGTGGTGCCTGGGAGAATGGGAAGAAAATCAAGTCTGGATTCAACCCAAGTCTTCTCACAAGCAGATGGAGGAGTGATCGTAAGTCTCTTACATTACCTTCTAGTCTCTCTCTCTTTTTTCTTAAGATTAAATTAAACTAATCGGTCTTATCTTTTCCTTAGCAGAACTGCCCAAGGACTTCAATGACTACTTGAAAACCGGACAGGCCACTTGTACCAAGATCAACGCTTGGGCTTCTAAGAAGTGGGGGAACCGGTTCCATGCTGCTTTTACTCGGGGCAACTTAGCAAGGTCTCATCTGTGGAACACCACCGGTCGGAGAGACTTATCCTGAGAAGAGCTCACCACCCAGCCTCCTCCGGATGTCGTGCTCAAAAGGACGCATGAACCGGATGGGACACTTTACTTGCTAGGCCGGGCCAAGGCCCCGAGTAAGATGAAGGGAAAAAAGAAAGGCGAGAAAGTGGTGGGTGAAGCTAACCCGGCTGAGGTAGAGGAGGATGTTCCAAAGCATCCGGAGGGGCCAGCTCCTAGTCAAATTGATGTTGCTCTCTTGGCAGTGGTAGAGCAGGAGAGTGTCAGGCAAGAGGTTCACTCCCCAAATCCTCCAAGGGCTTCCAAAAGAGACCGTAAACGGGGAGCTGAAAGCAAAGATAGGGAGGTCAAGAAGAAGAAAAAGACCTCTAAGGGTGAGGAAGTCTCTCTTCGACCTCCGGAGCCTTTTTCCCAAGCTGACACCATTGACCCAACACATGCGGTTGAGATACCTGGTGACTTTCAAACCGATGAGGTCGAAGGGGGAGATCTTAACATTGATGGGGTAGACATCACTGGTCTTGGTGGGCTTGGTGAGTACTTCATCAATCTCCCGAGAGACGATTTTGCTGGGCCTTACCTCCCTCCGAGCACCTCAAACACAGTCACTTTCAATGGTAAGACCTTTACGGTTTCAAGTGAAAGGGACGTCATAGCCCATTCTTTATTAAGCAATGTTCAGCCGGTGCTCGTGTTGGAGAAACAAGTTCGAATTCAGGCTGACATTATCAAAGACCTCAAGTCTGACAAAGAGAGGCTGTCTGACGACGCCATTCTGAAGGGGGAAAATGAAGAGTTGAAGAGAACCCAAGAGGTGAGTACCACAAAAGTTGCCACTCTAGAGAATAATATCACAGAGCTCCGGGAGAAGCTGTCCGGATTGGAGAAAGATATTGCCTCATCAAAAGAGGAGACCAAGGCCAAGGACCAAATTATCACCAACCTGACCAGCGACAAGATTGCCCTTGAAGAAGCAGTGTCTCAAGCTGCAGAGGAGAAAGTTGGTTTGCTAAGGGAGCAAGAGGGCAAAATCCAGGCCAAGATCGATTCTTATGCCAATAATGTGATAAACACTCAAGAGCAAATGTATGCCAAGGTGAAATCGGACATGGTCCTGCTCTTCCATGAGAAGTTCCCGAAGAGGAACTTGGGTGATTTGTGGCTTCACGTAGAGCCCGAAGAACTCCCTTATCATACAATGGCCGAAGGCGACAGGTTTGGCTTCTCCAGTGCCTCCTCATCCGATGGCGAAGAACACACCCGAGAGAGCCCTGATGAAGAGAAAAGATGATCCCAAGGGGAAAAAGAAGACAGATGAAGCTGAGCCATCCTCAAAGGCTCAGCCTTAAATTATGAATTACTTTTTACTTTTCATGTTATCTAAACTAAAGTCCTTGGAAGGCCAAGGCACTCTTTTTGTAAGTGTGTCCGGTATCTGACCGAATAGATCTTTTACTCTTCTTGACAATTTGAAAGTCCTTGGAAGGCCAAGGCACTTTAGTTATTTCAATGAATGTCCTTGTTTTGCACAGTTCTCACATTCTTTCATAATTTGTTTCAATTTTGGTGGCTAGTGTTTAAATAACCCTTAGTTATTTCATAGTGAGAGTATTTAAATTCTCCGATGACAAATGTTTAAGTGGTCATCACTCTTTTTGTTTCAATCCGGATGGTGTGACAAAAGACAAAGTAAGAACACTTTGGAATTTGTTTTTAAGAAGGCATCAAATTTTATTAAAAACCCGAACACCTCATTAAAACCTCCCCGCGCCACCAGGGTAGGAAAGAGTATGCCCCCAAATATTTACATGGATGTTTAAACAATGTAAATATTTACACAAGTGTTACTCCAAGTACATCCGGAGGTGTTCGATATTCCAAGGGTGGGTCAGAACTCTTTCATCTTTGTCTTCTATCCAATATGTTCCAGGTTTAATCCTTTCAACAACCATATAAGGTCCTTCCCAAGTCGGGGCCAATTTTCCGAGCATCTTTTCTTTAGTGTGTAAGAAGACCTTTCTCAATACCTTCTTCTAAACTATGTGTTTCTACCTCTTCGATTGGTATTAACACTCTAGGGGTCTCTCTGGGGTCATCAATTTCACCCTCACCCCAGAAAGCCCCTCAAATTGCTATTGCTCGTTGATACGAACTGCTCCGAACGTCCGGGGAGCTAGGGCCGTAGCATAACATTCTCTTGCAACCTTTTGACTGCTCCGTACAACTCCTACATGTCCCTGAACAACATATTTCAAACATTGGTGGACTGTTGAAGCCACTGCATGCATCCTAGAGAGCCAATACCTCCCTAAAATAGCATTATAGCATGTGGGACAATCTACCACGATAAAAAGTATCCTGACCATCTTCTTGAAAGGGCCTTTGCCCAATAGAACTTCCTCTTCGAACTCCCCAATCACATCTGCTGAGCTGCCAGTAAAGCCCATAATCGATCTGTCCGAACTCTGAATTACAGCTGGATTTTTCATTCTATTGTATGTGGTTAAGAAAATGATATTGGCTGAGCTTCCAGTATCCACCAAAATTCTTCTTATGTAATTGCCCCCAATAGATGCTCCTATGACAACAACATCCTCATGAGGGCCAGCTATGTCTCTTAAATCATCTTCATCAAAAACAATGAAGGGGAATGGGATTTGCGATTGATATGAAGTCATGCCTCCTTCTAGCTGGGTAGCCAAAGTATGAACGTGCCTCTTCCTCGAAGAAGAAGTAGGAGCTGTCATAGTATCCCCTCCGAAAATTGTAAGTGAATCAAAAAACTCAATGAGTCCGGAGAGTGTCCTTGAACATTCCTCAATGGTACCCACTCTATTTTGAGTTGGATCATGATACAAGTATTCAGATTCCACATCAAATCTTTCAATTATAACCATGGCTCCCTCCGGAGCAACATTACTTGGACCAACCCGGTGAGTATTGTCAGGCCTATTGCCTCCTCTTCTTTTAACGTAAGCCCCCAGCTTTCCCCTCTCAATCAAGTTCTGAACCTCTTGTTTTAAAGTTATAAAATCATCGGTAGTATGGCCAGTATCATTGTGATACTGGCAGAAAGAGGTATTACGGTGTTCTCTAGGGGATTGTAGTGTGGCCGGTCTTCTATAGTGCACCTCTTCCTTTGTTTTATCATAAATGGTGGCCACATTTTCTTTCAATTCTGCGAACCACTCCGGTTAAACCCAAGGCCCTCTTTTATTTGTGGATTGCTGACTCTGAGTAGGTGCAGCTGGCTGAGATTGAGCTTTAGCCCTGCCATGCCCCTGTCCGGTCTCCTTCACCTTGTTTCCGGACTGATTCTGATTGGGGTTTGGTGCCACCGGGGTAGACCTTATCTGCCTGTGCACCCTCGTTTTCTTTGTTTCGTCAATATTAATCTGCTTTCCAACCTGATTCAACAACCCTCCCCAAGTCATGGCCTTCTTTCTGGTCACTGAATCAGCCAAATTACCAGGGTTCAAACCCTGTCTTAAGGATGCTATTGCCACTTGTTCAAAGCAATCGGCCAACCCATTTTTGGTGTTCACAAAACAACTTATATATTCTTTTAAGGATTCATTTGGTTCCTGGGCACAATGGATTATTGTGTCTCCATTGCCTTTTAGCTCTTTACTCCCAACGAACTGCCTTCGAAAGGCCACCCAAAAAGTATCGAAATTCTTGATACAACCTTGTGGTAGGCTGTTATACCATTTTAGAGCACTCCCCATAAATGATTGGGAGAATGCTCTACAAATTAGCTTATCATCGTCATCAAAGTTCATCATAAAGTTTTTAAATTGTTCCAAATGGTTGTCCGGATCAGTACTGCCATCGTACTTCTCCATTTTAGTGCTGTCAAACCTCTTAGGGAGGTTTCCGGACAGAATTTTGGAAGATAATGGAGATTGCCTCCAATTTCTGCCATGACTGAACACAGTATCCTCATTGGGAGTTGCGAAGATACCTGGCTCATCGTGGAAAGCGAAAGGATCCATCAGCATCCGGTCTACATGCCTCCGGCTGTGAGATGACCCTTTGCCGATATTCTTCTTCATCTTTCCATGTCTATCCTTTTTTCTCGAATATTTTTTGATCTAATTTTGCTTCTTTTTAGTTCGACCCTCATCGCTGCTAGAGGATAAGGATTCTTCAACTTCCTCATCATCCGAAGAGTTATCAGAAGACTCTGAGCTTGAGTCAGAACTCTCTACTGGCTTAGACCGGTGAGAATTTTTAGAGCTAGCATGAGTCTTTTTTGTGTTTATATGAGTCTTTGAAGGCTCATGCTCTCTAGGGTTATCGGTATGATGAGCAATTGATGCTTTCGATTTTCTTTAATGCCCATCCTAGACTTTTCAGCCCTGAGAGCTTCTATCTCACCTTTTAGCCTATCGCGCTCCTCGATGGTGTATTCATCATTTTCACCCACCACTTCGCGCAAAGCTGGTGGCACTTCCGGGCGTCCGGATTCATTCAGACTGACTTTTCTTGTTGGTTTTGAATGCTCGATTCAGGCACCTTCGCTCTCCCACTGTGGTCGCCAATTTGGTGTGGTTAATTTATGTCTGAGGGTAACTGGGTAATTTGTTCAGAGTTCTGTGGAAGTTTATAGGTGTTTAATATTTAGAGTAGAGAGTAGAGGGAGAATTAAGCTGCCTGGTCCCCGTTAATTTTTCATTATTCATATTTAATGTAGGTGGTTGGGTATTTATACCCTTGCATCTGGGCTTTTTGGGTCTTCCGGGTCATGTTTAATGGACCCGGGTCATGTTTAAAGACCCATGAGCTCTCAGTAGGAGAGCAAGCAGCTTAGTCAAGAAGTGTTTAGGTTTTTTAGTACTTTTGTCATAGTTCGAACAGTCCAATGGGCTAAGTGTTCGAAGTGTTCTGTCCGGTCAGATGTCCTTGGTCCGATCTGTCCCTGTCCAGAGAGGGAGCGGTTTTCAGACTCGTCAACAATTATTCATTTTTCTAATGCTGTTTCAGACCGATGATTACTATTGATTCTTCATGATAATAATAATGATACTATCTAAATTGATAATTACTTATAATATAAAAATTCATAATCTCCATTCTCCAAAGTGATTACTAATGTTTCTTTATGATAATAATATTGATATGTTCTAAAGCGACGATTTTTACGAGGTTTCTCCAATCTACAGAAAATAGTGAATAAGTATAAGAAGCTACATGTGTTCGAAAATCATAAGTAAAATATAAATAAAAAGCGAATGTGGGTGCAAGTCAAGCCCATCTAAAAAGTGTAACAGGCTACACATCCAATTAAAACGAATATGGCTATAAGCCAAACCCACTAAAAATGTAAGAGACCACACTAAGGAAGTTGTAAAAGGCATGCTCTAATGACCTTAATTGCGATATTGACTATAAGACAAACCTAGCCAATAAAGCATAAAATGACATGCACTCACTCAAAGAAAAGATGACTATAAGCCATGCCTTATTGAAAAATATAAAATGCCACACTAGTTTTCAAAAGCGATAGAAAATCATAATATACGATACACAATGATTATAAAACAACGTTTATAGTATAATTATCAAATAAACATTCTTATGATATTTTTAAGTATAGTTATGGGATTTTTAAAATAAGGGAAACGAAACATCCAAAGATCATCTATGGAGCAACAATTAAATGAGAATTCTAGAAGTATGTTTTAAATTATTGTTAATGATGGTTTTAAAAGTGTATATATAACTAACAAATAGTTAGGACAAATATCACATGATATAAGTGGAATATAATATGAATAAGTATGAAAAGAGAAATGGTAAAATAACAAGAAAATAAATATGTAATTATAAGAATAAATTAAAAATAGTCGGATGCTAGATGATAAAGAGGTCCAAGAAAATAAAACATAAGTCACAACTGGATGCTAGCCGAAAAAGTTATAAACAAATAAAACATTATAAAACATTTCATAAAAAGTTAAGGGATTTGTGAAAAAGAGAATACAATGAGGAGTATCCTCATGATTGGTTTTGATTATTAACAATGGCTTTAAGATGAATAATTGAATTATTATTTATATCGTTAATGTAGGTGGTTATGCGACATAACCGATAATAATATTTAAGAAGGTATCAGAGGTATGAATCTACAAAGATTTTTTATTTTTGAATGATTAACCAGTTGTATAAGTATTCTTCTACGATGTGCTTTTATTAGTTCTTGAGCTTCTTCCAAAATCTTCTAAAGTATTTTTTTAGTTTTTTGGTAGTGAATTCTTGTTCTTTTTTAGTAGTGTCGATCTTCATCTTAAGTTTGTTAAATTAGTTTTGAAACTTTTGGTTAGAACTTTTGATTTTTTCAATTTCAGTGCTATTTAATATCACGTCAGTTTTAAGCACTGTCTCTTTCTTTAATCATCCTTCGTCTTCTTTTTTCCATTTGTCGAGAGTATTGTCTAGAATTTCAAATTATTTTTGCAATTATGTCGATCCTTGATTGAGTAAATATGTGGGCTTGAAATTTGATTCCAAAATATAATATCATCGGTTGAGAAGTGTCTACTGGCGAGCATGATATAATTAAATGAGCTTTGCAAAATATGTTGTAAGTAAATATAAGTTAATGTTAAGTATGAAAATATTTTGTAAGTAAATATATGTTGTAAAATATTTAAGTTCCATTCGCGTTTAGAAGAGTTCAATGTTAGTAAAAAATTAACGAGTACATACGAGGACACGAGGGTACAATAAATAATTTCCGATCCAGCAATGTCAAATCACCTACACAAGCATTTGAACATTTATTTATTTTAGCATTACTAGTTGGAAGTGTGAGATACCTACTTTATTAATTCAATAAAAGTAGGAGTGGTGTCTTCTCCAACGGGGGTAAAGGATTTTAGTATAACATGCAATGTGTCTATGGTTTAGTAGGTGTTCTTTTTGAAGTTGTGCATTCAAAAATATTTTTATTTTTATTTTCAATATGTTTTTTATTTCAATTTAAGTTATCGATAGTAGTAGCACGATATTTTTATATGATTGTTCTTTAGATGGCTTAGATCCTTATTTTTTAGGAATATTAAGATTCATGCCTCACTGGGGATCTTCCTTAGACGACGTATCAAACCATCGACACATTTATTATCATTAGCAAGTGCATTGTTCGTAGCATCAGTTATTTTGTAGCTATCATTTAGAAATACCCATTTTAACGGGCAAAATAAGGAGCGGAGTAGATTTTCTTGCGTAAAAAGATAGTGATATTTATCTTCCAATATTGGTTGAGCAACAATAGAAATTTGGTTAAAGAAATTACGTCGAGACCTACTTTTCTTCCATTTTTTAGATATTGATTTAGCATATGAAAAGTTAAAATAATTTATCATAAGAATATTTTATGAAAAAAGAAAAAAATATAATATATAAATTCGAACACATTTCTTGTCATCCAACAATTTCCAGCCTTGCCAATTAGCTCGAGTGATTTGGATTCCTAATTTTCATTAACATAGATTTTGTTTCCTTCTTATTATGATCAGACGACGATAATGTAACTACACTACATAGTTTTAGAGAAACAAAATAATAGAAATGAGACTCGTTAATTGTGTTATATTAACGTTCATGTAAAATTTAAGAAACTTCAAAATCCATCTTTAACAAAACATACATTATAATTATACTTTTTAATCATAAAAATGGTTAGGCGTAAGCTGACTAGGACATAGTATACACAACCGAAAAATATAATATTTTAGGATGGAAGGTATCCCACTTCATCGTCTTATAAATGAATCATACTCATTACAAACAACATAATAATGATATTCTCCTTATGATGGAATGTGAGTTTTAACATCATTAGAAATACCTAATTTGAATCGAATGATTTGTTATTTTTCATTCTTAATTCCAGCTAAATAACTTTGTTGAGGGAAATATTGGTTAAAAATTACAATTTCTTTTTTCTCATGTTAGTTAGATGATGAGGCAATCCAAGATGTAGTAATTTTATCTAACTCTTGGTCCTTGTCATTTTTATAAAAACTCAAGTATTAAAAGGTTTCTTATGAATGATAATGTTATTACCTTTAACATTTTTTATGTTTGAGGATTGGTATCGGTAAGAAGGGTTCGATCAATTACTAACGCTTCAATATCACCGATACCACCAGATGATGAATATGATAAATAAGTTTTAGAATCATTAACATCTGATAATCTATCATCGTTTTCAAATTGGCCATTTTGTTGGTTATCTTGAGAATCTAACTGGTTTTAGTCATAACTTGATTCTCTAGTCGTTGACATTTTACTTGATGGATGAAGAATGAAATTTGATGTTGGATGTTGGTTTGGGAAATCATCGTCTAAATCTAATTATATTGCTTATTGTAGTTGATTTTGTTTATAGTATCTAATTTAATCTAATTAAGTTAAGGAATAAAAATTTATACTTGAGGGGACAACATATAAAGATAGAATATTGGATAATGGATGAGGTAGGTGTTGTCTTCACAAAATAAGTTTAGAGATAACATTTAGAGAGGGAAGCTGCCGAAAGTAAATAGTGTAAAATGTGAAACTGAAAAAGTTGCTAAATATATATGAAGTCAAAAGAGAAATAACAATAGTTGATCTGCAATAATATGAGTGGTCTAAATGAAGTTTCAGATATCTCACAACAAAACGCCAGAAAGCAATTGGTGAAAAGTAAGTGTTATTGCATCATTATTTTGATCATTTTAATTTAATTAAATATGCAGAAAACATTAACGATAGAGATGGACGACAAAATATTAAAATTCAAAAGGGATATGAATTTTACCTTTCTTATTTTATTGATAGTCCTTAAACATATTATTATATTTCAAAACTAACGAGGAGTCCTGTTAATCTTATATGCCGCTAGGACATCATTACCTTTATTTAGAGAAATGTAAAGATTTATATAATTAAGGTAACAACATCGGCTAAATCTTTCATTAAAGTATCAACTAGAGAAATTTTCAGAGTAATAGATGCAAAGGAAGCGTCGACAGAATAACTAAGTGAAGGCCTTAAGTAAAGAGAGAATATATAGCAGCCAACGCTCCAAATATAACTAACATATACAAAATAAAGATAGAGGATATGCGCGATGTAAACTAGATAAAAACGACGGAAAAGATGTATCTTTGAGGATAAGTTGATGATAGAAAATACTTTACTAAATTGATAATAATGATTGAAAAATATGGTAGAAGATTCGAAGAACATATGATATTTTATTAAATTACCTATAGTACTCAAATAGTAATATTGTAATTCTTTTATTGGATGGCTGACACGTGTTATAAGATACACGTATCACCCATCCCAAATTATTACAAAATAAATTTATTATGAATAGGTGATGTAATCATTATGAAAAAAGTTGATTGATTGAGAATAATATTATACTTCCTATACACTATTTACCTAAAACTAGTCTAACACTTTGACATATTCATCAATTACTCTCTTGGTTTCTTTGACTATTGTTATTCAGGTAGGGGATGGCTGTCTGAGCACCACCGCAGAGGTTTGCATCGGTGACCTCCATTTTGATTCCAGATCTAGTTACCACTATTAGAAAGTTTATTTAAGCTTATCTTTATGAAATATAGTTCCAAAAAATGGTGTTAAATTTGTTAACAAAAATCCTCACGGGGTTATGCCAAAGTAATCGATCAAGAAAGAGGAAGAAGGTTTTTTTTCTTAGACAAGTGTCCCTTTTTACTATCTCTTGGAATCTATTTATACAAAAAATTTCTACCACGATTCTCACTAATTAATTACATAATTTCTATTACAATGTGCCTAAGTGGTAATTTATATGAAGAGCACAGTTTTAGTCATTAATGGCCATGTTTACCGATCATGTTTGTTGGTAGGAGTGATTATGGTAACATCAATCAATTATAGCCATAGATAATTGAAAGTATTATGTTCAATAATAATACTAAAAAGTATAAATAAAATTAAAATTGATAAAATGAATAACTTTTTACATAGTTGAAATTATGGAGAGGTTTAATAATCCTAAAAATAAAAGTTTAGCTAAAACTAAACATGATTACAATCAAATAATAAAATATAAAGATAAGAAAATAGAGAAGAAAATATTTGATAAAGCTTCTCTAATTCCTGCAATCTTTGCTTATTTTATCTCATGGAAAACTGTTTGGAAACTAGATCTATTTTTTGAGCCGATGAAAAGAAGTGAATGGAGGCTGTAATACAAAACAGTAAGTTATTATTTTATATATTTTTGCATATCATTCAGAGAGTTATAAGTTTTGCTCTTCCGGTAAGCATGCAATTATAAAATATGAACTCTACTTTTTTTAAAGGCATACAGTTTGGAAGAAGAATTAGGATAATAACATTATATTTAAAAAAAATAGAACCAACTTGTACAGTCTCTAACATTGACATCCTTATATTTTGGAAGATGAGACGTATGAAAAGGGCTGAATCAGACCTCATTCACGAGAGATTGGACATGATCAAATTAGAAGCTGATGGAGAGTGAAACGTAGCAGAAGCCTAAAAGGGATAAACCCTAATTTTTATTAAACAAAACAATTCCCCTAACAATGAATAGAAGATAGGTTTATATAGAGTTGAAGTATTTGACCTAAAACTAAAAATATGAAAATTACAAAAATAACCTAAAGTATTAAAAGTGCGAAAAAGAGGATAGATGAGCCCGAATGCCTAAAAAAGCCCATAGCTCACGAGCAAAGCTCGTGACTTGCGTTCGTGACGTCGTTTCCTTCGAAACAAGGTGCTGTGGGTAAAAAACTGACACCGGAGCTCCAAACTACTAATTCACCGAACTGTCTGCATCAGAAGCCGTAAGATAAAAACAATATCCTCAATAATAAATAATATAAGCACGTTCCAAGTCAAATATTTGAAAAAGAAGAAGATAGAATTAGAAGAGTTTGATGTGTTATATTTGAACCGGGATAGGTTTGAGCATATATGTTTGAATTGGAAAATCTAGTATGAGTAGCTTAAAATGGATTCTCATTTAGAAAACATAAATATTAAAGTTTTATAGTTTTTCAAGTAAAACTAATCATTAAGCTGATTTAAAATAGGAAACCAAATTAGTTATATTGTTTGATTACCATTACTACTCCATAACATAAATAAAATGCTAAGGTGGTTGTAATTAGATTTATGGATTATACTATTGTTTGGTGACATTATTTAATGATCTATATAGTGACATATATATATATATATAGACACTTGGGATGAGATGAAAATGTTTATGATGAGATGTTTTGTATTTGTAGACGACTCTCTCAAAAGTTGTATATGTTAAATTAAATTTCTAAGAGTGTGGATGAGTATCAGAAGGAATTAAAGGTTGTTGTGATCCGAGCTAATATAGAAAGAGACATGAAAAGTCATGGTTGCTAGGTTATTGTATGGTTTATATCTTGAGATAATAGATTTAGTCGAGATGCATCGTTAGGTTGAAGTGTAAGATCTAGTGCGCTAAGAATATTATTTAAAATAGAATGTATGGTCGTTATTGTATTTTTTCATTATTGTATTTTCTCATGATTTAGACGACTTCTCATTATATGGTTTTCTACTTCAAGAAAATACAATATAAAATATTTTAAATTTCAAAACTAGTGACACGTTGCTAGTTATTATTTTAAAAAAAATGTGATAGCTATTAATGCACAATGAGAAAAGAAGAAGTAAATGGTTTATATCTTGAGATTATAGATTTAGTCGAGATGCATCGTTATGTTGAAGTGTAAGATCTAGTGCGCTAAGAATATTATTTAAAATACAATGTATGGTCGTTATTGTATTTTCTCGTTATTGTATGGTTTTTCGTAACACGTTGCTAGTTATTATTTAAAAAAAATTGTGATAGCTATGAATGCACAATGAGAAAAGAAGAAGTAAATGATTTATATCTTGAGATTATAGATTTAGTCAAGATGCATCGTTATGTTGAAGTGTAAGATCTAGTGCGCTAAGAATATTATTTAAAATACAATGTATGGTCGTTATTGTATTTTCTTGTTATTGTATTTTCTCATAGATTTAGACGACTTTTCGTTGTATGGTTTTCTACTTCAAGAAAATACAATATAAAATATTTTAAATTTCAAAACTCGTGACACGTTGCTCGTTATTATTTAAAAAAAATTGTGATAGTTATTAGTGCACAATGAGAAAAGAAGAAGTAAATGATGATGATGTCTTGACATCGTTAAATGAGGCACGTGAAGAGTACATTATTATTGTTGGAGATTTGTTGGTGATTAAACGATCTTTCGGTGTAAGTGTTAAAGGAAAAAATGTAACCAATTGAAAAACTTGTTTTTATTGAATACTTTATAAATAACAAAGTTTATACTGACATTAGCGATAACAGGAGTTGTAAAAATATTGTCAATAATTATTTGGTTGATATTTTTACCTTAATTACCTTGAAACATAGTCGCATCGCATTTATAATCTTTAGTAGTTGAATGATTGAGGAATGATCAAGATGACCAAATACGTACTTGTTGCATCATCGATTGTAAACTATGAACATTAAGGGAGTTATGATGTGGTTCTAATACATACATGTTATTTATTGTTAAAAAGACAGTGACAAGAGTTGAGGGTTATACGTGATTAATTTACAAATAAGTAATACATTTATCATTAAAATAATATGTTAATCATATACCATTAACTTTAAAATAGACAATCAAGAACTAAATAAAGTTATAAAATTAGATATAAAAATGAGAATTAAAAATAAAAAAATTTAAGTGAAAAATATCAACGAGAAAAATTAAACAAATAGACAATAATGAGAGAAAAAATATAAAATATAGTTTTATTACAATGTATAGAGATTTATTTTCGCATCAACCTCTTATTGTACTGGTGTACAATGAGGTTATTTTATGAACGAATGATCTCATTTGTACTTTGTTGAGCGATGTTGTGTCTCTTTTGTAGGAGTTTGAAGATATTTTTTTTGAATAATTACTTTATAGTTTACTTTTATTTCGATTAATTAAAAATTATATTGATTTTATACACGATGTATGAGTTCAAAACCAAAATATGTTTAAAAGAAGTCTCGATGAAACTAAATAACTTAAATAAAATAAGTGAATTATTAGATAAAATATACGGGGCATGGAAGTATAAGTTTGTATGGAGTCCGAGGTTATTAGCTCTTAAAAAGGATGTGTCGTGACTATCAATAAAGTCATCAATCACATAAAAGTAAAATATCATCATATTTGTTTTATATTATATTATATTGTATTATATTATATTGTATTATATTATATTAGATTATATTAGATTAGATTAGATTAGATTAGATTATATATTTGATATTTTTATTACTTTTAATATTTATACAAATAATAATCTAAAAAATTGATATCATCATATTAGAATGTAACATGAATCTAAAATTACTTTGAGAACTAAATATAGTTTGTGCGAGTGATTAGTGATGTATTTTAATGATCAATTTTTGGTGTGCATTAATTGGAAGATTTATACGATTGTATTTTAATGATATTTTAATTTATAGCAAAAGCTTATAGGAAATTTAATTGATTTGAACTTGATTTTAGAAATTATCACAACAAAATCGTATGTTACTCTTATATAATTTACATTCTGCATGAATAAACTTGTGTTTCTTCGTCTTTTTTAAGTAATGGTGGATTTGAAGGCAGTGACAAAATTGTAAAAATGATCTAATGCCTCAACAATCAACCTAGTTAGGATTTTAACTAGTTTTCATTATCGGGTTGTGTGAGATTTTAGTACTTTAGTTATCTTACTAAATTTATCAAGAAACAACATGTCATTTAAATGAAAAAAATAAGCTTTTAATTTAATAAAAGAGTAGTTAATTAATACATATATTTTTATATCCTACTTACTTTTTCTAAAACTTTAAAAATTAGGCTCTAAAAATATGTGATGCAATCGAGCTAAAGTGACTGAACTGAAACAAGACTTTATTACTAATCCTAAGAGTTTATCTAAACACAACCGTTTGGCTTACTAAAATGATTGAGAGCTACAATGTATTGTCTACCTAGACAGTGGACTAGACTATTGGTGGATGAGCGAAAGTATGTGCAACGGGCTTAAAACCCAAACATTTATACAAAAAAAAATTGTTCACCTATTAGAGTAGTCTAGAAGACGAATCTTTATAAGATAATAGTTTTTAATATCACTACCAATTAATTAATAAATATCTTTAACAAAAACTAGTATAAATGTATATGCTTATACAATGTAAAGTTACATGAAATATTACAAGAATTAGATATTAAAATTTAATAATTTCTATTCTCTCAATATTTTGCATAATATAATTTGGTATCATAATATTCTATGGATCGCCAATGCTCCCACCAATATTTAGTATAAATTCAATGATATATGCTCATATTCTTTCTTGTTCAATATTGAGAAACATGAACCTACAAATGAACCGGATCAATAATTTTAACAACATCAGATGGGATATGAATATTTTTAGTTTTTGAAAAACCATGGTCTTATCTATAATTAAGGGTAATAGACCAAGTGATTTCATAACAAGTGAATAATAGTGTCCTCCTAAGCTTATTCTCAATTCAACATGTAATGTGGTTGAGAATCCTAACTATGAGGACTACGTAGCTAATGAGAAATTACTCTTAAGATGGCTTTATAGTACTATGATAACATCCAAACTGATGGAAAAGAATACTGATAAGGGTCTACGGCACAACTACTAAGTAATCTAGATCTCAAATAAAAGTCAAAATTACATACTACAAATGAGACTTTCCGAGAACCAAGAAAAGAAGCTCAAGATATCTTAGTCAAATGAATGGTTTCTCAGATAACTTGGTCGAATGTTCAATTTTTATTGATGATACACAAGTCTTGGTTGGGCTTGACTCTGACTATACTCCTATATTCGTAAGCTTAGTTGACAATGAGGTACTAAACTGGATAGACCTACAGACCTCTCCCTTGACATTTGAGATTAGGTTAAAATAATTAACTAGCTTACAAATTCAATAGATATCTTTAACATAACTTCAACTAACTTCACTACTCATAAAAATTAAAGCACGACACAAGAATAAAAAAAAACCAAGAGAGAAACTGATAAAGGCAGTCCATTTGAATCACCCTAGTCTTTTGAAAACCTAAAAAATGGTTAGCACTTATTAGAAGATTGTGAAATGAACAAGTTCAGTACTGTCAACTTTCTTGTTAAGATATATACTTCTTCTTTTTGTTTTAGGGAGGGTCCATTGCTGCTAGGTTGGATAGTTGAGTAAAATTTTCTTCAACACCCTTTTCACTTACCTTATATGCCAAGATTTTTTTGGATCTTACACCGAAAGTACATTTTTAAAGATTTAGCTTGAGGTTCACTCTTCTGAAAGTGTTGAAGGTCTCTGTCAGGTTAGTAAGGTGATATTCATCTTGATTACTAGTAACTAACACATCATCAATATAGGCCTGTAGGTTTCGACCAAGATTTGTTACAAAAATATTGTTCAAAAGTCTTTTCTATGTGTCGCGAACATTCTTTATCCCAAAGAGAATCATTTTGCAGCAACAGAGTCCTCTCTCTATGATAAATTTATTCCTCTTCGTTCATTGAGTTTTTTTTGTATTCCGAGTACGCATCCAAAAAAGATAACATTTTGTTTTGCTAAATCACATTTACTAATTGGTCGATTATGACGAAGGGGAAATAATCTTCTGAAGATGATTTGTTTAGGTTTATAAAATTTAGACACATCCTCCATTTTTTATTCTTCTTCTTTACTAAAACCGGATCGGTCGTTCACACTAAATAATGAGAATCTATGATGTGACTCACTATTGTGACTCTATCTACTTCTTCTGTAATCGCTTCTATTTCTTTTGTGAATATGAACTTCTATTTTGTTTATTATGATAAGGAAGTGATTCGCCGATCCTAATTGGAAAAAGAAGTTAATTGCAAAAAGGAGAAGGGAAATATGCCCATTATTGTATTTATTATTTACTAGAAGACAATGTGTAAATAAAGTAGTTTGTAAAGGACTAATTGTGAAATAATAAAAGACTACCAAGGACATAAATGGGTCTCACCTTCCCCACTATAAAAGGGAGCCCATTTATTCTTGGTAGGGGGACAATTCTTTAATATATTCTCATTCTACTTTCTCTCTCTATATTTTGAGCTCTAGTCACATCAGGTCCAAGATCCAAGATTCCTCATTCTTGTCATTTATTCTCTCATCATTGGCGCCGTCAGTAGGAACACGTGATACCAAAAAGAAAATTTTTCTTTGAAAATCACAATTTAATCTTAAAGAATGAATGACGAAGCAGCTGGGGAGAGGGTCGGGAGAGAGGTGGCCCGAGCCATTTCGCTGTCTGAGGGCGAGGAAGTACCGGGTCGGGAGTATTACGCGCAGGGTCGGGATAAGTGATCAACTCTTATCATGACCAGGAGACAGTTGATGGAAGACATCGCAAAGCTGAACGTTGAAAATGAGCGGGCTCTAGATGACAAAAGAATTTGGGAAGGCAAAGGAAAAGAGCCGATCGTAGACAACCGTGGAGAAGGCTATCCGAGTATAGACCACCGTATCGATGCCCGACCTGTTCGATATTATCGGGAGCCCCACCTAGACGGGGAGCTGAGCGATACCAAAAGGATGACCGGGGTATTTCTTCTAATTATACTTCGGACGATTCGTCGGGAAAAGAATACCGACGCAAGGAAAGACTAAACAATGTTCTGCCTCACCCAAGTTCAAGAAGGGTAGCACCGAGAAAAAAACGCCAGTTTCACTTGAAAAAGAAGAGGTGTTAACGGGCAGCAGAGAGGAGCGGGTAGTCCTACCCCAGGTTCAGTGGCAGCCGTCAAATAGCCAGACCCAGGGGTACAATGTCAATAGCCAATTCATCAACCCGAGAAACAAAGGATTGTATGGAATTCAGACCGAGGGGCTCAGCGGTGGTTCTTTCGGATTTGGAATGAATTGGAGAGCTTCACCGTTGTCAGATGAAATATTATCGGGACATCTCCCGAAGAGGTTTGACATCTCTAAATTGGAAAAGTACGATGGTAAAAGAGATCCGGACAACCATTTGGAAGCCTTCAAAAATTTTATGTTGAGTTTCGATAATGACAATAAGTTGTTATGCCGAGCTTTTTCGATGACTTTCAAGGATCAGGCATCTAAGTGGTACAACCGGCTACCACAGGGTTGTATAAAAAAATTTGGGATGTTTTGGGTGATTTTCCGTCAGCAATTTGTGGGAAGCAAAAGTTTCCGGGCCAATGGTGATACGATCGTTAATTGTAAACAAAGGCTAGGAGAGAGCCTCAGGGATTACACCATGCGCTTTATCGATGCGAAGACCGACCTTGATCATTGCGAAGAGAACGTGGCTCTGACAGCATATCGTTTAGGGTTTCTCCCAGGACCGATGAAGCAAGCAGTCACTAAGAAACAAGATTTTACTTTTTCCACCCTTCTAGCTCAGGTGGAAAAGCAAATATTGATAGATAAACCGAGGTATCCAAGTTGGAAACACAAATTCAGCAGAGTGCACAAGCATCGGTCGTTATGAAGCAGGGTACTCAATCTGGCTATGCCCCGCAAATCCAGCCGATCAACATAATACCACCGACCAAGTCCACACCGATCAAGCCTCTAGCATCCCAGGGCCAAAGAACAAAACAGACCAACTAGGTGGTTTCACGACTGTTGTATAATAAATGGATCCGACCTGCTTACTTCGCTGATTTATCAGAATGCGTGTCCACAATCTATGAAAAGACTAAGAAGAGCGGGATATATTGGAGGCCCTTCTCCATACCAACGCCTCGGGAAAATAGGAACAACCGATACTCCCGATACCATGAAGACGTGAGACACGATACCAAGGATTGTATCGCTCTCAAAAAGGAAATACAGATGTTGATTTGAACATGGAAACCTAGTCGAGTATGTGAAAAAGAAAGCACAGCATGGCAAAACTTTGAAAGAAATCGTGACGGTGCAGAAGCCAGAGACAACCATGGAAATCTCCGAAGTGACCGACCTTTTTGACGTCTCCATCGAATATCTTGATCCCGATGTCAGCCGTAACCTCATCGGGGTCATTGAAGAAGAAGCTGCGGAAAGTAAAGGAAATATGACGAACCTCAGTCAATTTTTTGAATCGTTGACTATTTTTGGGGGTGATTCTATGGCAGGGATCACGCACTCTTCCCGAAAGCGACATATTGTGAACCTAGAAACTCAGTTGGAAGCTTGAGCTTATCCCCACTCAAAAGGCATCCCTTCACCGATTTTGTATTTTGACGACGACGACATGCGAGACATAGCTGGTCCTCACGAAGATGTCGTTGTTATCGGGGCGGCCATTGCGGGGGGGAAGAAGTCTGACGCATCCTTGTCGACACCGGAAGCTCAGAAAACATAATCTTTGCATCAACATTCGCTAAGTTCAGGAAACCCCCAGTGATTACGCGTTCGGACCGAACTATCATAGGGTTCACAGGATCGGCTGTAGAAGTGATTGTAGAGTTCGAAGGCATTGTTCAGCTGGGCCGCATGCCTTTCAAGAAGGAGGTCACCGTTTTATTCGTCGTGGTAGATGCTTCAACCTCCCATAATACGATTTTTGGCAGGTCATGTCTGTCACGAATTCATGCGGTAACGTCCACTATTCATCAATGCTTGAAAGACGTGGTCGGGAATAATGTAGGGTGGTGTGAAGCAGCCAGAAAGCGGCAAGAGAATGCTACCGGGCGACTTTAGCAAAAAAAAAGGATCAAGAGATGGAGCAAGCATGAGACTAGCAATTAGCAAGACTTCCCTTGGGGTCGCTACCTGTCGACGATCGCAGGAAAGCTCCCAGTTTTTTGACTACATGATGAAGAATGTGAAAAACACCAGTTTACCGAAGGAAGAGTTTTACAGATAGGAACTAACTTATCACCAGGCTTCAAGAAACAGCTGATCTTATTACTACATGAGAATTTAAATTTGTTCGTGTGGTGCTCGAAGGACGTTACTGGAGTCCCAAAAGACCATATAATTCACAAGCTAACTATCAATAAGAACGTCAGACCCGTCTCACAAAAGCGTCGGGCCTTTTCACCAGAAAAGACGGAGATTATTCTGAGAGAGATTGAAAGAATGCTCAACGTCGGTCACATCAAAGAATCAAGTTACCCGCTTTGGACATCCAATCCCGTTATGGTTAAAAAGAAAAATGGCAAGTGGAGGATGTGCGTAGATTTTACCGACCTTAATCGAGCATGCCCAAAAGACCCCTTCCTGATGCCGAGAATTTACTAGTTGGTGGATTCGACGTTGGGAAACAGATTACTCTCTTTTATGGACGCATATGCAGGCTATAGTCAAATCAAGTTGCAGGCTATAGTCAAATCAAGTTGCAGGCTATGGTGAACAAGACTTTTGAGAGCCAGATCGGAAGAAACATGGAAGTATACATCGATGACATTCTTGTGAAGAGCGGCACAGATGATGACCATCTCGCTGATTTGAGGGAGACTTTTGGAAATCTAAGGAGTATAAATCTCAAGTTAAACCCAGAGAAATGTTCTTTTGGGGTAAGGTCGGGAAAGTTCCTGGAATCCTTTGTCAGCGAAAAAGGAATCGAGGCAGACCCGATTCAATTACAAGTTCTTACCAGCATGACCTCACCTAGGAATATCAAGGAGGTTCAGATATTAACCGGGCGCTTAGCGGCTCTGAATCGATTTATTTCTCGTTCATCTGACGAGTGCGCTCTCTTTTTTCAGGTCTTGAGAAACGCTAAGTCTTTTGTTTGGACGCCGGCTTGTGATAAGGCCTTTTTAGGGATCAAAACTCATTTATCATCCCCGAACCTTCTAATGAAGCCCCTGACAGGGGAGACTCTTTTTCTTTATATAGCAGTTTCAGATTTTGCTGTAAGTGCGGCATTGATCAGTGAATCGGGAACAGTTCCCAAAGCGGTATACTTCGTGAGCAAAAGCCTATTAGATGCAAAGACACGATATTTAAAGCTGGAAAAAATAGCCTTGGCTTTGGTGACCGCGGCGCGAAAAATGCGACCATATTTTCAAGCCCACCCCATTGTCGTTCAAACCTCTTTTCCACTCAAGTATGTTCTTCAGCGACCGGACATGTCAGGAAGAATGTCTAAATGGTCGGTCGAGCTAGGCGTTTTTTATATCAATTTTGAGCCAAGAACAGCCATCACAGGCCAGGCCCTGGCTGATTTTATAGTCGAATTTCATTCCAACCGACCAGACCAAGAAGAGCCGCCCAAGAAAGACGAGCTAGTTGAGTGGGTTATTCGAACCGATGGTGGGTCAAATGTCAATGGATACGGCGCGTGCGTACAGATAATCACCCTTACGGGCATAAGTATGCATCAGGAAATCCGGTTTGGTTTTACCACTTCTAACAACGAAGCTGAATATGAGGCTGCCCTGACCGGTTTGAGATTAGCGCAGGTATTCGGGGCTAAGCATATACATCTTGTTAGTGATTCTCAGTTATTGATTAATCAAGCCTTGGGAGCGTCGGAAGCTAGGAAAGAGCACATGGTTCAATACTTAGCAGCATTGCGAGTGTTAGCCGCGTCATTTGCTAAAGTAACATATGAGCACGTCCCCAGGACCGAAAATGTGATTGCCGACTTCTTAGCATCGGCATCCTGTTCAAGCAGTTACCCCTGGATAACCAAACAAGAAACCCCGTCGATTATAAAGAGGACAGAGCTGGACAATCGACCAGAAATTTCCTGTCAGATATCCTCGGTAACGTTATCAGACTAGAGAAGGGATATTATAGCTTTCCTGGCCGAAGGACTACTACCAGATGATAGTATCGCAGCTCGGAAGGTACGAAATAAGGCCCGAGGCTACATTTTGTAGGGAGAAATACTATACAAGAAGTCTTTCAGCATGCCTTTACTGAGATGCCTGGGGGCAAATGAATCACAGATAATTGTATCTGAGTTACACGACGGAGAAGGCGCAGCTCACTGCGGTTACAAAGCACTAATAAGAATAATTTTTCTCTCCGGTTTTTATTGGCCAATGGTAACTGCCGATGCTCGGCAGATAGTGAAACGTGCGACACCTGTCAAAGATTCGCAAATGCGATCAATATGCCCGCGGCTCCTTTAGAACCAATATCTGAAGGCCTCCCTTTTGACCGATGGGGAATTGATCTAATGGGGCCACTACCAATGGCATCCGGCCGTAGAAAAATGATTGTGGTGGCTGTAGATTACTTTTCAAAATGGGTAGAAGCCGAGCCATTATCGGTAACGAGAACTAAGGATATCATCAAATTTATTTGGTCGAACATCTGCTGTAGGTTCGGGGTACCTCAGAGGCTCACAATGGACAACGGACCTCAGTTTGACAGCAGCGAGATGAAATCCTTTTGTACGACCCATAGAATTAGGCAATGCTTTTCTGCCCCTTTCCATCCCCAGGCGAACGGGCAAGTTGAAGTCACGAACTAAACCATCTTAGACGGGCTCAAAAAGAACCTAGAAGGAAAAGCTAGCAAATGGCCAGATTACTTGCAAGAAGTATTGTGGGCTTACCAAACTACACCTCGAACGGCGACTAAAGAATCACTGTATGCCTTGGTTTATGGAATGGATGATGTCACCCCAGCAGAGTCAATCTTCCCATCTTTTAGAGTCGGGAATTATGATGAGAATAAAAACGAGGATGACAGACGAATAGCTCTAGACCTGATAGAAGAAAAAAGAAGCCAAGCTCAACTGAATTCTGTACATTATCAGACTTTAATTAGGAGTCGGTATGCGTCAAAAGTATTTCGGCGAGAGTTCAAAGTCGGGGATGGGGTTTTGAGAAGCATTTTTCTGCATACCAAAGACAAAAGCCTCAGTAAACTCGCCCCAAAATGGGAAGGACCGTATAAAGTAGTGGAAATAATTAAGAGTGGGACGTATTGATTGCAGGACAAGCACAGACGTTTATTGAGGCTCCCTTGGAACATTGAACATTTGAAGATATATTTGGAGTAATTTTATCGATCTTTGTAAATTCTTTGTAATCATTGTTTATGTAAAAACCTTTGGTCGGGGATGTACTCTTTCCTACCTCGAAAGTATTAAAAGGGAGTCCATTAGCTGACGAGCTGATAGACAACTTTTGGTGATCTTAATTAATCAACAGAACCTTCATGGGTTTTTCAATATTTAACTGATCTACATTTTATTCCCGACGCTATGGGAAAATTTCCAATTAAACATTGATCAACAAAACCTTAATGGGTTTTTCAGTATTTAACTGATCTACATTTTATTCCCGACCCTATGGAAAAAATTTCAATTAAACATTGATCAATAGAACCTTAATGGGTTTTTCAGTATTTAACTGATCTACGTTTTCTTCCCGACCCTATGGGAAAGTTTTCAATCACACATTGATTAACAAAACCTTAATAGGTTTTTCAGTGTCTAACTGATCCACATTTTATTCCCGACCGTATGGGAAAATTTTAAATCAAACATTGATTAACAGAACCTTAATAGGTTTTTCAGTGTCTAACTGATCTACATTTTATTTTCGACCCTATGGAAATTTCTTAACAATGAAAACAATTAAATCTTCTACAATCATGCCCGAACTAGATATCGAATTAAAAAAGCATATTGGAGAAAAATTCAAGATTATGGGAAAACTTAACATTTAAAAGTTGTCGGTTACAAGGCAGTCAAAAGGGTTCTGCAGACCCAAAAGTTACAAAATTTCGATACAAAAAGGGGGGAGAATTTAAGCGTCCTCATCCTCAGGCTCACTCTCTGTATCATCCGACTCTTCATCCTCACAGACCACACCGGATGTGTGATCTGCCTTGGGAACGTCTTACCACATGGACCCAAGGGGAAGGTCGGGGAAACGGTTGTGAAAGGTCAGCACATAAGCAGCCTTAAGATCGGAAATCTCTTTCGCTTTCTTTGCCAAAGAGTAACGAAAGAAACGGCTTTGAATTTTCGTCACTGCCAATTGCCCCGCTCGGTCGTCACGGTCCTTTGTGACCCGCACCAAGGTTTTTTTAACCTTTTTTATCTTTTTCTCCAGGATCCTTTTTGCTGCATCTCCCTTTTTGACCTCCTCTTCAAGCGCGGTAATTTTCCCTTCCGCATCCGTCAGCTTCTGGTTTAGCTCTCCTGCACGCCTTTCTTTCATCTCCAGAGGCATGATCATGTTATATAAAGACAAGGATAACCCGTCAGTTACCCGTAAAGCGAAGCTATGAGGGCTCCCAGGAACTGACAACACGGGAAGCTTAGTACCACTTGATGACGCCCCGTCAGCTTTTGCTGCCTTTGAGGGACCAACGTTCTTTCTTCCCACCTCTTCATCGTCGGGAATCACCACAACCGGAGCTTTCTCAGACGGTACTACTGCGGGAGCGGCCACATCCCCACCCTTGACATCCTCATATTACTCAAAAAGCATCGGGATGGTCGTGTTATCGACACGAGCGGGAGCATCGGCAGGACCACTCTCTTTCTTTGGGCGTTTCGATTTTTTGGCTTGGGCACCATCAGCCTCAGCCTTTTCCTTCCGTTTCTTGGTCAGTTCCTCAGACTGGTGGGCTTCATCATCCTCAGCAATAATTCCAGCCCTTTGTCTTACAGCATCGGCCTCTGTTGTCTCAACATTCGCCAGCTCAGCATCCTCGTCCGACTTGGAGCGTTTGCTAGGCGCCTTATTGCGTTTGAGAAGGAACAGGTGTGCATCGGGCGCGTCTGTCTTTGCAACCAAATCCACCAAGCTGGGTGGTTGGCGCAGCTGCTCCAAGGTGAGCGGTTCATTAGAACAACGCCAGAGGTTGCTCATGATCAAATTCGTGTTCTTGAAGGCGCAGTGAAACGCCCGACCCCAGTTCTTCCTGGCAAAGTCCTTCAAAATTTGGAAGGTTACTTTGCCAGCTTTGAAGCATTCCTTCTGCAGCTCTTGGATAAACTCCTTTGACACTGCACAAAGGTTCAGATTTTTCTTAATATATATATATATATATATATAATATGATTACCATCGGGAACCCATGTCCGCAGCAACTGCCTCAGGTTCTCCTTGGTATATGGGCGACCGTTTTCCCAGCAGCCACTAAAGAAGATAAACCGATGCTTCCAGCCCTTGTCGCCCTCGAGGAAATTGTTTACAATCTTCCAAGTGTTGTCTAAGGAAGAATACAAGAAGGGTGATTTGAGGGATTTAGAGAGCCCGGACATGGTAATGTACTCATTTATCAGCATAACCCATTATACATGACATCATCGTATACCACACATTGGGCGTTAGCTGTGAGGGGCAGATGCCAATTGTCTTAAAGTATAGAGCGATCTCAGGGTCTAGAGGAAACCGGAGGCCCTAGTTGAAGAGCTCTGTGAAGATGACGATCTCCTGCGACCGAACGTGCACGGGCGTCTTACGAGGAACAGGGAATCGTATTATGATGCACTCCGGGATCCCACACCGGCAGAGAAGTAGAGATATTTTCCTTCAAAAAGGGAAATGACGCTGTTCCTTGGAAACAGTCGATGGTAAGTGGTGGTTATGACTGCTTTTATCTCTGTTGGAAGGTGTTCTTCGGGAGGAGCAGCAGCGTTACCAACAGCGATAACACCTTCCCCCGCTCCTTTTTCCGCTGGGGGATTTTTGCCCAAACCAGCTAAGTCATTCGCTTATGGCTCGTTAGCGTCTTCCGTTGGGATATCATTGGGCATAGGGGAGTCGGTCGCTTCAGGATCGACTGACTGGGAAAGAGGCTCTATAAAGCTGGAGCTACTGCCGGTGCGGGCGAGCTTTGATTCATTTTCTCGTTGTTGGCGAGCAAGCTCATTCTTCAGGTTCTAACGGTCGAGATCTCTTCGAGCAACGCCCAAAGGGGTACATGCAGTATTGACACCCGTCCGGTACCCCTGAATGGTGGGAGTTAGTTGGACTATTTCGGGAGAGGTACCCCCCGCCGGTGAAGTAGAGGTGCTGGAATCTCCCATTGAAAGGAACCTAGTTTTTCCTTGGCGTCTAAGAAGAAAATGGGGTAAGCTGGTAGGAGAATTTACCGACGAAGGCGTCGGGTGGTTGGACCGCGAGGTAGGGGAGTGTGGAGAACTGCTGTTGGAGGGGATAACGATGGTCTTGGGGGTTTGAGCGCCAGCAGGTTCGGGCATGATGAAAGATTCAGTAGGAATGAGATTAGGTAGAAGAAGGTCGTGGGGTAGAGGCACGGGTGCGAAAGGCTTAGTGTCAGAACTTCAGACAAATCCCGCAACTTGGTATTCTTCAGCTCGATCGCTAATACTAGCCCAGTTAATAAACCCACACACAGACTTGTTCTTCTTCTTCTTCTTCGGTTTCTGTTTTAGCTTCGAGTTCTTACTTTTCATAAACACTGCTTTCTTTCTCTAGAATGATCAGGGGAGAACTTTCTCTCTCTAAAATTTCTCTGAGAGCGATTTTGTGAATGAAGTATTTATAGGCAGCTTGCCTTAACCGCTTTACGCATAGGAGAGTCCAAACGACGAAAAGCAGCGGGAAATTGAAGAGCCTTTTGGAAAGATGTGCAGACGAGCACGCTTCGAGTAAGGGGATGACACGTGTAGATTCAACCTAACAGAGCACGCTATAGGGTCTTGTCAGGCTAGCATCGTAGGTCTGCACCGGCTAGTACAGATGAGCATGCTAGATGGGCTCCACATACTCGGTTTTTCTTCCAATGCCTGATTACCCGTTTGGGCCCATGGGGAATCTGTTAATCGGGGTCAGTGGTAGACCCATAAAAAATTCTTTTAGCGTCGGGGACGATTTGTATCCGTCCCTGAAGCTTTAATAAAAAAATATAGGGGGTCGGTCAGCATTCAGGAGAAAGCGCTTGGTCGGGGGACACCTCCTTAAGTCGTGTCGATACCAAGGCAATGTGGTCAGTCGATACCGAGGCATAGTGGTTAGAGGCATTTCGAAATTATTTATTTACAAGTCTTCATTCCCGACGCTCTTGAAGACTGGGGGGCTACTGATAAGGAAGTAATTCGTCGATCTCAATAGAAAATGAGTTAATTGCAAAAAGGAGAAGGAAAATATGCCCATTATTGTATTTATTATTTACTAGAAGACAATGTGTAAATAAAGTAGTTTGTAAATGACTAATTGTGAAATAATAAAAGACTACCAATGACATAAATGGGTCCCACTTTCCCTACTATAAAAGGGAGCCCATTTATTCTTGGTAGAGGGATAATTCTTTAATATATTCTCTTTCTACTTTCTCTCTCTACATTTTGAGCTCTAGTCACATCAGGTCCAAGATCCAAGATTCCTCATTCTTGTCATTTATTCTCTCATCATATTAGATAAAAGCTATTATTGGTTGATAATTTATGATAAATCACTTTGGTCGGGAATTCTATTGAAATCAAGAGAAGTCCAAGCAAACATATATAGGTTACGTTGTAAAAAGTTGAGTAATTTATATCTAAAATAGTAGGTATGTCGCGGCTGAGTTAGAGTATTTTATTTTCCTCATTTTAATGTCTTGTACCTCTTCCACAACTTTATAAGATGAGACACCTCTCTAGGATCATCCATCTCCTCAAGGATAACTCGACCCCTAATGAAATCTATTTCTTGAGGGTCACAGAGGTCGTATAGCATTCTCTTGAAGTTTGTTGGTTTCCTCTAATTACGACCACCTTCCCATTTATTGGGTATCTAAGGCACTGTTGTACTGTGGAAACTAATGTGACCCATACATGATCTATCCAAAATGACGTTATGTGAAAATGATACATTCACAATCATGAATAAACATTAGACTCATTTCTTGAATTATTGTTTGTTGAGGGTCATATCCAAGATCAACTCTCCTAACACATTAGAGTATTCTCTGGTAAACCTAGTAAGAATCATTTAGGATGGAATCAACATCAGGGTACCTATCACCTTTATCATAAGTGCTTTTGTACAAAATGTTGGGTCAGCTTTTGATATGGACCATTAATATTTTGATCTCTAGTTTTGCCAAGTTGAAGGTTATAAGCATGGAATTTTGGTGAGATAATACAACTCTGATTAGATCATGATTTGTGAATACTAACATTAAATAAGGATTTCAGTATAGATATGGTGATGTTTGGTCTTGATGCTGCATCTCTAGGTCATCAATGTATACTTTTCAGAGTTTTTTTAATGATTATTGAAATGAACCTCTGCCTACTATTATTCCAATTGTCTATGTATTAGGATCTCATTCAATAATGACATCATTTTCTAATATTACTAGTTCACCAGACACAATTTCCAGTTGCCTCTTATTCCTCGTTAGAAGGTCATTATCAGTCAAAGCTTTATCTTGGCTCATTCTTATATATTTTCATTACAAACCCCAAGAGTTTACTCTTGTCTATCATGTTATGCACTTTAATTTGTAAAGCACAACAATTCCTAGTATAATGCCCGCTGTTATTATCAAACTTATAAAATTTGTATTTAAATATTTTATTTATGGGAGCATAAATTTTTTCCAATCTTTGATACTCTATCCAGGGAATTTAGCTGATTCTGTGACTCGGAAGAAGGTTATGACCTGGGGTGGTTTATTGAACCAAGTGGAAAAACTGATCAATGTAGAAGAGACAAAGAAAAAAAGGGTACACCGTTAAGTGAGGTCAACCACTACAAAAACTCCTCCAGTCACTAACCAATCCGGTTATAGGGCAAAGGAGGCCGAACAATGGTCCAATCGGTCAAGGCAGAATCATTCCAACCAAATCAGAGCCACCAAACTAGAAGTAAGAGGGGGCCTTTGGTTCAGCCTGAGTGGTTGGCTGAGTTAGGGGAGAGTGTGGCTACAATTTATAACAACACTAAGAATGAGGTGCATTTTAGAAAACCAACAGTGTTGCAATCCCCCAAAGAAAACTGGAGCACTCGTTTTTGTCAATATCACAATGATATAGGCTATGATACTCAGGATTGCATGGCGTTAAAACATAAGGTCCATAACCTCATTAAAAAGGGTAAGTTGGTAAATTACATTAAAAAAGGGAAGTGGAAACAGACCGGATAATGCGCAAACCAATGCTTCCCGTACAGGCCCTTCGAACAATCTTGGGACATCTACACAAGAGGGTGCAATGGTGATTGTTGAAAGATTTGATGTAGACTTTGAGTATCTAGATCCAGCTCCAGATCAAAATCAGGTAGTGGTGATAACATACAAAACTAATACAGTTTCTGGACTGATCAATTTCTTTGCATCATTAACTATTTTTGGAGAAGATACAGTGACTGCACCTTCCCATTCATCAAGGAAGAAGAATGTTCATAATTTGGCCACCTAGTTGGATGGTGGGATGTCCACCTATCATTTTCAATCCCCATCCATATTTATAGTTTTTGATGAGGATGACCTGAGGGATATTGTAGGGCCTCGTGAAGATGCGGTGGTGATAGGAGCTTCAATAGGGGGCAACGATAGACGCTGAATTTTAATTGATATGAATAGTTCGGAAAACAACTTGTTCTTAAGCTCCTACAAGCAAATGAGAAACCCTTCGTTTATACAAAGTTCGAACGGAACCATTGTGAGCTTCATAAGAAGTTCTATAGATGTGATCGAGGAGTTCGTAGAGGAAGTATTTTGGGCAAGGGGCCCTTTAAAAATATGGTAAAAGTGCTGTTTGTTGTGGTGGATTTCCCAACATCGTACAATGCAATTTTTGGGAGGTCTTGGCTCTCCAGAATGCATGTTGTGGCCTCTACGGTCTACCAATGCTTGAAATATGTTGTCCATGGACAAGTAGGTGTTGTCCGGATTAGTCAAAAGATAGCCAGTGAATGCTAAGCAACAGCCCTTGCCCTAAAACTCTAGGGGCATTCAGAATTAACAAAGAATAGCAGCTGCTGGAGCCTTCTGTTGAGGAGAGTGAGATTGATGATCCCATGGAGGCTCCCAGTGTTATAATACCTATCAAAGAGGTTGAAACTCACTCCCTCGCAGAGGGAAAGAATGTTAAGATTGGTTCTAAGCTAGCACCAAAATTAAAGCACTGGTTGTTATCCTTTTTAATGAATAATCAGCATGTTTTGCGTGGTGTAACAATGATGTTACTGGAGTGCCAGCTAGTATTATCTCTCATAACTTGTCAATCTGGAGTGATATTGCACCAGTTGTACAAAATATGAGGTCTTTTTCTAAGGAAAAAGTAGATGTAATTGTTCAAGAAGTTGACCGGTTAACCACGATGGGTCACACTAAAATATCTCAGTACCCTTTGTGGACTGCCAACTCTATTTTAGTCAAGAAACAGAACGGCAAGTGGCGTGGGTGTATTGATTTCACTGACCTCATTAGGGCATGCCCTAAGGATCTTTATCTCGTTCCTCGGATAGATCAGTTAGTGGATTCTACATCTGGAAACAATTTGTTATCTTTTATGGATGCTTTCTCAGGGTACAACCAGATACAAGTAGATCTGAAGGATCAAAATCACACTACATTACAAACAAAGGCCTTCATTGTTATAAGGTGATGCCCTTCGGGTTGAAAAATATTGGGGCCACTTATTCGAGGCTGGTGAATAAAACTTTTGCTAATCAGATTGGCAGAAACATGGAAGTCTACATAGATGATATGATGGTTAAGAGTTTGGAGGAGGATTCACATACATCTGACCTTCAAGAGACGTTTTCCAATTTTAAAAACTATGAATTTAAAGTTGAACCCTGAGAAGTGTGTATTTGGGGTCCGATCTCGAAAATTCTTGGGCCACATAATAAGTGAAACGAGAATTCAGCCTGATCCGGATCAGCTTAATGCCTTACTAGAAATGAACCCTCCTCAGAATGTCAAAGAAGTTCAAAGGCTTACAAGTAGGTTGGCGGCGTTGAATAGGTTTATCTCAAGGTCACCAGACAAGTGTGCTCCATTCTTCCTAGTATTGAGGAACGCTAAAGATTTCAATTGGTCCCCATAGTGGGACCAGACGTTTATTGAAATAAAGAACCATTTATCCTCACCCAAAACGTTTTTCAAACCTGTTCGGGGGTAGAAACTCTATGTGTATCTAGCTGTATCAAAATATGTAATAAGTGTTGTGCTACTGAGGGAGGTGGAAAATTACCCTCGTCCAATATATTACATCAGTAAAAGTCTGTTGGATGCTAAAAGAAGATACTTGAGATTGGAAAAATTGGTGTTGGCCTTAGTAATTGCAGCAAGAAAAATGAGACCCTACTTCCAAGCTCATTCCATTGTTGTCTGAACGTCTTTCCCTTTTGAAAATGCTCTTCAAAAAGATGATGTATCAAGAAAAATGACCAAGTTGTTAGTGGAGTTGGGTGATTACAATATTGACTTTGCCCCTAGAACAGCGATTAAAGCCCAATCAGTGGCTGACTTCTTGGTAGAATTTCATGCTGATAGGTCTTCCAGACAGGAATTCTAAGAAAGAATGGGTAGTTCAAACTGATGGTGGATCAAGTACCATGGGTTGTGGAGTTGGAATTTTCTTAACTTCTCGGTATGGTGACAAGATATAGCAGGCTATATGTTTTGGGTTCAAAGTTCCAACAATGATTCTGAATATGAAGTAGTCATAGCTGGTCTTAAATTGGCTCTCCTATGTGGGGCTAAGAAAGTCCGGTTAATGAGTGATTCTCAGTTGCACATTCACCATGCTCAGGGGAAATCTGAAGCAAAGAAAGAAGAGTTGGTCAAGTACTTACTTATGTTGAAAGAAGTTGCCGCAAACTTTAAAAATATTTGCTATGAGCATATTGCTAGATCGGAAAACATTCTGGCTGACTCTTTGGCAATTATAACCTACTCTGAATCCTACCCATGGATTCTTGTACAAGAATGTCCATCCATACAAGCAGATCGGGAGAAAGATGGTGAATAAAATATGAACATACTTGTTATTCAACCTAAAGATTGGAGATATGCTCTTCTCCAATACATCTCTGAAGGAGTTTTACCTCCGGATAAAGCTGTAGGAAAAAATATCAAGTACAAGGCTCGCGGTTTCTTAATATTAAGAGAGGTTATTTACAAAAAGTCTTTCAGCAGGTCTCTCCTACGTTGTTTTGGGTTCAAAGAATCCCAAGTTGTCTTATCTGAACTACATGATGGGGAAGGTTCTGCACACTGTGGCTATAGGGCCTTGACTCGAAGAGTCTTGTTACCAGGATACTATTGGCCAACCATAATGGCAGTTGCTAAAGAAATGGTGAAGAAATGTGATCCTTGTCAAAAATATGGGAATGAAATTCATGTGCTAGCAGTACCTATGGAGTACATATCTGAACGAGTACCCTTTGCCAGATGGGGCATGGATCTAGTTGGGCCCTTCCTATGGCATCCAATGGATGTAGAACAATCATAATCACTATTGACTATTTCTCTAAGTGGATAGAGGCGTCTCCTTTGGCTGGAACCATTTCGAAGGCAGTTATTAAATTTATCTTATCTAACATATGTTGTAGGTTTGGGGTTCGCTAGAAGATTACCACAGACAACGGGCCACAATTTGATAATAAAGACATGGAAGCCTTCTATACCTCTAGAGGAATTCAACATTGTTTTTCTTATCCTTTCCACCCTCAAGATAATGGCCATGTTGAGGTTGCAAATAGAACTATCTTGTCCGGATTAAAGAAGAATTTGGAAGAAGCTGCATGAAAGTGGCCAAGTTATTTACAAGAAGTGTTGTGGGCCTATCGAACTACTCGCATAGAAGCTACTATACCATCACACAAAGTCCAAAACTATTCCGAACAGGCTAATGATGTAGCAGTTAGGAATCGGTTGGACTTGATAGAAGGGAAAAGGGTTAAAGCACATATGAGAACAGCACACTACTAAGGCTTGATGAGGAGCAGATTTGCTTCCAAAGTTAAAAGAAAGGATTTTCAAACAGGGGAAAAAGTTTTAAGATTTTTTTTTACATACCAAGGAAAAGCAGTTCGGTAAGCTGGCTCTGAACTGGGAAAGCACGTATGTGGTTTGTGAAAATGTTAAACCATGAACATACAGGCTCCAAGACAAAGAAGGGAGAGCTCTAAAGCACCCATGGAATGTTGAGCATCTCATGTTATAGTTAGAAAAGACCTCTTTTGTAAATATTTACTTTTTAAATATCAATGTAAAAATTAAAGGGCATACTCTTTCCTACCCTGGTGGTGAGGGGAGGTTTTAATAAGGTGTCCGGGTTTTTCAATAATATATGATGCCTTTTTCAAAAGTCTGGTGCAACTTTGTTTCAAATTCGAATATTAAATGCCTATTCAACGCCCCGGCTCTCAAGTCTTATTGAGTTGATCTGATATGCTTAACACTTGATCAAATTTATTAAACACACGTGGTCGGAGGTGTTGGATACTTTTGTTCAACACTTCTGATATACTAAAGGCTATTTAAAAATTGGCCATAGTAGATTTAAAAAAATATGAAACAAAAGGGAAATGTGATAATTAAAATCTGATCGGACTCAAACCAATCACTGGTACAAAAAATGCCTTTGCCATCCAAGGAATTCATTATTTCAAAACAAAAAAGTACAAAGTATAACCTTAAGGTTTGTTCCCTTCGGATTTTTCTTCACCACCATATTTTTTGGGACTTTTGAGTTCAGCACTTGAACTCTCACCCGTTTCTTCATCGTCATCAGTAGAGTCTACTCCACTAGAGTAGTTGTGCTTGTCACCATCTTCCAAGGTGTGAAATGGGATGTCATCATAGTCCACATATTTCCATAAAGGACCAAGGGTCCTCTTAGGAAAGGTCTCATGGAACAATAGGACCATATCAGACTTGATCCCATCATTTCTCTTCTCCAGAGAATCCACTATTCCATTAGCATACTTCTCTATGCCTGCAGCTATGGCTTGAGCTTGTTGGCGTTCCAAGGCCTCTTTCTATTTGGTCTATTCTTGGACAACATTCTCCAACTTAGCTTTAACATCGGACAAAGTCTGGATGGTACTATCCTTAGTTTTCAATTTCTCCTTTAAAGTTGTGATATCTTTTGAAGAATAGGTCTCCAGGTCAGAGTATTTGGTTTGAAGCTCTTTGCTGGCCGCCTCTGACTTGAGCAGTTTGGCAGCTAAATCTTCTTTCTCATTCTTCAATAACTCTATGCTTTGTAGAGCACTGACAAGATTATTCGAATTTTTTTACTTATCTGTGGTTAGGGAATTTATGGTACCAGTTCGATCCCTTACCTGTCTCTCCAGATCAAGCACTGGTCGGATATAGCCCAAGAGGGCAGGACTCAGAGTATTTTGCTCACCAGATATCGTATAAGTCTTGCCATTATGAGTCACCACGTTAGAAGAGCTTGGAGGACAATAAGGCCCCGTGAAGTCATCTTTTTCTAAGCCATTAAAATAAATATTGATGTTTTAAAAAGCATCAAGATCTACGTCATCATTACCATCCCCAGAAACCTATTCGGAATGGAGATTGGCTGATATTTCCTCCTGCAAGGTAGGATTGGTAGGAGCTGGGGGAGGGACTTCAGGAGGACGAAGGATTATCTCTGCTTCCATAGTTGATGATGGAGAATAAAAGATATGGTGAAATTGTAAAGAATAAGTTTGTTAAGGAGAAAATTGTAAAGAAGAAGTTCGTCAAGGAGAAAATTGTAAATAAGAATTTCGTCAAGGAGAAAATTATAAAGAAGAAGTTTGTTAGGAGAGAATTGTAAATTATAAGTTGTATTAGGGGATAAATTGTATAAACTACTAAAGAAGTATCTATTATGAGAGGATGAAAATACATAGGGACTAAAAGTGTAATAAACGGGAATTAAAGTGTGTGGGACCACAATTGTACTATAAAAGGACTACACACGCTTCACAGATCCCAAGATGATTAGAATATTACTTTCTCTCTCGACTTAATCTAATTCTCACTTTATCTCTCTAAAAAGACTCCTAAACAAAGGATTACAAACTGTTTTGACACTAAAAGATCTTCGTATCACAAAACCACCCCCTGAACATTCTTAAAACTCTGTAGTGGCGCCGTCTGTGGGAAACGAAGATTGTTCTAACGACAATCGCTTCCTGGAAATAGTTCTTATTCCGAGGGAAATTATGGAAGAGCAAGGGGACAATTTTGTTAACAATTGCGAGGAGAATCTGGTGGGCGACGATTATTGCAACGGCATGGAATACGAGGCGCGTGGGGGCCAGCGAGTCAGAGACACTTTTGATGATTCAAATCTGTTGGCTCGAAGGAATGAACTGTTGTTGGAGATCGAAAGATTGAAAGCAGAAAAGGAAACTGTTCAGGAAAATCTTCACTCCGAGATAAGAAGGGATCCAGATAGGGGAAAAGAGGAGCGCGAAACCGATTTTTTTCCTAAAGCCAGGGACGACGGATATAGGGGATACGAACGACGATCGTCGATGAGGAAAGAAAAACGACGTCTGAATTCATCTGAATTGAGTGATTATTCTCAATACAGCTCGTCGGAGTCATCTCCTATGAAAAATCACAGAAAGAAAAGACATGGTCGAGGACACGCAGATCACCGGAGGGGAAGAAGCTCGGAGAGGAAATTTCCGACGGAGAAGAGTTATCATGATCAAGTTAATAAGCGAGGTTATGGCCATACGAAGTTCCCCTCTGGAAACTAAAACGTTGGCCCTCGAAATTCAGACTGGCAGCATCAATATACCCTACCATCTGAGGAGGGATTGTATTTTCCGAGCCATGAAAACTTAAGATCCAATGTTTATCGGACGTGTCATAATTGGAGGGCTTCGCCTTTGGCCCCAGAAATATTGGTGGGCAATCTTCCAAAGCATTTTGATATCTCGAAGTTAGAAAAGTTCGATGGGACACAAGACCCTGATAACCACATCGAGCAATTCGAAAACTTCATGATTAATTTCGATGACGATGATAAATTGTTGTGTAGAGCGTTTTCTCAGACCTTCAAAGGGGTAGCTTCCAAGTGGTATAATCGGTTTCCACAGGGCTCGATAAAGAATTTCGACATATTTTGGAATATCTTCAGACAACACTTTGTGAGGAGCAAAAAGTTCAGAGCTAATGGAGATACGATAATCTATTGCAGACAAAAGGTTGAGGAAAGCTTGAAGAGTTATACCAATCGATTCGTGAAAACAAAAACTGATATGTGATAAGGAAGAATAAAAAGACAAGGAGAAAAGTGTGAAGAAGAAACATGACAAGAGAAAATAGCAAAGGAAAAGTGTGATAGGAGGAAAACGCATAGAGAAAACTGTGTGAGGACTGAATTGTACAAGCTATATAAAGAGATAGCCAAAATAGGAAGAAAGTAAAATATAGGGACTAAAAGATGTAATTAACAGGAGTTAAAGCGTGTGGGGTCCGCAATTGTACTATAAAAGGACCACACACGCTTCACAAATCCCGGGATGAAGAATATAAGACTTTCTCTCTCTACTTAACCTAATAACCCTTGCTTTCTCTCTCTAAAATTGACACTAAGAGATTTTTGTATCACCTAATTGTCACTAAGTAATCCTCGTATCCCATAATCACCCCTGGACTTTCTTAAAACTCTTCAATATGGAGTATTGTAAAGACTCAGTGGCACTTGCAGCTTTCAGGATGGGCCTACTCCCCGGACTATTAAAGGACACGATGACGGAGAGTCAGGCTATGACTTTCGGAGCTTTGTTGGATTAGGTTGAGAAAAGAATCCTGGTGGAGGAAACTCAGGCATCTAAGAAAGGATCCGCGACCAATTGGACCAGAACCAGTTTCAAAGATCTGAGTCTAGCAGCCAAGGGCCTCGTGCCAATGTTCAGGCCAAAAGTACGGGTCAGTATCCGCCGAGGCAGAAAACAAACCCACAATATTATGGCAACCAGCAAAATTACAACCAAGGGGCCAGACCAATGTCGAATAAGTGGGTTCGATCGGACTACTTCGCGGAGTTAACGGCAAATGTTGCTGCTATATTTGATAAGGCGAGATCCACAGTACCATTCAGGAAAGTATTGTAAGTATCACGAATATATCGGGCACGACACCAAGGACGACATAGCCTTGAAAAAAAAAGTACAAGCTTTGATCGAAAATGGAATGCTGTTAGAGTTTGTCAAAAAGCACTCTCAGAAAAATGCTGTGGTAAAGACTGTTCCAAAGAACACTGACACAGCCATGGTGATTTCCGAGGAGGTTGATGTTTTTGATATTGAACAAGAGTATCTGGACCCCAAGGAGGGCAGGAACAATGTAAATATGGTAGAAAAGGTTATTCCGAGGGGGAGAGTGAACAACCTCTATGCTTTTTTTGAGTCGCTGGCGATCTTTGGAGGGGATACCATCGCAAGGAATTCCAATAGCTCGCGGAAGAGGCACATGGTCAACCTGACTATCCAGATTGAGGCAGGGGTGTCAGCACAAATGCACCGATTTCCCTCCCCCATCATATGTTTTGATAATGATGATATGCAAAATGTTGCGGGCCCACACGAGGATGCGGTGGTGATTGCCGCAGGCATTGCTGGAGATCAAGTTCAGAAGATACTTATTGATACAAGAAGTTCAGAGAATATCTTATTTATGAGCACTTACAGGAGATTTTCTGACCCACCAGTTATACGACGTTCTGACAGAACCATAGTGGGCTTTACCGGAGCCACAGCAGTGGTGGTTGGAGAATTTTAAGGTGTGGTCGAGTTAGGCCGTGGGCCGTTCAAGAAGGAGGTGGAAGTATTGTTTATTGTTGTCGACGCACTAACTTCGTATAACTCTATTTTGGGCCGCTCTTGGTTGTCCCGAATGCATGGTGTAATCTCGACGGTGCATCAGTGTCTAAAATATGTGGTAGGGAACAACATCAGGATAATCAGAAGCAGCCAGAAAATGGCCCGCGAATGTTACCAGATAGCTTTATCCTCGAAGGGAGTTCGGGGAGAAACATCGGATAAGGCATAGCAATTAAAGGGGCCTTCCTCCGAAATCATTCCATGTGATGATTCGAGGGAGCCCCCGGATTTTTGGTCCCATAAGAGGATTCCTAGGCACGTGAATTTGAAAACGGCAAATCTCTGAAGATTGGAGTAAAACTTTCTTTTGAGTTCAGCGAAAGATTAATTACGTTTATGTCTAACAAACTCGATATGTTTTCTTGGTGTGCACAGGATGTCACAGGAGTACCATAAGAGATAATATATCATAAACTTGCGGTACGACTTGATGTTAGACCCATTGTCCAGAAGAGGAGACTAGTTTCTCTGGAGAAGGTTACAACTATTCTTTTGGAAGTGGAGAGGCTGTTAAGCATAGGCCACATTCGCGAGTCGCATTATCCTGTATGGGCCTCTAATCCAGTCATGTTCAGGAAAAAGAATGGCAAGTGGAGAATGTGCGTTGACTTCACAGACTTAAACAAAGCTTGTCCCAAGGATCCATTTCTCGTGCCCGCATTGATCAGTTAGTGGATTCGACCTCGGGCAATCGATTGTTGTCTTTCATGGATGCGTATTCTGGGTATAATCAAATTCGGTTGGATGCTCACGATGAAGAAAGCACTTCATTTATTACCGGGAGAGGGTTATATTGCTACAAGGTTATGCCATTTGGCTTAAAAAATGCGGGGGCAACTTATCAGCGTCTGGTCAATAAAACCTTTGAGGGACAGATTGGTCGGAATGTCAAAGCATATATCGATGATATGTTAGTCAAGAGTTTGCAAGACAAAGATCATTTTGCTGACATGGAGGAGACTTTTAATAATTTGAGTAAGGTCAATTTGAAACTGAACCCGGAAAATTGTGTTTTTGGGGTACGATCGGGCAAGTTCCTTGGATATATGTTCAGTGAGAAAGGCATCGAGGCTGACCCAGACCAAATAAAAGCTTTAATCACCATGACTCCACCTCAAAATATCAAGGAAGTCCAGATCTTGACAGAGAGATTGACAGCGTTGAATAGATTCATTTCTCGATCCTCGGACAAATGTGCACCTTTCTTTAAGGTATTAAAAAACGCAAAACAATTTAATTGGACTAATGAGTGTTCAGCAGCTTTTCGCCAAATTCAGGAATATTTGACATCCCCTGATATACTGTCTAAACCATTGCTGGGGGAAAGGTTAAGTATCTATGTAGCAGTGTCATATTGTGCGGTCAATGATGTTTTACTCCCCGAAAAGGACTCTCTTTTGAAATCTATCTATTATGTCAGTAAGAGTTTGTTGGATGCAGAGAAACGATATCTCAAGTTGGAGAAGGTAGCGTTGGCTTTGGTGACAGCTGCCCGAAAGATGAGACCTTATTTCCAGGCACATCCTATAGTTGTTCGGACGACTTTCCCCCTAAAAGGTTTGTTACAAAGGCCCGATATCTCTGGGAGGATGACTAAATGGTCAATAGAAATGGGAGATTTTGACATAGCATTTGAGCCTCGAACGGCGATAAAGGCCCAAGTGTTGGCTGATTTTTTGGTTGAATTCCACTCAGACAGAGATGACAAGGAGGTCATTAACCATTTTGATGAAATGGAATGGTTGGTAAGAACGGATGGAGGGTCGAACAACTCTGGAATTGGTGCGGGTGTCCAGTTGATTTCTCCAGAAGGGATAGCTATGTTCCAAGTTATTCAATTTGGTTTCAAGGAAACTAACAATGAAGCGGAGTATGAGACAGCATTGGCGGGTTTGCGTTTAGCTCAGATATGTGGGGCCAAAAATATTAAACTGTTCAGTGACTCGCAGTTGGTGATAAACCAAGCTTTGGGGGAGTCTGAGGCTAGAAAAGATAAGCTGATACAATATCTTAAGACATTAAAAGATTTGGTTTCTGAGTTCGAGGAGGTCAAATATGAACATGTTCGAAGAGAGGCCAATGTTGTCCCAGATTCTTTGGTCGTAGCCTCACAAACTGAGGGATACCTATGGGTCTTGATTCAAGAACATCCCTTGGTCATGATCCATGCGGAGAATACAATGAATGTTAACGAGGTGAGAAATGTGATCAAAGATGATTGGAGGTCAGCCATTATTGACTTCTTGGAAAATGATACTTTACTTGTTGGAAAGTACAAGGCTAGGAAAATCAGGTTCAATTCTCACGGGTATATCATGTTGGGAGGCGTTCTGTATAAGAAATCTTTGATCCGACCATTACTAAGATGTCTGGACAGGGATGAATCGCAATTTGTCCAATCCGAATTGCACGATGGGGAAGGTTCTGCCCACTGTGGGTATAAGGCGTTAATTTGACGGGTGTTTTTAGCTGGTTAATATTGGCTGACTATTGCTTCAGATGCAAAAGATTTGGTCAAACGATGTGATACGTGTCAGCGCTATGCAAATATAATCCACAAGCCAGGGGTATTATTGGAGAGTATTTCAGAAGCGGTCCCATTTGACAGGGGGGCATTGATTTAGTTGGGTCCCTACCAATGGCATCTGGAGGCAGACAGGCTATAATAGTAGCGGTGGATTATTTCTCTAAATGGGTGGAAGCAGAACCCCTAGCAGGGACAAAGGCCAAAGATGAAATTAAATTTGTCGTGTCAAATATTTGATGTCGCTTTGGGGTACCATTGCAAATCACAACGGATAACGGGCCTCAGTTCGATAATAAGGAGTTTAAAAGTTTTTGCCTTTCCAGGGGCATACGACAATGTTTTCTGCTCCATTTCATCCCCAAGCTAACGGAAAAGTGGAAGTGACCAGTCGAACAATTCTCGATGGTTTGAAAAAGAATTTGGAAGGAAAGGCAGGGAAATGGCCTGATTATTTACAAGAAGTATTGTGGGCTTATAGGACAACGCCTCAAACTGCCACTGATGCATCTCCATTTGCCTTGGTATATGGTATGGATGCCATCGTTCCTTTCAGAGATTGTTTTCCCTTCATATCGTGTGGCAACTTATACAACAGGTGTGAATGATCAAAGCAGATCCCTGGAATTAGATTTGGTTGAAGAAAAAAGACAACGCACACAATTGAAGTCTTTACATTATCAAACTCTTATGAGGAGTCGATATGCATCTAAAGTAAAGAGTATAGATTTCAAGGTGGGGGAAAAGTACTACGCAAAGTTTTTTTACACACTAAAGAAAAGAGTCTCGGTAAATTGGGACCAAATTGGGAGGGCCCTTATGAAGTAACTGAGAAAGTAAAACAGGATACGTATCGACTAAAAGACAAGGAAGGACGATATTTGCTGCTTCCATGGAACATTGAACACTTAAAATTGTATCTTGAATGAGGAACTAGCTAGAGCGTAACATTTTTTTTGTATCCCCAAGTTACAAACATAGCGGGAGGTTGTTCGGATGGATGTGCATGTAGCTGTTCGGATGGCTGTGTAGGTAGCTGTTCGGATGGTTGTGCGGATGGTAGTTCAAATATTCAGGTTTCTGCTAGGGGCTGTTGCCCAGATAATTTAGCCTTTAGCACAGGCTTTATTGCCTCCAAACTAGAGGGCTTTGAAGATGAAGGGGTGGATTTTGGCTTTAACTGACGTGTGACTCGGCGAGGAGTTAATTTGTCTAGATATTTTTCAACGTCTGACCCCATCGCGATGAAAGACGAAGGCTTTCTTACGCTAGAAACAGCTTTTTCTTTAGGTAAAGGATTTTGGGACTCCTAAACAGAGGACCCCGATAGAAGAGGTGAAAGGTTTGCTACAAATGGCAATTTTCTAACCTTGGGAGTTTTTGAAGAAGATGAACCCTGACATGTATTCAATTGTGGCTGATTACTTCTTTCACTTGGTGAAGCAGGTTGACCAGCAGCAATGTGTTCGTCTCTTGCTAGTTTTTGTGCTTTCTCTAACTCAGATAAGTTCAACCAACCTCCTTTTACTAAGGTGTTTCTGGCTGTAAACATATATGATTCAAGAACAAATTTGAAGATAAATTGAGCTTTCTCTCTCTAAGAACGTTTGTGATTTTTGAAGACAATGAAACAATAGAAAGGTTTATATATAATAGTGAAAAATTGCAGTTACCTAGAAGAAGGTAAATCGATTTTTGAGCAATGATTAAAAGCTGCAAGGTGTAAAAGTTAAAGCCTAGGTAACTTTCTAGCCTAGTGGGTACGATGATCTAGGAGAAAAACGGGTGAGAGGTCAAACCAAATCCTGACACGTGTCCCACGATTCAAGAAAAACTCTTAGAATTCTGAATTAAGAAATCAATTCCACCAAAATTCGAGCATGGTCACTCTTGAATGAAAATATTTTACAATTTGAACAAAATAGCAGATCGGAAAATGGTACTGGTTTTTTGAGTTTTATCTCTTCCAAAGATCTTTTGCAAGACCTAAATGGGCTACTGATGAGTTCAGATATTGGAATTATTGTGCCTTGACTAAATTCGATGGGCAATTCAGACCAAATCACTATAATAAATTTCTGAACAGGACAAATGTATTAAATGTTGACTAAGCTAGCTTCTAGTCACTTCAAACCTGATTACTAATGGGTCCTTAAACTTGTCTCGACTTCACAACCCGACCCAATAAGCCCATGAGTCCGTAATTAAGTATAAATACCCCAACCACTTTCATTAACGAGGCTAATTAGAATTTATTACTAGTAGACATCTTAATTATCTCTTTACTCACCACTCTAAACATTAAATTTCACAAAACATCCAAAACACTTTACAAAATTACACTTAGACAAAAATAAACCACATCATTATTGTCATCTACTTTACGTTGCCAATTGTTAAAATATTTTACTGAAAATTTAGATTATTTGCTTGGAAAATTGAGGATGTTGTAGGGGTTCCGTCCGAGGTAATATGTCATAGCTTGGCTCTAAATCTGAAGGTCACACTCATCATTCAAAAGAGGAGAGCTTTCTCTGTAGAAAACTTTAAGGAAATTGTGGCTGAAGTGGATCGTTAATCTAGGGTCAAACATATATGAGAAGCACAATATCCACTGTGCATTGCAAATTCAGTGCTCATAAAAAAGAAGAACGAAAAATGGAGGATGTATGTTGACTTTATGAATCTAAATAAGGCGTGTCCAAAAGCTCAATTTTTTGTGCTAATGATTGATCATCTTGTTAATTCAACATTATGGAATAAAATTATCTCTTTCATGGATGCATTCACATGTTATAATCAGACCCAAATGAATCCGAAAGATCAAGAAAGTACTACGTTTATAACTGACCGAAGATTGTATTATTATCGGGTCATGCCTTTTGGTCTTAAGAATGCTGAGGAAATATATCAAATATTGGTGAACAAGGCGTTTTCTTCTCAAATTGGAAGGAATATAGAGATTTATATTGATGATATGTTAGTAAAAAGTCGTGTAGATGACGAACATCTACAAGATTTAGAAGAAACCTTTTTTTTATCTTAGGGATATTTAATTGAAGTTAAATCCGGAAAAGTGTACCTTCAGTGTTAGGTCAAGAAACTTATTAGGTTACAAGATAAGTGAAAATGGAGTAGAAGTCGATCCTGATCAGTTAAAGGCTTTGATAAGGATGACCCCATCTCAAACGATTAAAGAGGTCCGAGTTTTGACAAGGTGGTTGGCCGCTCTAAATATTTTCATCTCTCGATTTGATGATAAATATGCACCTTTTTTCCAAGTGTTACGGAAGCCAAAGGAATTCTCTTGGAGACCCGAGTGTGAGGTGGTTTTTATTAAGATTAAAGAGCAGTTGTCATCACCAGAAATTATGTCCAAGCCTCGAGTTGGGAATATTATTTTTGTATGTTACTGTGTCGGATGTTTCCATCAGTGATGTGCTGATAAGGGAAGAAGACCGATATCCTTGACCATTTTATTATGAGAGAAAAAGTTTATTAGCATCGAAAAAAAGATACTTAAGGCTCGAGAAGTTGGCTTTGGCCTTGGCTGTAGCTACTAGAAAATACGCCCCTATTTTCAGGCTCATACAATTATTGTAACTTCTGGTAGGATGACTAAGTGGTCGGTCGAGTTAGGGATTTTGACATAAATGTTTCTCTTTGAACAACTATTAAGGCTCAATCTCTAGTAAATTTTATGGTTGAGTTTCATTTAAACCGTTCTGATGAGGAGAGTGATATAATTTTGTTACCAACATATTCTATATGGATAGTTTGGGTTGATGGAGGATCCAGTATATTGAGATCAAGTGTAGGAGCACAATTGATTTTTCCCTCTAGAGAAGCTATGTATTAGGCCATTTAGTCCAGATTTAGCTGGATTAATACTCGCAAGTATCTGTGAAGCAAAGAAAGTTTGTTTGAAAACATATTCACAGTTGGTAGCGAATCACATGTCGGGGGTATCCAAGGCTAAAAATCACTAATTTTTCCGATATCTTTCTGTGAGCTACGAGGACTAACTATTTTGTTTGATGGAGTGATTGTTGAGCACATCAATTGAGGGGAAAATAATGTTGCAGATTCTTTGGTAACTATCGCACAGATACACAATAGTATCCTTCGATATTATTACAAGAAGGTTTATTTATATTCACGAAATCAAAACAATGTAAATATTTTGAGGAAGTGTTTGTCACAATAGAAACAAACTGATACGATTAGAAATTTGAGCTAACAAATTTTTTACTTAATAGGATGATATCTTAAGACACAAAGTTAGCTCATAAATGGAGATATAGAGCTAATGGTTATGCGATATTAGATCAAGAGTTATATATGAAGTCTTTGAGTATGCCTTTGTTACGATGTTTGGGTAAGAATGAGTCTCAGAAGTTTTATATGAACTGCATGATGGGAAGGGCTCCGCTCATTATGGATTTAAGGTTTTGGCAAGAAGGGTTTTGTTGGACTACTGGCCTTTAATAATGAATGATGCTAAAATCTTCGTACGAAGCTGCAATACTTGTCATAGATTTTCAAATTCTATTCATAAGCCGGTTGTACCTTTAATTTCGGTTTCCGAAGCAGTTGTTTTTTACAGATGAGGATTAAATTTAGTTTTCAATAATTTGAGGGGAATTACACAGTGTTTTTCAACATCGTTTGATCTACAAGCGAATGGTCAGGTAAAAGTTACTAAAACGTTCATTTTAGAAGGATTAAAGAAAACTTTGACAGGTGGTGTTGGAAAATGGTTAAATTATATTCAAGAGGTACTAGAGGCTTATATAATGACACCTAGAGCGGCAACTCAAGAGATTCTATTTGATTTAGTGTATGAGATGGATGTTGTAAGTCCCGCGATGTTTGGTGATGGAAAATCTAGTTTAAGAGTAAAAGGAGAAGATCTTTTAACTAGTTGATATTCAATATTTTTGTACAGAGTAATGAGATAAATGGAATATATGCTTGTATTTAATGTTTTTAGAAAAAGTTCAACCCTCTTAGTGAAGTTGGTTTGGATATTTATACTCCTTTTGGATATACATGGGCCTCTCGGGCCAGATATTTTTATTAGGCCTATTTATGAGCCATCAAGCCCATCATTTAAGATAATAGGCACTTAGTTGAGTCATTGATTTGACTAAGTTACTTCTTAGTCATTGATTTTAATTTAACCTTTCTGAATTACTTATTCGGATAAATCCCGAATTACTACAACGCACGTCCAAAAATATCCGACCCTATCAGACTTAACCCTTCTATCTTATAGAGTACTCAATTATTCCGCGGATGTTAACTAGGAGACGAGAAGAACAGAGCTTCATTTAATTGAGGAAAAGCAGGCTAAGACACATTTGAATTTGATGCATTATCAAACTTTGATGAGAAGTCGCTACAAATCGAGAGTGAAACGAAAATATTTCAACGTAGGAGACAAGGTTTTGAGAAAGATGTTCTTGCATACGAAGGATAAAAGATTGGAAGAAATTGCTCCAAATTGGGAATAACCTTATTCAATGGTAGAAAGGATTGAACGAGGCACATATCGCCTCCAAGATAAAAAAGGGGAGACTTTTGTAGTATCCTTGGAATATTGAGAATGTAAACTTGTATTGTGACTAATTTTTAGTACACTTATGATCTTGTTATGTTCTTATTTGTATAACTTGTACAGTGGCATACTTTTTCTTCTCATGGTGGCTCCGGAATTTTTAATAAGGTGTCATATATATATATTTGAAGTTATAAATAAAACTTCTTTTCATTGGCTAAATGTTTCTTAAGTGATGATAAATGTATTATTTTTGAAATTACATAAGGACTGATTATCTTTAGGGTAATTTGCAAATGTATAATTCGAGGTACTAACTTTTAAAGTATTGCTCGAATTATGAATCTATGCGGTGATATAACTCGAGGTGCTAATGTTTATTAAAACATTGCTTGAAGTATGAATTTATGTGGTGATATAACTCGAAGTGCTAACGATTATTAAAGGATTGTTCGAAGAATCAATTTATGTGCTGATAGAATTCAAAGTGCTAACGTTTATTAAAGCATTGCTCGAAGTGTGAATTTATGTGGAGATATAGATCGAGGTGCTATCGTTTATTAAATTACTTCTCGAAGTGTGAATTTAGAATGATGATATTACTCGATCTGCTAACGGTCATTAAATCATTACTCGGAGTATCAATTTATACAGTGACAAAATTCGAAGTGCTAACATCCATTTAAAGCATTGTTCGACATGTTAATTTGAGTGCCAGTATAAATTGAAGTGCTAACGTCCATTTAATGCATAGTTTGAATTTTTAATTTAAGTGATAGGAGAATTCAATATGGTAACGTCCATTTAAATTATAGTTCGAAATGCTAATAAGATATGGCAGATAAAATTCAAGTCATTTTTCGAATTGTCAATATTAATTAATATGGTAGATAAAATAGTTTTTTAAAGTAAAGTTGAGAAATGAGAATGATACTTAGAATCTTTTACCAAATGTGCTATATAAGTGGATTAATATGAGTACAACTATGTGCTTAATGAAGGGGTCACAACTAGAAAGTACGACGATGACATAGTAGTCATTAACAAAAACAAGAGATAAAACAACTTAAGTTATAAACATACTCAAGTTACAAACATAAAGGCTTCTATTCGCCTTGAGAGTTGTCAGAGGAACTGTCTGGGATGCCTTCAGATGAGCTTATTTCATTATTGGAAGAAACCTAAGGCATAGATGAACTTTTATTTTGAGGCAAGTCAGATTGATTGAGAACCATTGGTAATCCATTATACGCACCAGCTTCTGTAATCTGGTTACCAATTTGTACGATGTAGTTTTGAATTTCTTCAATTTGAGAGTTCATGTCCATGTACAACTTTTAGTATTCGTTTTCGAAGACCTTATTTTCCTCAGTTTGGTTTTTGTTTTTAGCACCATCATTTTCTTCTTGTACCTCATCGACAATTGGGGTCAGATTTGGAGAAGACACACAAATCACATTTTCTGTTTCCAGAGTTGTTGGGGGGGGGGGGGGGGGGGGGGTTCGAGGAGCTCTTCTTTTTCTTGGAAGCAACAACCTTTTTTCTCTTCTTGGAGGACTCAAATTGGTTCTACTCAGTGTTAGGGGCTCGAATTTAGAAGCTTTTCTCTTCGATTTTCTTTTAGGGCTTTTTTTCTTTGGATCTTTAGAGGAACCATCTTGAGCCTTTTTCTTTTTACTCTTCTTCGTCAGGTGGTTTTACACTATATTTTGAGTAGGAATTATAATGCGTGCATCAGAAGCACCCAACCTCTATACTATGTCTCCTACACCAGGAAGTTTCATCATTTTATCGGCAGATTTGACAGAGTTTGGGGATAGCTTCCATAGGTGGCTCCGAACGAAGTTTAAAGGTACGGATGCCTTGTGAAATTTGTTTAGCCATTATCTTTTCCATTTAGTTAGTTTTATTAATGTATCCTTGATAACAACTTTGTATATCTTGTACCACCTCGACATTTCTTTGAATAACAACAATAGACCAAAACATTTCAAGAAAAATTATGTTTTAAATAAAAAAATTGTTATATTACTTACTGATGCTCTTCCATTTAAGCTTTAACCTTAAAGGATTCTCGGTAAACATTTCTTTTCCATTTTCCCAGGAACCAGAAATACAGAAACAATTATATGTCCACATTTTATCAGCCTCGAGGAGATCTTCTATGAGCTTTGAGGAATTTTTGAGGGTGAGGTAATATAAAGGTAAGACGTGCTTCGTTGACAGACCAGTTTGTGCGATGAACTGCTCTATTGGTAGAGTTATTTGAGAAAATCTTGATGTCATTATACTCGATCGCAGAGTAAACCTTAAGTTTGGACTTGCTTACGTTAGAAAAAGATCAATTATCTTGAAATAATCTACCACGATTAGGTCCAGCAGAAATCGAAGGCCCCAGTTTAGATATCGTTGTAAACAACAAGTTTTTTTTCTCCACAAGAAAGTGGAGTCTCTACTACTATTGGTAACCGAAGAGTGACATTCTCAGGGATACCCCACTATTCTTGAGAATCTCGGCCTCAGATTGCTTAAAATACTCATATTGAACATTATTGAGTGCAATAAGGTATTCAGGGATGACTTCTTTAAGATTAACACTTAGATGTGCGACAATATCCTCGGGAAGGATGATGGCTTCTTGGTTATTCTTCTTCAGAGCTGGTTTATTTGTCGTATCACCCTCGAAGTCAGAGGGAGGAGTACTTCCTGTATTTTGGATTTCTGAATCAGTATGTGTCCTAGATTCTGATTCAGCGTTCTTCTCGGATACTTCGTCTTGAAGTTGTGGGGGGGGGGGGGGGGACAAGAGTTGACGATATGTTTTTAGAGCTCTCTGAAATATTCAAAGCTCTTTGTTCTTGGCTTTACAAAGGCGTATCATGTGATTTTTTGTTTGTCACGGATGTCCGCTTCAAAAGAGGAGATAAGGCAGTGATATTTTGTGAAGTGTTGAGATTATCAGAATCCTCCATAGCTACCCAATCAACTTTCTCGAGGGAGTTGGCTATTTTGCAAAAATGATCTTGAATTTATTCGACGAGTTGATTTTCGTTTGATTCAAAGAGATTGGGTGTTGTTGGAAGATTCTTCTGTGTTATTTCAAGGAAGTGTTTCTTTTACCATTCGAGAAGGTTTCCGTGAATAGGTTATGGGGCTAAATCAGAAGGATTTTGGTTTCCAAAGAGTGACTCTGATTAAGGTTGAAAGCCCCATACGAAGTGGTATGTGTGGATAGCTTTGGAGATTTGTCGATCACACCTGCTGCTTGGCATTCAACAAATCTGTTAGAAAATTTGAAGTAATTGTAAATACCGAAGATTTTTTTTGGATTTGAATTTTTCATAAACCGTCGTGAGAGCAGTTATTTAAACCAAACATGAACATATTAAATGGAAAACAGAGAAATGTGAATACAGTTGAAAAAGGATGAACACAACGATGATAGCGGGGGAGTAAAATTTCTCAAGATACTTTATCTCTCTATCTTTAAAATTTATATAATTGATAGGAAAAATGAGTATTGAGATGGTATTTATAAAAGAAATGATAAAGAGTAGATTTGGATTTTTAGAGAAGGGAGCCGAAAGGTCGACCAACGTCCATATTGTGAAATATGAATCAGCAAATAACGGTTACTTAATCTAAAGTAGGTTGATGCGTGTAGAGTATCAAAATCAGATAGCATGTGTACTAGGAAGCTTCTGTAACATTCTATTCTGTTCTAAGAAAATAGCCAATGAGAATCTTTAGAAGTTCGATGACTAACCAGTTGAGTTATTTTCACTAAATAAGATTGGTGGATGTTTTGAGAGCACATATAATTTTTTGAGGCAATCATAGAAAGGAGACACAATTTTCCAAAGCATCAAAATATAAAGATTATGTTCGAATTATTCAAGCAACTTAGAAAACTAGGACTAATGAGGGTTTTTAAAGAAATGGATTTGTATATAATAAGAGTTACTTGTTCTTCGTAAGTCTTTAAGGATATCAATAATTGAGGAGTGAAATCAATTATGAAAAGTGTTTTAATTTGAGTGTTTTGTAGTTAAAGATAAATTTAATACATAATGTAAAATGTTAATGCACTCTGTGATAACTTGTAACTTAATGTGTTACTTATATCTATTATAAATAGAGGATGGGCTTTTGAAATAAAGGATATTGATAATTTTCATTTACAACTACTTTTAATTGCTTTCGCTTTTTAAAAAGTTTGAATTACTTTCTCTATCTAATATTATTTTAGACATTTTATCTTTGCACGAAGAATTTAAATTTAACTTTTCGTTATCTAAATAAATAAAAACTCTGATATTGAAAGAGACTATGCACAAATCTAAATATCTAAATTAACTCTAAGTTTAACTTATTTTAATAAGTTAACTAGTACTTAGGTGGTTTATATCTTCGATTTTAATATATATATAAAACTAGAAATCTTTGACGTCAAATAAATCAGTTTTAAAAATAGAGATCTAAAATATAAATTATATTTTAAATATCAATTTAATTTTTTTTCTAAAGAAAAATAACTTACTTAGGAAGAATTACTAATAACAATCTAAAGAAAATTAAAATTACCGATAATTCTATAATTTATCAAGTCCTATATAACATAAATACTTTCAATAATAATTTTGAACGTACAAACTACGTACAACTTCAACAATTAGCTATTTTTAACCTTCAAAATTCCATATCTTTCAAATCATAATTAAAAAATATTCTAAAAACATATATGGTTATATTTTTAAAGATAAACAAAATTAAATCGTGATATTTTTTGAGAATTTATATTTTTTCCTCTTTTGCAACCAAATTCCACGTGGTTACACAACTGCAACACAATTGATTTTAACAACCAAACACGTAATCCTGCAACCGGAACCAGCTCCGTTTTCGAGGCTTATTTTACAACAAAAGTCAGATTTACACAACTATTTTATCTTGTTTTTTCGCAAGCAAATTTTTATTTTACGCAACGATTTTTTTTATTTTAATTCATTTGCACGTAATTCTGCAATTGGAACATATATTTTTTTTCAATCCAATTACACATAATTTGCAATTGGAACACAATTATGTTTTCGCAATCCAATTACACATAATTATGCAACTGGAACACAAAGTTTTTCTGGACTTACTATGCAACACAGTTACATGTAATTATCCAACAAAAAAAACCTTCTATGGATCTAATTTGTTCGCCTCAAAACCAATTATATCTTCGTATATATTTTTGAAGCTATAATTTAGAATATATGATTTTTGAAAAAACAGAAAAACATAAAAACTCAGATTTTTAACCAAATCCGACCACATTAATTATTTTCACCGTCGCAGCCGGTAGACTTCCAGCGATTAAATGAAAGAGTGGCTCCTATAGATCTCAGGACGTTAAATTAGTCTATATCAACTTTTGGCGCAATTCATACAGAAGTTTGGAATTTAAAACTTTGGTAAAAGTAAAACAGTTCCACATAAGATGTAATTTATTCTAATAAATAGATGCTTAAAATCCCACTAACTCACAAAATTATCAATGAATCACCCAGGTACTACAAAATAGCAGCTGCTAACTCAAAGGCTTCATGCAAGGCAGCAGCTCACAAACCACAAAAGAAAATAAAAGAAAGTTATAAATGTAGTGGTGCCGGTAATGCAATAGTCTATATTATATCGGACCCTACCATGTTGATCCTGTTCATGTCATTAGAGCTGTTAGGAGGCATTTTCATCAGTTAACCCGCCCGGGACCGGATCGGTAAAGTCCGCTCAGGACCGGACCGGTAAGGTCTGCCCGAGACCGGTCCGGATACTTTAGACGGTGGATTGGGAGCCAAAATTTTGGACAGATTCTCTTACCGGACGAACCAGTCCGGTAAGGGAGATATATAATATTTTTTCCTAATCTATGTATATTTTTTACTAAAATCCTAGAAAAATTATGATAAACTAACAAACCCGTCTGTTAAGAGTCGGACCGGACCGACTCGACTCTTAACGAGCCGGTCCCGGTCCATCATATTTGGCTCCCTTCGCTTAGCGGTCCGGCTCGACCCGTCCGGTAGCTTAACGAGTCGGTCTCGGTCCCGTCCGAAAATCGGACCGACCCAACCCGATAACAGGTCTACATGTCATGTCTTATAACTTTTTTTTTCATATTATAAAAGTAAAAATACGATGCTATAAAATGTTTGTTTACCAAATCATCATATTTTATAAACCTTTTTAAAACGTTAAAAAACTACCAAAATATAAAAAATATAAATAACTTTTAAAAAAAAATTATTAATGTATTGGGAGATTGTTTTGAGGAAGTCCAAATTAAAAGTAATCAAGTTGAATAAATTATTAATTTAATTGTATCTACGGGTGGAAAAGACATTATGGACGGGCACTATGAAGAAGAGACGTCAAATCTTAACACTTAAGTTATGGTCTAAATTGATTTATCAATTTACTAGGTTACGGTCTCTAGTCACGAAGAAGTAAAATAACTCGTGCTTTATAAATTTGGGCTTAAATTTGTAAAGCCTATAAATAAGAGGCTAGGTTTAAGAATTTAATCATCCTAAACCTAAACAGTCGTAGTCGCTTCCTCACTGATTGGAAGTCTTAACCTTTACTTTCACTACTATTCTTTTTCTATTCTTCAACAGACATCATTGATGTTCACAAACTAGAAAATAATTCACACATAAACAAGAAAATGGAAAACAACAAACCTAAACAGTCGTAGTCGCTTCCTCACTGATTGGAAGTCCTAACCTTTACTTTCACTGCTATTCTTTTTCTATTCTTCAACAGACATCATTGATGTTCACAAACTAGAAAATAATTCACACATAAACAAGAAAATGAAAAACAACAGACAAAACCATGAGTTTTCCTTTTCTTTTTTTATAGGTTATCACAAAAAGGTCATCAATTTTTCCACGATTTGAAGATCAATTTTTCGATTGGCATCAGAGCCATTAAATTCCTTATGTGATTATTCAAATAATCGAATAACATGTTTATGTATTGATGTATGTTTTTTCATTGTAAAGAATCTGTGTCATTGCGTTTATTTGTCGATTCAGCTGGTTAAGGCGTGGATTTATGAGCTGTGTGAAAAAAGTAAGTTGTGATTTATTCAGATTGAAAAGCATGATATATGATTATATATTTTTATGGCTTTAAATAAATTTTTGTTTGATAATTTGAGCTTATTTATTAAATAAGGTTCTTTGATGTCTGGAATTTATTCTCCTGAAATTAAGATCAAATTAACCCTAATCTAATAAATAAATTCAAACTATTTGGAACGCGTCTCATTATTGGCTTAACCTCTGATGTTAACTCTAATCGAAGAGTGTCCAACGATGTTCATCATGACCGACAAATTGTGGACGTTGTGGTGAACATCATGACCTGCGAGGATTCACAAAGCAACTATTATCACGATAATAACAGTGTGAGGCTGATGGTTGGGCTCATGCCCAAGACCTGCATAATGTCCGAGATTGTTTTTAATTGTTTTAATTAATTTAAAATCCATAATTTTATTTATTTCATAAATATGATGTGTTTGGTATTCTAATTGTTGTATGTTTATTTGTGAATTAAAATGTATATCTTTAAATGATTATATGGTGGAGCATGACTAAGGTTTCGTGGACCGGTAGGTGAAACTAATGAATTAATTTAATCGGCTCTCCGAAAGGTTAAAATTAATTTTCTTTAAGAATCACACGCTTCGAAAGGTTTTGGGATTAATCAAGATCCATATATCATTGGTCCTCCAAAAGGTTAACGTTTGGGTTTAGATTGATCATGGACTAGAGAAAATTATTGATAATTGGTGTGGATAAAAGTAGCCTGACGGTAGGCTGGTAATTTCAAGTAGAGTTTCAGGGTGGTGTAAGGGTGTTTCAAGGTGGAGAGAGAATTAAGCAACTTGGCAGCAGTTAATTTTCATTACCAGAAGTTAATTCTGGTGGTTGAGTATTTATAGTATGTTATTTGGGCCCTTATGGGCTTTCGGGTCAAGTTTAATGGACCCGGGTCATGTTTAAAGACCCATGAGTTCTAAGCAGGAGGACATGTAGCTTAGTCAAGAAGTGTTTAGGTTTTTTAGTACTTTTTTCATAGTTCGAACAGCCTTAGGCTCACATTGGTTCGAAGTGATCTGTCCGGTCCAAAAGTTATGTCCGGTGTTCGGAGAGAATTACACTGATCTGCCCTTCCGGGGAGCACTCCGAATTCAGACTCATCAGGAGCCCCTTTTTTAGGTGTTTGAACAAGCGTCATTGTCAAAGAACTGAAAAACAGTCCGATTCAGGAAGTGGTTCTTAATTCGAAGAGAGTTGGGGACAAACCCGGACAGACCGAACGTTTCGAATTCCAAACGGTTCTTACCAGAGTTAATGGGACACGTGTCACTCTCTGATTGGTCACTTTAGCCGTTTTTTCACCTTGAACTTCGCACCACTTTCTCGAACAAGTTACCTCTTTTAAATGTCATTAATGACATCAGCGCCGTCTTTTAATCATTGCCCAACTTTTCGGATTCTCCTAGGAATCAACTCCTTTTTTCACATTTACTATAAATTCTAATTCACTTTTCACTGTCTCATTATCTCTTTCAAATTTCACTCTGCAATTTTACTCAGAGCTTTATCTCTCTAAAACTTCAAAACTTCCTTGGCTGTTTATGTTTACAGCAAGAACAGCACTGATCAAGGGCGGCTGGCTTAACCTTTCAGAATTGGAGAAAGCTCAAAGAGTTGAGAAGGAAAAACGACTTGCTGCAGGGCTACCATCGTCGCCTATTGAGAAACCAGCCTCTTCTGTCGCAGAATCTGATAGAGGTTCATCTTCTTCCAAAGGTACAAAACCTAAAAAACTCTTTCAATCAACGCTCTCCCCCATAGTATCTGGCTCCTCAGTTCAGGAGTCGATCCCTGCTGTTGAACCGGGAGTTACTGTCACAAGTGTTAGGAAAAAATCTTCTTTCATTGCTATGGGGTCTGACTCTGACCATTCCCCGGACAAGCTAATCATGAAAAGGCCAAGTAGGTTGGTCAAAGGGCTTTCTTCTAAAAACACACCCTCGAAATCGAGGGCAAAAGATAGTGTATCAGGGTCTGGGGCAACTATAAGGGCTCCCCGGGAGAGGCTGTCAGGACTAGAGGCCAGCAGCCCACTACCCCCCAAGGAATCTTCTACCTCAGAAACTCAAATTGAGGTGAGAAGTCGGGTAAATACGGACAGCCAACAGTCCGGAGGATCAGCTCTGCCAAGCCTCAATCCTCCCCGGACTATTTCTATTGAAGCTCCCCCAACGATTATGGAGGAGAGGATGGAGGACTCTACTGAGGAGGTTAGATTTGAGTCTGAGTCCTCCGGACAGGCTGATACTGCTATCGTTGTTGCCAAGAAGGGCAAAGAGGACTTGTATCTGAGGCGTCCGGACCTGCCGGAGAGCCTTGAAGGGAGAGTAGGGTCATGCTTTCATAAAGTGGAGTTCAAGTATCTTTCAGCTTTGCTAAGGACCAAGTATGCGTTCATCCATACTTCAGATCTGGGTCGGTTGCGCACTAAGTGGGGGATCCCTGAGAATGTAAAGATACGAATTCCCATCGATCCGGAGACCCCGATGGACTGCAAAAGGAATGAGATAGTCTTTTTCACGGAGCTATTCAACTGGGGACTCAGGTTCCCACTGGACCCGGAGATAGTGCGCTATTTTCACTTGGTCAAGCTCTGCCCGACACAGCTAAGCCCCAACGGTTGGTTCACCTTGATGTCATGTATAATGGCGTCTAGGTTATCTGGAATCCCTCTTCCTATGGAAGAGTTTGCAGATGTGGCCAACTTGTGCAAACATCATCAGTTCCCCTTCTACCATTTCAACATGGGGAACGATCTTAAAGCTGTCGATGATCTCCTGGAGTCGGAGAGCAAATGGAGGAGCCAATTCTTATTTGTCAGTGGCTCATGGGAGAATGGCAAGAAAATCAAGACCGGAGAGAATCCAAGCCTCCTCAGGAGTAGATGGAGGAGTGACCGTAAGCTTCTCATCTTAAGTCTCTGTCCGATTTTCCCTTTTCTTTGAGTTTATGCTAATCAGTTTCTTTTCGTTCTAACAGAGCTGCCAAAGGAGTTCGGGGACTACCTAAAGGTCGGACAGACTACCTGTGGCAAAATTAACGCTTGGGCCGCAGAGAACTGGGAGAATAGGTTCCACAAGGCCTTCACTCCTGGAAACTTAGCAAGGTCCCATCTGTGGAACACCACAGGTCGAAGAGGCCTAACTTGGGAGGAGTTCTCCACCCAACCTGATGAAGACATCGTGCTGAGAAGGTCTCATGAACTGGATGGGACCATTCTATCCTTAGCAACGTGCAGCCAATACTTACTTTGGAAAGGCAAGTCCGAAGCCAGGCAGACACCATCAAAGACCTCAAGTCGGAGAAGGAAAAACTGTCCGAGGACCTTCGGACTGCTGCCAATAAGGTTGATTTGCTCAAGGAGGCAAATGATCAGCTAAAGAAGAATCAAGATGAAAGCAACACAAAAGTTGCTTCCTTGGAAGAGACCGTAAAAGATCTCCGGGCTAAGCTGTCCGGACTGGAGAAGGACCTGACAGCCTCAAGGGGAGAAACTGCAGCAAAGGAGAAGCTCGTCACCAACCTGACCACTGACAAAATTGCTTTAGAGAATGCAGTGACTCAGGCTGTTGAAGAGAAAGCTGATTTGGTGAGGGATCAAGAGGCCATGATCAAGGCCAGGATCAACGCCTATGCCAGGGAGATGATCAAAAGCGAGGAGCTAATGATTCAAAAGGTAAAGTCTGACATGGTCCTCCTGTTTCACGAGAAATTCCCGAAGAGGAGACTAGGGGAATTATGGCGCTATGTGGATGATGATGATCTCCCATACTGGACCATGGTTGATGAGGGGTACTCCGGTGAGTCTTCGTCCGGTGATGAAGAGGAAACCGGAGAGAGCCCAGGTGAGGAAGAGATTGACCCTAAGGGTAAGAAGATTGTCGAAGATAAAAGCGACATCAAGGGCAAGAAAGCAAATGAGGGTGAGCCATCTTCAAAGGCTCAACCTTAACTTATAATTTATTTTGTCTATCTTTTATTCGAACTAAAGTCCTTGGAAGGCCAAGGCACTCTTTTTGTGATGGTGTCCGTATTATACGGACAGATTTTTGTACTGTGCCCAAACTTGTTCAAAAAGTCCTTGGGAGGCCAAGGCAGCTTTAAATTGTTGAATGAATATTTTATTTTGCTCAACCATCCTCTTCTTTCATTATTTGTTTAAATAGCTGGAGTTTAAGTAGTTTTATTGTATTGTGAGAGTATTAAGACTCTCCGGCTAGAATTTAAATAGCCCTTAAATCTTTTAACCCGGATAGTATGATAAGAGACAAAATTTTGAAAATACTTAGAGAATTTTGAAGAAGGCACCAAGTTTTATTGAAAGCTTTCCATGCCACCGAAGAGGGGAAGGTATGCACCCAAATATTTACATGGATGTTTAAACAAGTAAATATTTACACAAGTTTTATTCCAAGTACATTCGAAGGTGTTCAATATTCCAAGGGTGAGTTAAAACCCTGCCATTTTTGTCTTCCAACCAGTATGTCCCAGGCTTGATTCTTTCAACCACAGTATATGGACCCTCCCAAGTTGGGGCCAGCTTTCCAAAGAGCTTTTCCTTAGTGTGCAAGAAAACTTTCCTTAATACTTTATCTCCTGGTTGAAAATCTCTTCTTTTAACTTTAGAAGCAAACCTGCTTCTCATCAAGCCCTGATAGTGTGCCATTCTAAGATGAGCTTTCACCCGTCTTTCTTCGATTAAATCAAGCTAATTTCTAATTGCCATCTCATTAGCCTGTCCAGAGAAGTTATGAACACGAAAGGAGGGGAGTGTCTTTTCTATGGGGGCTACTGCATCCATTCCATAGACCAAGGCAAAAGGGGATTCTTGTGTTGCAGCCCCAGGTGTTGTTCGGTAGGCCCACAAGACTTCTTGTAGATAACTAGGCCACTTCCCAGCAGCCCCTTCTAAATTCTTCTTTAAACCGGACAGTATCGTTCTATTAGCCACTTCAACTTGCCCATTGGCTTGAGGGTGGAAAGGTGAAGAAAAGCAGTGCTGAATACCCCTTGAGGCACAGAAGCTTTCCATTTCTCTGTTGTCAAACTGTGGCCCATTGTCTGTTGTTATTTTCTGAGGGACACCAAATCTGCAACATATGTTGGATAGAATGAATTTTATAACAGCTTTTGAGGTTGTCCCTGCCAAGGGGGCTGCTTCTATCCACTTCGAGAAGTAGTCAATGGCTACAATTATGGTTTTACGCCCTCCGGACGCCACAGGGAGAGGCCCAACCAAGTCCAATCCCCATCGAGCAAAAGGGATGGGATCAGAAATTGATTCCAAAGGAATGGCTGGTACATGAATTTCATTGCTGTACCTCTGGCATGGGTCACACCTTCTTACCAGCTCCTTAGCATCTTTCATAATCGATGGCCAATAGTATCCGAAGAGTAACACTCTTCTTGTAAAAGCTCTAAATCCACAATGGGCTGATCCCTCACCATCATGCAATTCGGAGAGAACCATTTGTGACTCATGATCCCCTAAACAACGTAGGAGAGGTTTGCTGTAGGACTTTTTGTACAAGACTTCTCTAATCATAATGAAACCACGAGCCCCGTGTTTCAATGTTCTGGCTTGTGATTTATCCAAGGGCACGATGCCATCGGACATATATTGTATAAGAGGAGACCTCCAGTCTTGAGGCCGATTCACTTGTACTTCAAAGACTTCCTCTTTTATACCTTCATTGAGTTGAATAGAAGGGCTTTCAAGCACATGGATCCATGGGTAGGACTCCGTATATGCTATCGTTGCTAGTGAGTCTGCTAGCTCATTTTCTGCCCGGGGGATGTGCTCATAGATAACAGCTTTAAATTTCAACGCTTCATTTTTGAGGAGGAGTAAATACTTGACCAACTGTTCATTTCTAGCTTCTGATAGGCCCAAGGCATGGTGGACTAGCAACTGGGAGTCACTTAGTAGCTTGACTCTTTTAGCTCCACAAATGTAGGCCAATTTTAACCCAGCTATAGCTGCTTCGTATTCGGACTCATTATTGGATGCCCTGAAAGCAAAACAAATAGCTTGGAACATATTGTCCCCGTATGGGGAAGTGAGACATATTCATGCCCCAGATCCCATGGAACTGGATCCTCCGTCTGTTCGGACAATCCACACTTTCTTGTTTTTTGAATCAGTAGGTTGCTCCGAATCCCTGTCAGAGTGGAATTCAACCAGAAAATCAGCCACAGCTTGGGCTTTTATCGTTGTCCGGGGAGCAAAGTCTATGTCGAAGTCCCCCAACTCTACTGACCACTTGGTCATTCTGCTTGAAATGTCTGCTTTTTGAAGGACATTCTTTAAAGGGAAGGACGTTCGGACAATGATAGGATGAGCCTGGAAGTAGGGCATCATTTTCCTTGCAGCTAATGCCAGTTTTTCAAGTTTCAAGTAACACCTCTCAGCATCAATCAAGATTTTGCTGATGTAGTACACTGGGTGAGGATGCCCATCAACCTCCCTAACTAGCACAGCACTGATGGCACAACTTGAAACAGCCAGATATACAAAGAGAGTCTCCCCATCAACCAGTTTGAACAAAGTCTTGGGAGAGGAAAGATGTTTCTTGATTTCATTAAATGCTTCATTGTACTGTGGTGTCCATTCAAACCCCTTGGCACCCCTCAAGGTTTGAAAGAATGGAGCACACCTGTCCGAAGACCTGGAGATGAATCTGTTTAAGGCAGCCAATCTCCTCGTTAATCGCTGTACTTCTTTAATGTTTCGAGGAGGCTTCATTTGGAACAAAGCATTGAGTTGGTCTGGGTCGGGCTGTATTCCATGCTCACTTATGATATACCCTAAGAACTTCCCGGATTGCACTCCGAACACACACTTTTCAGGGTTTAGCTTCAAATTTACTTTGGCCAAGTTGGAAAAAGTCTCTTGGAGGTCGGACAAGTGCAACTGCTCATCCACACTTTTTACCATCATATCGTCAATGTAAACCTCCATATTTCTTCCAATTTGATCAGCAAATGCCTTGTTGACTAACCTTTGATAAGTAGCCCCATCATTTTTCAGGCCAAAAGGCATCACCTTATAGCAATGTAGACCCCTATCAGTGACAAACGTGGTATGCTCTTGATCTTTTGGATCTACTTGAATCTGATTGTACCCGGAGAAGGCATCCATGAAGGAGAGAAGCTTGTTCCCAGAAGTAGAGTCTACTAACTGATCTATCCGGGGGACCGGATACAAGTCTTTTGGACAAGCTCGATTGAGGTCTGTGAAGTCAATGCACATACGCCATTTGCCATTCTTCTTTTTTACTAAGACAGGATTGACAGTCCACAAAGGGTATTGAGATTCTTTAATGTGCCCCATCTTTGTGAGCCTGTCAACCTCTTGTACAATGACATCAGCCTTTTCTTTTGAGAAAGCTCTCCTCTTTTGTACCACTGGTGCCACATCTCTCCGGACAGATAGGTGATGGGAAATCACCTCTGATGGAACTCCAGTTACATCAGCATTGCACCAAGCAAAAACGTGCTGATGGTCTTTCAAGAATTTCAACATTCCTTCTTTCAGCATTGGTGGCATTTTGGACCCTATCTTGACGCTTTTTCCTTCTTCCAATCAGTGTGTTTCAACCTCTTCAATCGGAATCAATACTCCAGGGGTCTCTCTGGGGTCATTAATTTCACCCTCACCCCTAGAAAGGCCCTCAAACTGCTATTGATCATTTATTCGGACTGCCCCCAGCGTTCGTGGAGCCAAGGCAGTGGCATAACATTCTCTTGCAATCTTTTGGCTGCTCCGGACAACCCCAACCTGCCCCGGAACAGCATACTTTAGACACTGATGGACTGTCGAAGCCACTGCATGCATCCTAGAGAGCCAAGATCTCCCTAGAATAGCATTATAGCATGTGGGACAATCCACCACAATGAAGAGTATTCTAACCATTTTCTTGAAAGGGCCCCTGCCCAACAACACTTCTTCTTCAAACTCCCCGATCACATCGGCTGAGCTGCCCGTAAAACCCACAATCGACCTGTCCGACTTCTGAATCAGAGCTGGATTTTTCATTTTCTTGTAAGTGTCTAGGAAAAGGATATTGGCAGAGCTTCCAGTATCTACCAGAATTCGCCTTATCTCATTGCCCCCTATAGATGCTCCTATAACAACAGCATCCTCATGAGGGCCAGCAATGTCTCTTAAATCATCCCCATCAAAGACAATGAATGGGAATGAATTTGGTGATTGATAAGAGGTCATGCCTCCTTCTAGCTGGGAGGCCAAATTATGAACATGACTTTTTCTTGAAGAAGTAGTAGGAGCTGTCACAGTGTCCCCTCCGAAAATTGTCAGTGACTCGAAGAATTTAATGAGCCCGGAGACCGATCTAGAACGCTCCTCTATAGCACCCACTCTGTTTCGTGTTGGATCAGGATCCAAGTATTCAGATTCCACATCAAACCTTTCAACTATTACCATAGCCCCCTCTGGGGCAGCATTACCCGGACCAGCCCGGTGAGTGTTGTCAGGCCTGTTGCCTCCTTTTCTTTTAACGTATGCACCCAACTTTCCCCTTTCAATCAAGTTTTGTACCTCTTGTTTCAACGCTATGCAATCATCAGTGGTATGGCCAATATCATTGTGGTATTGGCAAAAGGAGTTGTTACGATGCTCTCTGGGAGACTGCAAGGTTGCCGGTCTCCGGTAGTGTACCTCATCTTTTGTTTTATCAAAAATGGTGGCCACGCTTTCTTTAAGTTCTGCGAACCACTCCGGTTGGACCCATGGCCCTCTTTTGTTTCTGGATTGCTGACTTTGAGCAGGAGCAGCTGGCTGGGACTGAGCTTTTCCTCTACCATGCCCCTGTCCGATTTCTCTTGCTCTATTCCCGGACTGGTTTTGATTTGGAGTTGGTGCCACCGGGGTGGATCTCACCTGTCTGTGCACCCTGGTCTTTTTTGTTTCATCAACGTTTATTTGCTTGCCAACTTGATTTAGCAATCCTCCCCAGGTCATGGCTTTCTTCCTGGTCACCGAATCAGCTAGGTTGCCTGGGTTCAAACCTTGTCTTAGGGATGCTATTGCCACCTGTTCGAAGCAATCAGCCAACCCATTCTTTGTGTTTACAAAACGACTTATGTACTCCTTTAACGACTCATTTGGTTCTTGGGCACAATGGATTATTGTGTCTCCATTGCCCTTCAGCTCCTTACTTCCCACAAACTGCCTTCGAAAGGCCACCCAAAAAGTATCAAAGTCTTTAATACAACCCTGAGGTAGGCTGTTGTACCATTTCAGAGCACTCCCCGTAAAAGATTGGGAGAATTCCCTACAGAGTAGTTTATCATCATCATCAAAGTTCATCATGAATTTCTTGAATTTCTCCAGATGATTGTCCGGATCAGTACTACCATCGTACTTCTCCATCTTGGTGCTGTCAAACCTCTTAGGGAGGTTTCCGGACAGGATTTTAGAAGACAGTGGAGACTGCCTCCAATTCCTTCCACGACTGAACACGGTATCCTCATTAGGAGTTGCAAAGATACCTGGCTCATCGTGGAAAGCAAAAGGATCCATCAACATCTTGTCTGTATACCTCCGGTGGTGAGATGACCCATTTCCAATATGCCTTTTCATTCTTCCATGGTGATCTCTTTTTCTGGAATACTTCTTAACTTGCTTTTGTTTCTTCTTGGTTCGACCCTCATCACTGCTGGAGGACAAGGATTTTTCATTTCCCTCACTGTCCGAAGAGCTGCCCGAAGATTCTGAACTTGAGTCAGAGCTCTCCACAGGCTTGGACCGGTGAGACTTTTTAGAGCTGGCATGAGTCTTTTTAGTGCTCACACGAGTTTTCGAAGCCTCAGGCTCTCGAGGGTTGTCAGTGTGATGAGCAGCTGACGCTTTGAATTTCTCTTTCATGCCCATCTTGGCCTTTTCAGCCCTCAGAGCTTCTATCTCAAGCTTTAACCTGTCGCGCTCTTGGACAGTATACTCATCGTTCTCCTCCACCACTTCGAGAAAAGCTGGTGGAAGCTCTGGATTATCCGAATTCATTCGGACAGAAATTCTTTGACTGGTTTCGAATACTTGATTCAGGCACCGTCGCCTCCCACTGTGGTCGCCAATTTGGTGTGGATAAAAGTAGCCTGAGGGTAGGCTGGTAATTTCAAGTAGAGTTTCAGGGTGGTGTAAGGGTGTTTCAAGGTGGAGAGAGAATTAAGCAACTTGGCAGCAGTTAATTTTCATTACCAGAAGTTAATGCTGGTGGTTGAGTATTTATAGTATGTTATTTGGGCCCTTATGGGCTTTCGGGTCAAGTTTAATGGACCCGGGTCATGTTTAAAGACCCATGAGTTCTAAGCAGGAGGACAGGTAGCTTAGTCAAGAAGTGTTTAGGTTTTTTAGTACTTTTGTCATAGTTCGAACAGCCTTAGGCTCACATTGGTTCGAAGTGATCTGTCCTGTCTAAAAGTTCTGTCCGGTGTTCGGAGAGAATTACACTGATCTGCCCTTCCGGGGAGCACTCCGAATTCGGACTCATCAATAATGATCCTTGTGGTGGATTTAATTCTAAGTAGGTGAAATTAGTCCTCATGAAGATTTCATCGGTACTTAAGAAAATCAAATTAGGGTTATTTTAATTTAAGTAAATGATATCGGCCATCCAGAAGGTCTTATTGGTATTTATGAAATTAAATTAAGGATCATGGTATTTTTCTCAAACTCATAAAATGCATGCTAGTACGATTTGCCCTCTGCTATCTATTATCAAATGTTTTATAATTTACATGTATTTTCCATGTTCATGCATATGGTTTCAGTTATATGTCAACATACTAAATGTGCCTTGTACGGTGTTTGTTCTTTTTATAGTATCCAATGGTTACAATCTATTTGAGAATCATCCATCCATGTTGGATTGTTTAAACTTTGAAAAATGGAAGGAAGATATGCTACTATACTTGTATGTACACGAATATGATTATGTACTAATACATCACAGACCATATCCCTTTAGTCTGGAAAGTACACCGGAGAAATCTAAGGAAAATGCAAGGTTAGAAGTCTAATAAGTTGCGTATGGGTGTACTGTTACAAATAATTCAAGTAACATCGTGCGAGGGCGGAGGGGGGGGGGGGGGGGTTGTACAAAATCTCATAAAGGAGTTATATACCAAAAAGTATAATTGTAAAGGTAAAATCCGTGACAAGATTCTTGGAATGTCTATGATTAGCCAAAAGTTAAAAACCATCATGGCAGGCCTTTCTAAAGAATGCATAATGGGATTCACATTTCTATCACTACCAAATCGGTTTAAGTATTTCTGGTCCACCTATAACTGCATGCGGCAAAAATGGTGATGCCATGTATTAAGAATCCAGATATATCATAATCGCTCTTGTGGTATTCTTGGATTATCACAAAATGCATACATTAAAAGTATGTTACAACATTATGGATTTGACGATTGCAAACCCCTAAGTACCCATATAGCAAAGGGTGGAAGACTTAGTCTCGGTCAATATCCTAAGATAAAACTTGAGAGTAACGAAATGAAAACAATACTTTATGCTTCGACGGTTGGGAGTTTAATGTATGCTCAAGTTTGTATTAGGCTAGACATTACTTTTGCTGGAACTATGCTAGGTAGATATGTTAATAACCCATGCATGGATCACTAGAAGGCAGTTAAAATGATAATCTAGTATCTACAAGGAGCAAAGCGACACATGTTGACATATGAGAAGTTGGATAAACTAAAAATTATTGGGTATTTCGACCTGGATTCTGGGGGATGCGTTGAGACATTAAAGAGCACATTGGGCAACACATTCTTATTAGTTGAAGGTGCAATATCATGAAAAGTGTAAAGCAAACACTTATTTTATCGTTCATCATGGTAACCGAATTTATTGCGTGCTTTGAGGCATCGAACTGGGTGTTGTGGCTGCAGAATTATTTTCTCGATTGTGCATTGTACAAGAGATAAAAGGTCCCATGAGGTTGTATTGTGACAATAATGTGGTGCATTACTCTAACAGCAAAATAAGCTTGTTTAAAAGTCAAACACATAGACATAAACTTCATGTTGTTATGGAAAAAGTACATATGGGTAAGATAAGTATAGATCATATCGGTACCTACCTTATGATAGCAGATCCTCTAACAAATACAATTTTTCCTAAATTTTTCCAAGGACACACCATTAATATGAGTTTATTTGGTTTAGAGGATTGTTACTTTAAGTGCAAGAGTTTGTAATAGGATCTGATGTGATATTATTGTACATATTACAGTTTATCGTAATATATATATATATATATGCTTTGAAATATTTGTTGATATATGTATTGTATTTGATCTCCAAAGGTACGAACCATTCAAGAGTAGATATGTACAATTACAAACCATATTACTCATAGGCTACACTTCATAATTGACCCAAGTAATTGATTGATAATGGTAATCTGATATCTATTGCATCTTATTATTCACATTACCATAAAAAGTTCTTTAGTCCTTTATTGTTATTAGTCATGTACGGGGTTGTATCATCTTCCCATCCTATTAGAGTTGAATATGTATTCTTGAGTAACATGTGGCAGTCTAGTGGGAGATCAGATTATGGAGTGACAATAATTTAGACCGACATGCTAAATACATATGTTCAGTTAATTTTTAAAGAAGTCTAAATTAAAAGTAATCAAGTTAATTAAATATTTTACTGAATGGACCTATGGGTGAAAATGCATTATGAACCCAAGTGTGGTGACCGTGTTAAATTTGGGCATTGTAAAGAAGAGGGCTAAATTCTCAACATTTAAGCTTGAAATGATAATTCAGGTTATAAATTGATTTCTCAATATATTGGGTTATGGTCCCCAATAACGAGGAATTAAACTAAGTTGTCCTTTATAACTTTGGGCTTGAAGTTGTAAAGTCTATAAATAAAAGGCTAAGGTTTAATAATTTTTTCATCCCAAACCTAAACAGTTGTAGTCGCTTCCTCAGTGATTGGAAAACCTAAACATTTCTTTCACTACTCTTCTCTTTTTGTTCTTCAACATACATCATCGAAGTTTTGAAACTAGCAAAGTCGTGAGGGCCTTCGAGCCCAAAGCGGATAATATCATACTAGTGTGGAGATCAGATTATTCTTACTTATATACGGAGGTGGAATATGCGGTACTCATATTCTCAACAAACGGTATCAGAGCTTTGATTGTGAAATTAGGGTTTGCAATTAGATATGGGATCCAGCTTTGCATTGTGGAAGATTAGTTACCAGAAGAGATAAAACAAGAAGAGAAGCAAGATCTTCAAGAAAGGATTTGTATTGGATTCTAGTGAGTGTGAAAGATATCATTCTTTGTGAGATTAGTGGTAAGAAGACTGCTTCCTGCGTATGGAAGAAGTTAGGAAAACTTTACTCAGAAAAACCAGTGGTGAACCGGTTATACTTGAAGAAACGCTTGTATGATTTCAGATTGAAAGAAGGTATGTCCATAATTGAACGTTTAGATAATTTTAAATCATCATTGAGGATGCTGATCAAAATTTATTTGTCTTCAGATCGTTGCCAGCACCCTATGAAAACTTTATGGATACCATAATGTATGGTAAAGATAAGTTATAGCTAACAAGTGTCAAAGCGACATTGAACTCAATGGAGTTGAGACAGTTATAGCCAAACAATTAGACGTATTAGGAATGTCATATGACTAGGGGAAGATCTAGAAGCAAAGCGAGTTCTTCAAAAAGGAGGAACTGGAAGTCCAAATTAAAAGTGCAAAAATCAAACTGTTATGAATGCGGTGAACAGAGCCATTAAAGGAGAGATTGTTCGAAGTTGAAAGGTAAAAATGGAAATAAAAAAGAAAATGCAGCGCATCTTGCTCAGGTTATGAACGATTCTGACGATAGTGAAAATAGTGGTAGAGGAGATGTATTGTCTGTGAGTTTAGACTGTGGGAAAAACTCTTCGGCACTTGATACTGACAATACGTATCACATGTTTCAGTTCAAGCAATGCTTCGATACTTACAAGCCAATGCAGGGAACTGTATAGTTAAGGAACAATCATTTGTTGCCTTTTGGTGGTATCGGCACCGTCAAAATCAGAATGTTTGATGTGGTTGTTAGAATCGTGATGTGTTGGCATGTTCATGGGTTAAAGAGAAACCTAATATCCCTTGGGACACTAGACTCTCGAAGTTACAAGTATCGTGCAGAAAATGGTGTAATAAAAGTGACATAAGGCTTAATGATGTAAAAAAGTGACAAAAGACTCAATGAAAGGCAGTTTGCGAAAGGTGCTTTACATTCTCTAGAGGAGTATTGCTATGAGCAGCGGCGGATCTACGTTGAGCCCGGAGGGGCGTAGGCCCCCCTTACCTAAAATATATGTTTTATACTTTTTTTTAAGGTAATAATTATTTAAATAATATTAAAATAAAAAATTCTACACCCCTTTAACTAAAATATATATATTTTGTAATTGTTTTTAAGGTAATAATTATTTAAATAATATTAAAGTAGCAATTCTATAGTCCTTTAACTAAAATATATATTTTATAACCTTTTAAAGTAATAATTATTTAAATAATATAAAAGTAAAAAATTTAAGATAATATTTTTTTTTAGGAATGTTTTAAATTTAATGTCGAAATAATGGTAGAAAAAATTTAATTTAAAAATTAGTATGTTGACTATTTTAAAGAATTTTTTTAGATTAAAAGTCTCAAATAACAGTGGAAATTTTAATCTACAAAATCTTGGATTATTACTATTTTTAAAGAATAATTTAAGTTACAAATCTTGAATATTTTAAAAGGAAATTTTAAGTTGATATTTATAAATGGTTGGATCTTGGATGTAGTCTCGAGCATCTTAATCTCTAGGAATATTAGAACTCCATTGATTTTGTAAGTATTCTCAATTTGTTTTTGCCATAATTTGTTTTGATTTAATATTCCTTTAATCTTTCTAATTAATTATGTTTTATCTCTTACTTTTATTTAGAAAAAAGATATTGAGTTAATTATGTTTTATCTCTTATTTTTATTTAGAAAAAGGATATTGAGTTGGTGAAAAGGAAGAACACGATACGAAGGAGTTTCACCAATTTATTTAGTTTAAAGACAATATATATGGAAATATTTGTTAGTTTTTTTTTAAAATAAAATTATATATTTATATTATAAATTCTGTTTAATACAAATTTGATTTAAATTTTATATAATTTTTAAATAAAATTTTGATTTTATCTATATGTATTTAATAAATATTTTTTATATAAAAAATGAATTTATTTCCATTCATTTCTAAAAAATATATTTTATACATTTATCTTTTGAAATATCTTTTATATATTAAATGATTTTGTTATATTTTATTTTTTTAAATATCCTTTAAAAATAATATATTAATATTTTCATCTATGTGTTAAAAATATGTTTTATATAACAAATTGTATATATTTTCATCTATTTTTCAAAAATATATTTTTTTATAACAAATGTTATTTACTTTTATGTCAATTTTAAAATATCTTTTTAAGATATTAAATTTGGTTTTGTTATATTCTATTTTATTTTATATATCTTTTAAAAATAATATATTAAGATACATTAAGATTATAAAACCAAATTTTTCTTATCATGCTTTGAGAACTTTCAACCTCTGATAGTATAGAATTTCATTTGAATGAATATATAGTGAGTGATCCGGGACTACGCCAACTTATTGAAAATTCTGATAGTAATGTTTGAGATAAAATTCGAGAATTCGACGAGAATTTTGCCCCCCCTACTTCAATTCCTAGATCCGCCACTTATGAGTGATGCTGCAGTAGCACCATCAGAGAGTATACATAATCAAAATAAATTGTGGACTACATTCACTCAGATATTAAAAACAAAATCTTACGGGTTTTCGAATCCAAAGTAAATAATATCATACATAGTGTAAAGATCAAATTATTCTTATTTATATAAAAAAAAAAACCAAATATAGGGTACCTATATTTTTAATAATAACACATACATGACACGACCAATATCCATATAGTGAAGTTCTTTTTTTTCAAAATCTCTTATCTATATATGTGAAGAAGCTATAGGTTTTTGAGAGTGACCATAAAGGATTTGGTGCCTTTATAGGATATCTCCTCATAAACGAATTCACTTTTGTAGAATAGCCAAGAGTAGAATGTATGGCTTTCTTTTTCGCAGGTGATATATAAAGAGTTAGGTCAGATCTAATGTGTATACATCTATTTTTTATTTAAAAAGTCAAATATTTTGAGGTTGATGTACAATTTATTTATCATTTTAAAGGTTGGTTTGTAGATTTGTAATAAATAGGGAGATGAAAGTACGGAAGTCGGTAGATGGATGCATTAGATACGACAAATTTCAAAATTTAAATTTTCGTTACATGTTTCCTGCTTCCTAGTTAGATAATCTTAAGTTATGGAAAGCGAATTCCAATTTGGTTGTATAAACGCGTTTTCATTTAATATTATTGAAATTTCGGTGAAAGAAAGTAAATTGATTTACCTTTTTCTTTTCTTCAATAACCTTTCATTATTGTTGGAATTTCGGTGAAAGAAAGTAAATTGATTTACCTTTTTCTTTTCTTCTAGAACCTTTCATTATTGGTCGAAGTTAATAAGATTTGAAATTTTAATTTATATAAAAATTGGATAAATATTTTAAAAAATTATTTTTTATACTAAAATTGGTCAAACAGTAATTTAATGTTTATTTAATATGTAATTAAGTTACAATTTGATGCGAGGTCGGCTAATGCAATAGTTTACGGATAAGGTACGATTTTTTGAAACGACGAAATAATATCATAATAGGAATACTTCTTCGATAACAATGACCGATTTAAAAAAGTTACCACCCAAACATTACAATTCTATTTTTTTTATTAGACCATGTGAGATTAGAGCATGTTTAAGTATGAGATGTGAGATCAGCAAACGTAATGGGAGACGAACCGGTAATGTTTTTTAATTTTTTTTTCGTCTTACGGTTTGAAAGATACGAATCTCTTAAAAAAAGACAAAGAGAATGAAACATGGTATGTGATGAAACATGGATATTTGTGGTATTGTAAAAGAGGTTGGATATTAAATGAGAGTTAAGTTCCATATTTTGTACCACATAGTTATTATTCATAGTTGGATATTGAATGACAGTCAAAATTTGGATTCAAATACTTTTGGTAATATCCACGTGTTATTTGGTTCATTCAATTTTTTTATTATTATTATTATATATATATATATATATATATATATATATATATGATGAAATTGGTTACTTTGTTGGTGGTGATATTTGCTAATGGTTGTACTTCAACCCATTTGGAGAAGTTATCAACCACTAGTACTACATACTTCGTTCTTTTTGTTGCTAGCAAGAGTAGACCGAAGATATCGACTCTCAAACTATCAGAAGGTACTGCTTCACATATGGTTTCTAACAGGACCGCTGGTATATTAGTCGCATTAAAAAAGGTGTTGATATTTGTGTTTAATGTTTTACCTTCATTTTTTCATCTTGTGCTATTGTCGGCCAATAATACCTTTGTAATGGGATTTTTTGTTGCTATACACTTTCTTCTCCGTTGTGGATTTGTTCTCGTATGAAGTTGTCTTCTTTAGTGTCGAGGTACGAAAATAGGAAACGAGTGAAGCTTACAAGTATAGTGTGTCGGTGATCCAAGTAAACCTTATGGATTCAATCTTAACTTTTCAGACTTGTACCATTTATTCCTGAAGCACTCATTGTGGAGGAATTTATTGATTAGGTCGATGGGGGATCGTTAGTAGGATGATGAAGGATTGTTAGTTATCTATCTAATTGTCGTTTTCTATTACCAACACTCAAATTTTCGAGACATTTGAGAGGAATTTATTGGTAAGATTGATGGAAGATTTTTCCTAAAGATGACGTATGGTTCCTTCCCTATGCAAGCCGAGGATGCCAATGCATTGGTAACGTTATTCTCAACTCCATGAATTTGTTCAAATATGACGTTGTCGAATAAAGCTACATTGCGTCAAAGTTCTTTTAAATATTGAATGATGCTGTCTTTTTAGCAATGTTAAGACATAAGTCTTGAGGAACAACCAGTTGGTAATCGGTGAATAAGAACTCTGGTGACACCTTAAACCTTTACATGTCAAAGCTCGGCGTGGGACCGTAAACCTTTGTAAGCCAGACCATGCAAATTATTTCCTCGTATTCAGCTTTATTGGTAATGGTTGGAAAACCGATCTTGATTCACTATTTCAAGATATCCCTCATTGGTGAGATTAATTGGATGTCTATTATTTAGAATTAATTGTTGCTTCCTCCGTCAGTCTGTATATTCCAAGTAGATTATGGCTTCACATATGTAGGAATTGTCTCTTTAACTGCAACTCATTTAAAATTCTACAAGTGTTTGGGCTTTGATCGATGTCCATGGTTTGAACTTGATATTGTAGTATCCTAGTTTGAAGGGGCACTTTGTAATTCATCTTGAAATGTATGGTTTATGTAGCATGTTGCACAAGGGGAGCGATATCTGGAAATTAATCATATGAGCATGGAAATATGGGTGCATATTTCAGGCTGCTACACCAAGGCGGGTGCCAGTTTCTCAAACTGTATGTATTTGTTTTTTTCTGAGTAAATACTTGCTTATATAATATATTGTTCAACATTCAGTTTTATCTTCATGGTTTTACAATGATAAAGACACTCGCAAATTTGATTAGGTCGGTAAAATCAACACACATTATCCATTGTTCTCCTTGTCGAGGACCAGTTTTATCGTTTATAGTGAGTAATGTGACTCTTTGATATGGCTAATGGCATTGAGTTTATCTACTTCAGTAGTGATAAATTCTCTTTTTTATTAGGAAATGAGCTTTTCTTTTGCTTGATTGGTTGGTAATTTTATATTTATTGTAAATTTTTGGCATGGTACTTCGATTGAGACTCCAGTTACATCTTTAGCGCTTCATAAGAACATGTCAAGATTAAGCCATGAGAAGGTGAGTAGTTTGGATTGTAATACAGTCTTAATGCCTTGTCCTAGTCTTAATTCCATTCTACAATCTATCTAAATATTATAGACATCTTCTTCATGCTCAATAATATTTGGGGCCTCTCGTGGATCGTCCATGTTGCTCATCGACTAATTACTATTTCTTAGGTATCATAACATTCCCAAGATTTGTTATGATTTCCACCGATAACCATGACTTTCCCTTTGATCGGATAACGCACACACTAGTGCATAATAGACGATATTGGGCATCTCGTCCAGCCATGATCAATCAAAGATGATGTTATAAAAATATGGTGCGTCAACTACCATAAATTTAATTTTAGTTTTTTATGTACTCCCTTATGCCGATGGCGACATCTAACATTAGCTCTCCTAAGAGATAGTCATTAACTCGTGTGGAAAAGTCAAGATCATTTGTGACGGGACTAATACTTGTGTAGCCCTCATCTTTCCATACGTGCTTTAATGTATGATGTTGGACGAGCTTCATATATCGATCATAACGCGGTTATTTACTACTCATGCCACTTCGACCATGATTATCACAAAATCATTGTGTGGAGCTACGAACCTCTCAATTCATCGTCCGTAAAAGCCCAATATAGAATATAGATTATAATAAAGGTGTGGGGATATGTGTCCTTAGTACTGATTTTTAAAATCTACTACACATTTCATCTTAAATTTGTGTTAGACCCAAGAGAAGATATCACCGTTAGAAATAACTTCAATAACTTTTCGGTTAAAGTCTGGATCCAAATATTCGTCATCAACAAATTTGATGATTGTGTTATTATCGATAACTCACATATCTTTTATTGCATGTTCTCTCTACCTCTCTCGTTTTGGTATGGGCACTCGACCGACTAGAGCACGTATTGCCTCATTATCGTTCATCCTATTCAAAAATTCCAATAGTTTCCTATCCTCCACCAACTATTGAATATGGTATTAGAAAGTTCGATAATACTAGGCATAGTATCCAAAATAATCGTAGAAATTGGAATACTTTATTTTATCTCATTATTCTTTTATCGTTGATAGTTTCTTGGATCTTCAGTAATGGACCATATTTTTTGTCCGCTCGTAAATAGTTTATGTGCTCTAGGTTAGCTTGATGAATAGGATGCATGGTGGGATATCTGATAGTCATCTAATACTAGTATCAGTATTGTTTCCTAGTGATCGCCCTTGGTAATTTCCATTTAACATTTTTTGTTTAAATGTTTATTTGGTGTGGTTTCAGAGAATGTATTGTTTTTGAACCACTCAATGTGATGCTTCAGATTATACTTTTCCATCTTATGGCTATTATAACTGGGTGGTAAGTCGTCATACAATATTTGTGGGGCCAATTGGGGAATTATCACCTAATTGGTCATCATCTCCATCAGGTAAGCTACTGGTGTAATAGTTTATGTGCCCTATAAATGGATATGCTTGGTTATTTTTGGGCCCATTCCATCTATTGGTCACGTTTATATTCTTCTTGAAGATGTATCATGACATGTATTCTTGCGATTAATGGTTGAGATCCATGCTCGCGGGAGTCTTTATGGGCTCATTCACTATTCAGCTTGATTTGGTAATATTGTTATTGGGTCTTCAATGGGACTTCAAACAACTGTTGGAGGTTTGGTGAGATTCCAAGTTTTTTTTGGAAGTTATTATTATATCCAAGTAGTGGTTTCAACCTGCAGGTCTCCAGACTAAAGATGTATGTTGAGAAAGATCCCCAATTATCGATGGAGGATTCTAGATTATATCTGAATGCTCGAGTGACGCATGGATTACATTTGAACACTCGGATGAGTCATAGTCTGCAATTCGGTGCTCAGATGGGGCCTAAGTTACTTATGAAGACCTTATGATTGAATTTTTAAACCCGATTGGGTTATGGATGTAAATGTACGCTTAATTGAGTAATGGTCTGCAACTAGACCTTGGCTAAGGCACGATCGACAGCTGGGTCCTCATCTGTGTGATGAGTTGTTGCTAGACATCTTCTGACTACAAATGGATGCTTGGCTGAGGCCTTTGGAGGATAGATATGTACGGTAGACGAGGGTGTATAGAGGTTCATATTGTAGTACTTGTACCTTGTGCTTGGATGAAAGCTCTCCATTCTTTGGTTCTTTCTTCTTTGTCGCAACTGGAATACTTTGACGTTGGGTTTCTACCTATTCATATCTGTTTCCTCTTGTTTTAATATTTTTTTCTTTAATCAAAAGATGCTCTGTTAGATTTATCATTGTCGGTTTCAAATCCATATGTTGTGGTGGTTATAACTGACTTCATCGAAGTAGGAAGCTGATCCAAAAAGGTTCAGTGTGCTTAGAGGCGGATGCTTCAGCCATTTCTTCATCGTTGATTAGAATCTTCAGATCTATACGTGAATTTGTCATTTATTATTTATTATGTAACTTTCTTTTTTACTTCCTCTAGAAAAAGAAAAACACGAATTTTATAGGATTAAATCGTTCCAACAAACGACGCCAAATGATTATAAAAATCATAGTTAGCAAAAATCCAAAAAATATATATACATAAATTTTTAAAAATGAATCATGTATAGACGATTTAAAAATAATATGTATTAACTTTTATTGATGAAATGCATCTCATATTTATAAGAGAGCATCTCTATTTGTTAACGTACGGTTAATGTATTACGATTAATGTAATAAATGACATTTATTTTCACTTGTACACGATCAAAAGTGGTGAGAATCATACTCTTACATAATAATTAAGATATATATTTTTATTTGAAACTTGTTTGTGATAAAACTCGGTTCTATGAATTTTAGAATCATTTGTGTTGAAATCTTTATAGACCGATATTTTAAATATATATTCAGACATTGTCTTAAGGTAGTTCATTATTAAAATTAATCGAATTAATTATAATTGACCTATATGCGAATAAAGCGTTATGAACCTAAGTGTAGTAACCGAGTTAAAATCTCAACATTTAAGCATAAATTAATAACTTAGGGAGTATATCAATTTAATCGATTATTGGGTTGTGGTCCCCGATCACAAGACGTTAAAAAATTATTGGCTTTTATAGCTTAGGGTTTCAAGTTGTAAGTCAATATAAAAAAGGACTAATTTTTTGTATTCCTTCAACGAAATCTAAACAGTTTGAACACAATCGTCGTCTTGTTGGCTTGGCTGGAAGATTTACTAACAATTTTGTAGGTATTTCGGTAATATAACTTGAAGATCAATTGGAAAGTAGTAGGTTACTGAAGACCAACAATGAATAACAACAATAAGAAAACTAGTAATTGTTCTTTTCTTGTGTTTCTCCAATAGGTGAATCAATAAGAGGGTTTATATATTTACTCGATTTAATGAACGACTTATCAATTGGTATTTGAGCCAATAAACAACCCTCTTATGAGTATAATTATCGATTACACATAAACTAAATCATATACGTGTTTTAAGAATCCATGTCAATTGGGAATAAATATTTAATTGAGCTGGTTAGGGAATGGATTTAGTAATTATATCAAAAAAACATGATACAATGATTTATTCATGTTAAAATCATGACGATGTATTTATTAGTATGAATAAATGAATGTATATGATGGATTTTGCATTTTTTTCTATTGAATTTAGAGTTTAGTTGATGGTTGGAATTTTAACTTAAAATTAGCATCAAATTATTCCTAATTTAACGTATCAATTCAAATGTATTGAAAGGTGTGCTACTCGTTGGGAGGATCACCTAGTAACAACACTAGCACACTCTAATTGTTTTTTTAAGGTGAGTAATGTTGTGAATAGTAATTTTTCGAAAATAATATTCGTAAAAAATATTGACGTGTAGTGTTTTTTTAAGGTGGATAATATTTTTGGACGGTAAACAGTATTATGGATATTGTTTTTAAAAAAACGTTATTCATCGAAAAAATATCAACATGCTCGAGTTTTTTATAAAGTTAATTTAAATATTTCTATTGATTTATTTTACATATGTATGTGTTTGGGCATGCTGATTTATATATATATATATATTGATAGGTTCGGATATTATTAGAGGTGTCATTAAGACTATCCGAATGGGTAATTCGGACATAACCAGATTAGTTCGATGGATGAACAGTGAGCTCAAGTGGATTATGACTCAGTTGTGTGCTAAATCATATTTGGTCTTGGGCTTTGGAGTCCTTAAAGCTGACACGAATCCAAGATCCGAACCGGACAACCCATAGGTCATAAAACCAAAGTATAAATACCCCAACCAACCACATTATATAGGTTGGATGTTTCTAAGAAAATTAATTACTAGCACACACCTCTCTTATCTCTCTACCTTCTACTTAAAAGAAAATTATTACTAGCACACACCTCTCTTCTCTCTTTACCTTCTACATAAAAATTTAATACCCAGTTGATAAACTACCTAAAATATCATTCGATTATAAATCATACACACCATATTGGCAATCAGAATAGGAGTAGAAGGTTCATGAATAACTTTATTCAAAACCAGTAAGTAGAAATCGTAGTTTGGCTATTATCAAAGCATGGATCTTAACATGCAAAATGTCCCACCTCTTGAACCTGAAGGTGTAAGAGAGAATAATGAGCTCACTTATATGTCTCATGTCGATCACAACACAGATGAAAAACCATTCATGCAGGATGAATGTGATCAGCTAAGGGCTGAATTTGAAGCTCTAAGGGCCCAAAAGCAAGCTGAAAAAGTAGTAAAAGAAACGTCTAATGCATGTGGTGTGTCTGTAGATGAAAATTGTAACAGTGATCAATCCCCGAACCGACAACAGATATTGGACCATGGTGTGGATAAAAGTAGCCTGAGGGTAGGCTGGTAATTTCAAGTAGAGTTTTAGGGTGGTGTAAGGGTGTTTCAAGGTGGAGAGAGAATTAAGCAGCTTGGCAGCAGTTAATTTTCATTACCAGAAGTTAATGCTGGTGGTTGAGTATTTATAGTATGTTATTTGGGCCCTTATGGGCTTTCGGGTCAAGTTTAATGGACCCGGGTCATGTTTAAAGACCCATGAGTTCTAAGCAGGAGGACAGGTAGCTTAGTCAGGAAGTGTTTAGGTTTTTTAGTACTTTTGTCATAGTTCGAACAGCCATAGGCTCACATTGGTTCGAAGTGATCTGTCCGGTCCAAAAGTTCTGTCCGGTTTTCGGAGAGAATTATACTGATCTGCCCTTCCGGGGAGTATTCCGAATTTGGACTCATCAGGAGCCCCTTTTTTACGTGTTTGAACAAGTGTCCTTGTCAAAGAACTGAAAAAACAATCCGATTATAGGAAGTGGTTTTTCAATCCGGAGAGAGTTGTGGATAAACCCGGACAGACCGAACGTTACGAATTCTAAACGGTTCTTGCCAGAGTTAATGGGACACGTGGCATTCTCTGATTGGTCACTTTAGCCGTTTTTTCACCTTGAACTTCGCACCACTTTCTCAAACAAGTTACCTCTTTTAAATGCCATTAATGACATCAGCGTCGTCTTTTAATCATTGCCCAACTTTTCGGATTCTCCTAGGAATCAACTCCTTTTTTCACATTTACTATAAATTCTAACTCACTTTTCACTGTCTCATTATCTCTTTCAAATTTCACTCTGCAATTTTACTCAGAGCTTTATCTCTCTAGAACTTCAAAACTTCCTTGGCTGTTTATGTTTACAGCAAGAACAGCACTGATCAAGGGCGGCTGGCTTAACCTTTCAGAATTGGAGAAAGCTCAAAGAGTTGAGAAGGAAAAACGACTTGCTGCAGGGCTACCATCGTCTCCTATTGAGAAACCAGCCTCTTCTGTCGCAGAATCTGATAGAGGTTCATCTTCTTCCAAAGGTACAAAACCTAAAAAACTCTTTCAATCAACGCTCTCCCCCATAGTATCTGGCTCCTCAGTTCAGGAGTCGATCCCTGTTGTTGAACCAGGAGTTACTGTCACAAGTGTTAGGAAAAAATCTTTTTTCATTGCTATGGGGTCTGATTCTGACCATTCCCCGGACAAGCTAATCATGAAAAGGCCAAGTAGGTTGGTCAAAGGGCTTTCTTCTAAAAACACACCCTCGAAATCGGGGGCAAAAGATAGTGTATCAGGGTCTGGGGCAACTATAAGGGCTCCCCGGGAGAGGCTGTCAGGACTAGAGGCCAGCAGCCCACTACCCCCCAAGGAATCTTCTACCTCAGAAACTCAAATTGAGGTGAGAAGTCGGGTAAATACGGACAGCCAACAGTCCGGAGGATCAGCTCTGCCAAGCCTCAATCCTCCCCGGACTATTTCTACTGAAGCTCCCCCAACGATTATGGAGGAGAGGATGGAGGACTCCACTGAGGAGATTAGATTTGAGTCCGAGTCCTCCGGACATGCTGATACTGCTATCGTTGTTGCCAAGAAAGGCAAAGAGGACTTGGATCTGAGGCGTCCGGACCTGCCGGAGAGCCTTGAAGGGAGAGTGGGGCCATGCTTTCATAAAGTGGAGTTCAAGTATCTTTCAGCTTTCCTAAGGACCAAGTATGCGTTCATCCATACTTCAGATCTGGGTCGGTTGCGCACTAAGTAGGGGATCCCTGAGAATGTAAAGATACGAATTCCCATCGATCCAGAGACCCCGATGGACTGCAAAAGGAATGAGATAGTCTTCTTTACGGAGCTATTCAACTGGGGACTCAGGTTCCCATTGGACCCAGAGATAGTGCGCTACTTTCACTTGGTCAAACTCTGCCCATCACAGCTAAGCCCCAACGGTTGGTTCACCTTGATGTCATGTATTATGACGTCTAGGTTATCTGGAATCCCTCTTCCTATGGAAGAGTTTGCAGCTGTGGCCAACTTGTGCAAACATCATCAGTTCCCCTTCTACCATTTCAACATGGGGAACGATCTTAAAGCTGTCGATGATCTCCTGGAGTCGGAGAGCAAATGGAGGAGCCAATTCTTATTTGTCAGTGGCTCATGGTAGAATGGCAAGAAAATCAAGACCGGAGAGAATCCAAGCCTCCTCAGGAGTAGATGGAGGAGTGACCGTAAGCTTCTCATCTTAAGTCTCTGTCCGATTTTCCCTTTTCTTTTAAGTTTATGCTAATTAGTTTCTCTTTTGTTTTATCAGAGCTGCCAAAGGAGTTCGGAGACTACCTGAAGGCCGGACAGGTCTCCTGTGGCAAAATCAACGCTTGGGCCGCAGAGAACTGGGAGAACCGGTTCCATAAAGCCTTCACTTCTGGAAACTTAGCAAGGTCTCACCTGTGGAACACCACAGGTCGAAGAGACCTAACTTGGGAGGAGTTCTCCACCCAACCTGATGAAGACATCGTGCTGAGAAGGTCTCATGAACTGGATGGGACTCTCTTCCTTCCTGCCTGGGCCAGAGCCCCAAGTAAAATGAAGGGCAAGAAGAAGAAAGGCAAGAGGGTGGCAGGTGATGATGAGAAGGAGGCCCCAACAGACACAGAGGGACTGGCACAGGTTCAAATTGATGCAGCCCTTTTACAAGTGGTGGAACAGGAGAGCGAGAAGCAGGAAGTGAACCTCCCTAAGCCCTCAAGGGCTTCTAAGAGGACTCGCAAGCAAACAAGTGAGAGCGCTGATAAGGAGGCCAAGAAGAAGAAGACTTCCCAAGGAGATGAGGTTGCTCTCCGGGACCCGGAGCCTTCTTTCCCTACTGACCCTACACTGGCCGAAGAGATCCCAAGAGACTTTCAAGAAGAGATCCCAAGGGAATTCCACACAGATGAAGTTGAGGGGGGAGAGCTCAACTTAGACGAAATGGACATCACCGGTCTGGGTGGACTTGGTGAATATTTTCTTGGGCTGCCCAGAGACGAGTTCGCAGGGCCCTACGTCCCTCCAAGCAGCTCCAACACAGTTAACTTCAACGGTAAGACTTTTATGGTTTCCAGTGAGAGGGATGTTATAGCCCATTCTATCCTTAGCAACGTGCAGCCAATACTTACTTTGGAAAGGCAAGTCCGAAGCCAGGCAGACACCATCAAAGACCTCAAGTCAGAGAAGGAAAAACTGTCCGAGGACCTCCGGACTGCTGCCAATAAGGTTGATTTGCTCAAGGAGGCAAATGATCAGCTAAAGAAGAATCAAGATGAAAGCAACACAAAAGTTGCTTCCTTGGAAGAGACCGTAAAAGATCTCCGGGCCAAGCTGTCCGGACTGGAGAAGGACCTGACAGCCTCAAGGGGAGAAACTGCAGCAAAGGAGAAGCTCGTCACCAACCTGACCACTGACAAAATTGCTTTAGAGAATGCAGTGACTCAGGCTGTTGAAGAGAAAGCTGCTTTGGTGAGGGATCAAGAGGCCATGATCAAGGCCAGGATCAACGCCTATGCCAGGGAGATGATCAAAAGCGAGGAGTTAATGATTCAAAAGGTAAAGTCTGACATGGTCCTCCTGTTTCACGAGAAATTCCCGAAGAGGAGACTAGGGGAATTATGGCGCTATGTGGATGATGATGATCTCCCATACTGGACCATGGTTGATGAGGGGTACTCCGGTGATTCTTCGTCCGGTGATGAAGAGGAAACCGGAGAGAGCCCAGGTGAGGAAGAGATTGACCCCAAGGGTAAGAAGATAGTCGAAGAGAAAAGCGACATCAAGGGCAAGAAAGTAAATGAGGGTGAGCCATCTTCAAAGGCTCAACCTTAACTTATAATTTATTTTGTCTATCTTTTATTCAAACTAAAGTCCTTGGAAGGCCAAGGCACTCTTTTTGTGATGGTGTCCGTATTATTCTGACAGATTTTTGTATTGTGCCCAAACTTGTTTAAAAAGTCCTTGGAAGGCCAAGGCAACTTTAATTTGTTGAATGAATATTTTATTTTGCTCAACCATCCTCTTCTTTCATTATTTGTTTAAATAGCTGGACTTTAAGTAGTTTTATTGTATTGTAAGAGTATTAAGACTCTCCGGCTAGAATTTAAATAGCCCTTAAATCTTTTAACCCGGGTAGTATGATAAGAGACAAAATTTTGAAAATACTTAGAGAATTTTGAAGAAGGCACCAAGTTTTATTGAAAGCTCTCCGTGCCACCGAAGAGGGGAAGGTATGCCCCCAAATATTTACATGGATGTTTAAACAAGTAAATATTTACAAAAGTTTTATTCCAAGTACATTCGAAGGTGTTCAATATTCCAAGGGTGAGTTAAAACCCTGCCATCTTTGTCTTCCAACCAGTATGTCCCAGGCTTGATTCTTTCAACCACAGTATATGGACCCTCCCAAGTTGGGGCCAGCTTTCCGAAGAGCTTTTCCTTAGTATGCAAGAAAACTTTCCTTAATACTTTATCTCCTGGTTGAAAATCTCTTCTTTTAACTTTAGAAGCAAACCTGCTTCTCATCAAGCCCTGATAGTGTGCCATTCTAAGATGAGCTTTCCCCCGTCTTTCTTCGATTAAATCAAGCTGATTTCTAATTGCCATTTCATTAGCCTGTCCGGAGAAGTTATGAATACGAAAGGAGGGGAGTGTCTTTTCTATGGGGGCTACTACATCCATACCATAGACCAAGGCAAAAGGGGATTCTTGTGTTGCAGCCCCAGGTGTTGTTCGGTAGGCCCACAAGACTTCTTGTAGATAACTAGGCCACTTCCCAGCAGCCCCTTCTAAATTCTTCTTTAAACCGGACAGTATCGTTCTATTAGCCACTTCAACTTGCCCATTGGCTTGAGGGTGGAAAGGTGAAGAAAAGCAGTGCTGAATACCCCTTGAGGCACAGAAGCTTTCCATTTCTCTGTTGTCAAACTGTGGCCCATTGTCTGTTGTTATTTTCTGGAGGACACCAAATCTGCAACATATGTTGGATAGAATGAATTTTATAACAGCTTTTGAGGTTGTCCCTGCCAAGGGGGCTGCTTTTATCCACTTCGAGAAGTAGTCAATGGCTACAATTATGGTTTTACGCCCTCCGGACGCCACAGGGAGAGGCCCAACCAAGTCCAATCCCCATCGAGCAAAAGGGATGGGCTCAGAAATTGATTCCAAAGGAATGGCTGGTACATGAATTTCATTGCTGTACCTCTGGCATGGGTCACACCTTCTTACCAGCTCCTTAGCATCTTTCATAATCGATGGCCAATAGTATCCGGAGAGTAACACTCTTCTTGTCAAAGCTCTAAATCCACAATGGGCTGATCCCTCACCATCATGCAATTCGGAGAGAACCATTTGTGACTCATGATCCCCTAAACAACGTAGGAGAGGTTTGCTGTAGGACTTTTTGTACAAGACTTCTCTAATCATAATGAAACCACGAGCCCTGTGTTTCAATGTTCTGGCTTGTGATTTATCCAAGGGCACGATGCCATCGGACAGATATTGTATAAGAGGAGACCTCCAGTCTTGAGGCCGATTCACTTGTACTTCAAAGACTTCCTCTCTTATACCTTCATTGAGTTGAATAGAAGGACTTTCAAGCACATGGATCCATGGGTAGGACTCCGTATATGCTATCGTTGCTAGTGAATCTGCTAGCTCATTTTCTGCCCGGGGGATGTGCTCATAGATAATAGCTTTAAATTTCAACGCTTCATTTTTGAGGAGGAGTAAATACTTGACCAACTGTTCCTTTCTAGCTTCTGATAGGCCCAAGGCGTGGTGGACTAGCAACTGGGAGTCACTTAGTAGCTTGACTCTTTTAGCTCCACAAATGTAGGCCAATTTTAACCCAGCTATAGCTGCTTCGTATTCGGACTCATTATTGGATGCCCTGAAAGCAAAACAAATAGCTTGGAACATGTTGTCCCCGTATGGGGAAGTGAGACATATTCCTGCCCCAGATCCCATGGAACTGGATCCTCCGTCTGTTCGGACAATCCACACTTTCTTGTTTTTTGAATCAGTAGGTTGCTCCGAATCCCTGTCAGAGTGGAATTCAACCAGAAAATCAGCCACAGCTTGGGCTTTTACCGCTGTCCGGGGAGCAAAGTCTATGTCGAAGTCCCCCAACTCTACTGACCACTTGGTCATTCTGCTTGAAATGTCTGCTTTTTGAAGGACATTCTTTAAAGGGAAGGACGTTCGGACAATGATAGGATGAGCTTGGAAGTAGGGCCTCATTTTCCTTGCAGCTATCACCAAGGCTAATGCCAGTTTTTCAAGTTTCAAGTAACGCCTCTCAGCATCAATCAAGCTTTTGCTGATGTAGTACACTGGGTGAGGATTCCCATCAACCTCCCTTACTAGCACAGCACTGATGGCACAACTTGAAACAGCCAAATATACAAAGAGAGTCTCCCCATCAACCGGTTTGAACAAAGTCTTGGGAGAGGAAAGATGTTTCTTGATTTCATTAAATGCTTCATTACACTGTGGTGTCCATTCAAACCCCTTGGCACCCCTCAAGGTTTGAAAGAATGGATCACACCTGTCCGAAGACCTGGAGATGAATCTGTTTAAGGCAGCCAATCTCCCCGTTAATTGCTGTACTTCTTTAATGTTTCGAGGAGGCTCCATTTGGAACAAAGCATTGAGTTGGTCCGGGTCGGGCTGTATTCCATGCTCACTTATGATATACCCTAAGAACTTCCCGGACTGCACTCCGAACACACACTTTTCAGGGTTTAGCTTTAAATTTACTTTGGCCAAGTTGGCAAAAGTCTCTTGGAGGTCGGACAAGTGCAACTGCTCATCCACGCTTTTTACCATCATATCGTCAATGTAAACCTCCATATTTCTTCCAATTTGATCAGCAAATGCCTTGTTGACTAACCTTTGATAAGTAGCCCCAGCATTTTTCAGGCCAAAAGGCATCACCTTATAGCAATGTAGACCCCTATCAGTGACAAACGTGGTATGCTCTTGATCTTTTGGATCTACTTGAATCTGATTGTACCCGGAGAAGGCATCCATGAAGGAGAGAAGCTTGTTCCCAGAAGTAGAGTCTACTAACTGATCAATCCGGGGGACCGGATACAAGTCTTTTGGACAAGCTCGATTGAGGTCTATGAAGTCAATGCACATACGCCATTTGCCATTCTTCTTTTTTACTAAGACAGGATTGGCAGTCCACAAAGGGTATTGAGATTCTTTAATGTGCCCCATCTTTGTGAGCCTGTCAACCTCTTGTACAATGACATCAGCCTTTTCTTTTGAGAAAGCTCTCCTCTTTTGTACTACTGGTGCCACATCTCTCCGGACAGATAGGTGATGGGAAATCACCTCTGATGGTACTCCAGTTACATCAGCATTGCACCAAGCAAAAACGTGCTGATGGTCTTTCAAGAATTTCAACATTCCTTCTTTCAGCATTGGTGGCATTTTGGACCCTATCTTGACGCTTTTTCCTTCTTCCAAGCAGTGTGTTTCAACCTCTTCAATCGGAATCAATACTCCAGGGGTCTCTCTGGGGTCATCAATTTCACCCTCACCCCCAGAAAGGCCCTCAAACTGTTATTGATCATTTATTCGGACTGCCCCCAGCGTTCGTGGGGCCAAGGCAGTGGCATAACATTCTCTTGCAATCTTTTGGCTGCTCCGGACAACCCCAACCTGCCCCTGAACAGCATACTTTAAACACTGATGGACTGTCGAAGCCACTGCATGCATCCTAGAGAGCCAAGATCTCCCTAGAATAGCATTATTGCAGGTGGGACAATCCACCACAATGAAGAGTATTCTAACCATTTTCTTGAAAGGGCCCCTGCCCAACAACACTTCTTCTTCAAACTCCCCGATCACATCGGCTGAGCTGCCCGTAAAACCCACAATTGACCTGTCCGACTTCTGAATCACGGCTGGATTTTTCATTTTCTTGTAAGTGTCTAGGAAAAGGATATTGGCAGAGCTTCCAGTATCTACCAGAATTCGCCTTATCTCATTGCCCCCTATAGATGCTCCTATAACAACAGCATCCTGATGAGGGCCAGCAATGTCTCTTAAATCATCCCCATCAAAGACAATGAATGGGAATGAATTTGGTGATTGATAAGAGGTCATGCCTCCTTCTAGCTGGGAGGCCAAATTATGAACATGCCTTTTTCTTGAAGAAGTAGTAGGAGTTGTCACAGTGTCCCCTCCGAAAATTGTTAGTGACTCAAAGAATTTAATGAGCCCGGAGACCGATCTAGAACGCTCCTCTATAGCAACCACTCTGTTTCGTGTTGGATCAGGATCCAAATATTCAGATTCCACATCAAACCTTTCAACTATTACCATAGCCCCCTCTGGGGCAGCATTACCCGGACCAGCCCGGTGAGTGTTGTCAGGCCTGTTGCCTCCTTTTCTTTTAACGTATGCACCCAACTTTCCCCTTTCAATCAAATTTTGTACCTCTTGTTTCAATGCTATGCAATCATCAGTGGTATGGCCAATATCATTGTGATATTGGCAAAAGGAGTTGTTACGATGCTCTCTGGGAGACTGCAAGGTTGCCGGTCTCCGGTAGTGTACCTCATCTTTTGTTTTATCAAAAATGGTGGCCACGCTTTCTTTAAGTTCTGCGAACCACTCCGGTTGGACCCATGGCCCTCTTTTGTTTCTGGATTGCTAACTTTGAGCAGGAGCAGCTGGCTGGGACTGAGCTTTTCCTCTACCATGCCCATGTCCGGTTTCTCTTGCTCTATTCCCGGACTGGTTTTGATTTGGAGTTGGTGCCACCGGGGTGGATCTCACCTGTCTGTGCACCCTGGTCTTTTTTGTTTCATCAACGTTTATTTGCTTGCCGACTTGATTTAGCAATCCTCCCCAGGTCATGACTTTCTTCCTGGTCACCGAATCAGCCAGGTTGCCTGGGTTCAAACCTTGTCTTAGGGATGCTATTGCCACTTGTTCGAAGCAATCAGCCAACCCATTCTTTGTGTTTACAAAACGACTTATGTACTCCTTTAACGACTCATTTGGCTCTTGGGCACAATGGATTATTGTGTCTCCATTGCCCTTCAGTTCCTTACTCCCCACAAACTACCTTCGAAAGGCCACCCAAAAAGTATCAAAGTCTTTAATACAACCCTGAGGCAGGCTGTTGTACCATTTCAGAGCACTCCCCGTAAAAGATTGGGAGAATGCCCTACAGAGTAGTTTATCATCATCATCAAAGTTCATCATGAAGTTCTTGAATTGCTCCAGATGATTGTCCGGATCAGTACTACCATCGTACTTCTCCATCTTGGTGCTGTCAAACCTCTTAGGGAGGTTTCCGGACAGGATTTTAGAAGACAGTGGAGACTGCCTCCAATTCCTTCCACGACTGAACACGGTATCCTCATTAGGAGTTGCAAAGATACCTGGCTCATCGTGGAAAGCAAAAGGATCCATCAACATCTTGTCTGTATACCTCCGGTGGTGAGATGATCCCTTTCCAATATGCCTTTTCATTCTTCCATGGTGATCTCTTTTTCTGGAATACTTCTTAACTTGCTTTTGTTTATTCTTGGTTCGACCCTCATCACTGCTGGAGGACAAGGATTTTTCATTTCCCTCACTGTCCGAAGAGCTGCCCGAAGATTCTGAACTTGAGTCAGAGCTCTCCACAGGCTTAGACCGGTGAGACTCTTTAGAGCTGGCATGAGTCTTTTTAGTGCTCACACGAGTTTTCGAAGCCTCAGGCTCTCGAGGGTTGTCAGTGTGATGAGCAGCTGATGCTTTGGATTTCTCTTTCATGCCCATCTTGGCCTTTTCAGCCCTCAGAGCTTCTATCTCAAGCTTTAACCTGTCGCGCTCTTGGACAGTATACTCATCGTTCTCCTCCACCACTTCGAGCAAAGCTGGTGGAAGCTCTGGATTATCCGAATTCATTCGGACAGAAATTCTTTGACTGGTTTCGAATACTTGATTCAGGCACCGTCACCTCCCACTGTGGTCGCCAATTTGGTGTGGATAAAAGTAGCCTGAGGGTAGGCTGGTAATTTCAAGTAGAGTTTCAGGGTGGTGTAAGGGTGTTTCAAGGTGGAGAGAGAATTAAGCAGCTTGGCAGCAGTTAATTTTCATTACCAGAAGTTAATGCTGGTGGTTGAGTATTTATAGTATGTTATTTGGGCCCTTATGGGCTTTCGGGTCAAGTTTAATGGACCTGGGTCATGTTTAAAGACCCATGAGTTCTAAGCAGGAGGACAGGTAGCTTAGTCAGGAAGTGTTTAGGTTTTTTAGTACTTTTGTCATAGTTCGAACAGCCATAGGCTCACATTGGTTCGAAGTGATCTGTCTGGTCCAAAAGTTCTATCCGGTTTTCGGAGAGAATTATATTGATCTGCCCTTCCGGGGAGTATTCCGAATTCGGACTCATCAGACCAGATAAATTTGATGATGTCCTTGGTTTTAGTGGCGGATAATGGTTCGGCTTCAACCCATTTGGAAAAGTAATCGACAGCTACCACGATTGTTTGTCTCCCACCAGATGCCATTGGTAATGGTCCCACAAGGTCGATTCCCCATCGGTCGAAGGGTAATCCTTCAGATATGGACTCTAAGGGAGCTTCGGACACGTTGATTGCGTTCGCGAATCTTTGACAAGTATCGCAGGTTTTTACTATCTGCTGAGCATCCGTGGTTATCATCGGCCAATAAAATCCGGCGAGAAAAATTCTCCTTATCAGGGCCTTGTAGCCACAATGAGCCTTGCCCTCTCCGTCATGTAACTCAGACACAATGATCTGTGATTCATTTACCCCCAAACACCTTAATAAGGGTCGGCTGAACGACTTTTTGTATAATACGTCACCCAATAAAACGTAGCCTCGAGCTTTATTGCGCACCTTTCGAGCCGACGCGCCGTCGTCTGGCAGTAGACCTTCGGCCAAGAAAGCAATAATGTCCCGCCGCCAATCCGAAACAGTTATCGAAGACACCTGACAAGCAATTTCGGGTCGACTATCCAGCTCCTGCCTCTTTATGATTGACGGGTTTTCTTGTTCGGTTACCCAGGGGTAATTGCTTGAGCAAGAAGCTGATGCTAGAGAGTCGGCTACCATATTTTCGTTTCTCGAGACATGCTCATACGTTATCTTAATGAATGATGCGGCTAGCACCCTTCATGCGGCTAAGTACTGAACTAGATGTTCTTTTCTGGCTTCTGAGGCTCCTGAGGCTTGATTTATCAGTAGTTGAGAGTCACTGACGAGGCGGACATGCCTCGCTCCCCATACCTGTGCTAGTCGCAAACCGGCCAGGGCGGCTTCATACTCGGCTTCGTTGTTAGAGGTGGAGAAACCAAATCGGATTGCCTGATGCATACTCACGCCCGTTGGGGTGACTATCTGTACGCCCGCTCCGCAGCCATTTACATTCGACCCACCATCGATGCGGATAACCCACTCATTCAGTTCGGTTTCTTCAGATGGTGCGTCTTGGTCCGGGCGGTCGGAATGAAATTCTACTATGAAATCAGCTAGAACTTGGCCTTTAACGGTCATCCGCGGCTCAAAATTGATGTCGAAATCGCCTAATTCGACCGACCATTTAGACATCCTCCCTGACATGTCAGGGCGCTGAAGGGCGTACTTGAGTGGAAATGAGGTGCGGACGACAATGGGGTGTGCTTGAAAATATGGCCGCATTTTTTGTTCCGCGGCCACCAACGCTAAGGCCATTTGCTCCAGCCTTAGATAACGCGTTTCCGCGTCCAGCAAGCTTTTGCTCACGAACTAGACCGCTTTAAGGGCCGTTCCCGACTCGCTGATCAAGGCCGCACTCACTGCAAAATCCAAAACTGCTATGTAAAGGAAAAGAGTCTCGCCTGTCAGAGGCTTTCTTAAAAGGTTTGGGGACGATTAATAAGTCTTAATCCCTAAAAAGGCTACGTTACACTCCGGTGTCCACACAAAATTCTTGGCATTTCTCAAGACCTGAAAAAATGGAGCGCACTTGTCAGATGAACGAGAGATAAACCAATTTAAAGCCGCTAGACGTCCGGTCAATATCTGGACTTCCTTGATATTTTTGGGCGGTGTCATGTCGGTAAGAGCTTGTAATTGGGTCGGGTCCGCCTCGATTCCCTTTTTGCTAACAAAGAAACCTAGGAACTTGCCCGATCTCACCCCGAAGGAGTATTTTTCCGGGTTGAGCTTGAGATTTATACTCCTGAGGTTGCCAAAGGTTTCCCTCAAATCGGCCAGATGTTCCTCGTCCGTGCCGCTCTTCACTAACATGTCATCGATGTACACTTCCATATTCCTCCCTATTTGACACTCCCGCGCCGCTTTCTGGCTGCTCCGGACTATACCCACATTATTTCCGATCACATATTTCAAACATTGATGCATCGTGGATGGCACCGCATGCATTCGCGATAACCATGATCTGCCAAAAAATTCATTATGTGAAGCCGGCGCGTCCACTACCACAAATAAAACCGTGACCTCTTTTTTGAATGGTCCGCGGCCTAGCCGAACTATCCCCTCAAACTCTCCAACCACGTCGGTTGCTGACCCTGTAAACCCCACAATAGTCTGGTCCGACCGTGTAATGACCGGGGGCGTCCTGAACTTTGCGAAAGTGGACGCGAATATTATGTTGGCTGAGCTACCGGTTTCTACCAAGATGCGTCGGACTTCTTCCCCCGCGATGGCCGCCCCGATAACGATGGCGTCTTCATGAGGGCCGGAGATATCTCTCATATCATCGTCGTCAAAATATATGATCGGTGAAGGGATGGCTTTTGAGTGAGGGAAGGTCCGAGCTTCCAACTGGGTGGCCAGATTCACGATATGCCGCTTTCGGGAGGAGTGTGTAGTACCTTTCATTGAATCTCCACCAAAGATTGTCAGTGATTCGAAAACGTTGCAAAGGTCTTTGACATTCCCAACACTTTCCTCAGATCCTTCTTCGATGATCGCGATGATGTTGCAATTCGCCTCTGGATCGAGGTATTCGATTGAAACATCAAACGGGTCGGTGACCTCAGATATGGTCATGGTGGTTTTGGACTTCGGTATTGTCACGACTTCTTTCGAAGTGGTACCCTGCTCAGATTTCTTTTTCACGTACTCTAGGAGGTTCCCGTGTTCTATCAATATCTGTATCTCCTTTTTTAGGGCAATGCAATCCTTTGTGTCGTGCCCACGTCCTCGTGGTAACGACAATACCGGTTGTTCCTTTGTTCCCGAAGCGTGGGGATAGGGAAAGGCCTCCGATACATCCCACTTTTCTTAGTTTTTTCGTAGATCGAAGATATGCACTATATCAAGGCAGCGAAGTAAGCGGGTCGGACCCATTAGTTAGATATGGGTCGCGAAGCCACTTGACTCGTCTGCTTTACTTTTTGGCTCGGGGTGGCCGAATGCTTGATTACCAAGGATTGGGTCGGTGGTATCGTGCTGACTGGCTGGTCTTGCTGAGCATAGCTGTATTGAGCCCCTTGTTTTACAAGGACCGACGCTTGTGCGCTCTGCTGAATTTACGCCGCCAGCTCGGATGCCTCGGTTTCCTCTATCAATATCTGTTTTTCTATCTAGGCCAGAAGAGCGGAAAAGGTAAAGGCTTGTTTTTTAGTAACTGCTTGCTTCATCGGTCCTGGGAGCAAACCCAAACGATATGCGGTTAACGCCACGTTTTCCTTGCAATGGTCCAGGTCGGTCTTTGCGTCGATAAAACGCCTGGTGTAATCTCTGAGGCTCTCTCCCAACCTCTGCTTACAATTCATGATGGTGTCCTCATTAGCTCGGAAACTCTTGCATCCGACGAAGTGTTGCCGCAACATCGTCCAGAATATCCCGAAGCTTTTAATACAACCTTGTGGTAACCGGTTGTACCACTTGGACGCTCGATCTTTGAAGGTCATTAAAAACGCCCGACATAAAAGTTTATCGTCGTTGTCGAAACTCAACATAAAGTTTTTGAAGGCTTCCAAGTGATTATTCGGGTCTCTCTTTCCGTCATACTTTTCCAATTTGGAAATGTCAAACCTCTTCGGAAGATGCCCCGATAATATCTCGTCGGACAACGGTGAAGCTCTCTAGTTCATTCCGAATCCGAACGCTCCGCCTCCGAGCCCTTGGGTCTGAATCCCGTAGTGACCTTCGTCCCTGGGATTGATGAACTGGCTACTAGTTCGGTACCCCTGGTTCTGGCTGTTCGAAGGTTGCCACTAGACCTGAGGTAGAGCTACCGGTTCTTCTTTGCTGCCCGTTTGCACCTCTTTTTTCTCAAGGGACAGCGACGCTCTTTTCTCGGTGCTACCCCTCTTATACTTAAGAGAACCTGAACGGGGTGCCCTATCCCGTTGGGAGCGGTTTCTCTGTGTGTGTTTGTTCAGTCTTTCTTTGCGTCGGTACTCCCTTCCCGATGAGTCGGCCGATGTGTAGTCCGCGGAGATGGCGCGGTCAACCTCTTGGTATCGCTCCTCTCTGCCATTTTGCCTGTCCTCCGGGCGAGGCACCCGATAATATCTAACGGGTTGAGCCTCGATGCGGTGTCCCGTAGTCGGGTTGCCTTCGCCGCGGTTATTTATGAGTGGTTCTTTACCTTTTCCTTCCCAAACTCTTTTTTTGTCTAAAGCTCGCTCCCTCTCAGCGTTTAATCTGGCAATGTCTTCCAGCAGTTGTCTCCTAGTCATGATAAGGGTCGAACGCTTGTCCCGACCCTGAGCGTAGTACTCCCGACCCGGGGCTTCTTCGTCGTCAGATAGCGAGACGGCTCGGGCCACCTCTCTCCCGACCCTCTCTCCGACAACTTTGTCATTCATTCTTTAAGATCAGATCGCGATTTTCAAAGAAAAAGATTCCTTTTTTGTATCACGGATTCCCACAGACGCCGCCAATGATGAGAGAATAAATGATTAGGAAGGATGTTGGATCTTGGACCTGATGTGACTAGAGCACAAATGTAGAGAGAGAATGTAGAAAGAGAATATTATATTCAGAATGTCCCACCTACCAAGAATAATGGGTCTCCTTTTATAGTGGAGAAGGGTGGACCCATTAATATCCTTGGTGGGCTTGTTTTATTTCTCTTTTAATCCTTCATAAAGTACCTTATTTACAAATTATCCTCTAATAAAAGATAAATACAATTATAGACATATTAGTTTCCTTCTATTTACAATTGACTCCTTAATATCAACATCGGCGGATTACTCCCTTATCACCTATGAAGATATATTATTTAGCCAAAGTCACAATTGGAGGCAATCACCATTTTCCTCGAAAATACTCTCCGGACATCTCCCGAGACGATTTGACAGTTCCAAGATGGAGAAGCGTGATAAAAGTAAAGATCCGGACAACCACCTTGAGCAGTTTAAAAACTTCATGATGAACTTCGATGAAGATGACAAATTGTTATGTCGGGATTTCTCACAAATCTGTAAAGAAAGTTCCCTAATGTGGTATAACGGTGTCCCACAGGGGAGGGAAGTTGGAAAACATATTACAGTTGAAGAAACCTTCTGGAAACAAAAGTGTTTTAACAGCTGGTTAAAGGACGGTGATGGAAACTCTAAAATCTTTTACACTTACGTTGCTAAGAAAAGGAAAAAGAATGAGATCAAAAGTATAAAGGATGGAGATACCTGGATCCTGAAGCATGAAGATATTGGAAATTCTGCTGCTACTTACTTCAAAGATATCCTTACTTCTGATCCCTATATCAATAGTGAGGATGAAAAGAATATGCATGAAGACAGAAACTTTGATTGTATTCATTCCATGGTTACTGATGATGATAATAAAGCTCTGCTCAAAAGAACAAATGTAGATGAAATCTGGAGCACTATCACTAATATGAAAAGTGACAACGCACCTCGCATAGATGGTTTCAATATATTCTTCTTTAAACATTGTTGGAATATCATTAAAATTGACTTATGTAATTCTATTAATACTTATCTTTATGGTAGTTTCATCCTCACTGGGATCTTTGCTACAGGAATATGTTTAATTCCTAAGAATAATAATCGTACATGGTGGAATAACTTCAGGCCTATTGGGTTATGTACTCTTATTAACAAGATTTTATCATCTCTTATTAACCAGAGATTATCTAATCTTCTGCCCAAGATTGTGTCTTGTGTGCAGATTGATTTTGTGAAAGGAAGGCTAATCCATGATAACATTTTGATACCAAAGGAGTTACTGCATGATATCAACAAGAATCCTAAAGCAGTGAACACCATGATTCAACTGGATATGTCGAAAGCATTCAACATAATCTCTCATCCTTTCCTATTCAAAGTTCTTCACTCACTTGGTTTTTGTTCTAAATTTATTAACCTTATTAAGAAAATTATTAGTGATGTTAATGTTTCTTTGCTCATTAATGGTAAGGCTTTTGATTATTTTCATATGAAGAGAGGATTAAGGAAGGGAGACCCTCTCTCCTAGCCTTTTTATCCTTGGTGAAGAGTTTCTAACTAGAGGAATGTACAATCTGTTTAATACAAATCCTATGATGCAATACGTTACACGAACTAATCATATGATTCCTTGTATTATTTGTGTTGATGATATACTGGTTTTCACTAACAATCTATCTACATCAATTGACAAACTAAGCAGGTTTTTAGATGAATACCAAAGAATATCAGGGTAAGCCATAAACAAGCAGAAAACCAAGCTGGTTATTTCATCAAATTCTCACTATATAAGAATCCAAAGCCTAAAGACGCAAAGTGGTTTTGATGTTGATTTTCTACCTACTTCTCATTTGGGAGTTACAGTCTCAAACAATAACAAATGGAAGATCTTCACTTCCATTTGAACAAGATTAATGATAGAATTACAGAATGAGATATTAAGTACCTTTCATACGGTGGTAGGTTGTCCCTTATATCTAATGTTATCCTCCCTGTTACATATCATTGATGCAAAGATGTGTAATCCCTCAGAACATTATAAACAAAATTGAGACAACATTAAACAAATTTATATGGAGAACTAAGTACAATGTGAATGTTATTCACTGGTCTACTTGGTCCTTCCTTTGTAAACCATTTGGAGAAGGATGACTGGATATCAGAAAGCTTGATATTATTAAGCAATCCTTCTCACAAAATATTTGGTTTAAATTGCGAAAAAAAATTATTTTTGGTCCAATATTATGAATAACATTTACTGTAAGAATGTTCATCCATTATATGTTACTAACAGAAGAGGATCATTAGTTTGGAACAGGTTGATTAACATCAGAGAACATGATGATAAGAACATTACATGGATTATTGGTCGTGGAGAGATCGATTTTTGGAAGGACTATTGGCACAATCTGTCATCAATTGCTAGTGAAAACAGCATCAGTTGGTATCTAGACGCAAAAGTTAAAATGTTTTGGAGGAATAATGCTTGGGATCTTAATGAAATGAATGGTCTCGTATCCAAGGAAAGAATTGACATGATCAACACTCTTAAAGTTTGCTCTGACACTGAGGACACTATGTGCTGGAATCTTTCTAAGGACAGGAACTTCAACATGAAACTAATTGGAACAACTTGAGAATCAAGCACACTCATTCAAACTTGTTCATGAAGATTTAGAATTCAAACATACCCGGGAAGTTTTCTTTCATTACTTGGAAACTAATTCACAATTTTATATCCCTCGATTCTATTATGATGAAGAGGCATCTTAACCTAGCTTCTAAGTGTATGTTCTATGACAATTGTGAAGATAAGAACCATCTATTTGTCAACTGTAAATTTTCTTGGCAGATATGGAACTCGTTTGCCTACATTTTCAAAATTAAAATCAACCATTACATGGTTCTAACACATATCCTTAGATGCTGGTTCTGGTTTTCAAACAAAAAATTTCATATTACTCACCTAATCCCTCGGGCTATATGCTCGGTGATTTGGAAAACTAGGAATGCCATTAAATATAAAGGGCACCAGTTTAGTATTAACAAAGCTATTGATCTAATCATTAACATTATTAAAGGTATGGATGTTTCTAATAAGCTCAATCACAAGCATTGGACTATATCTTTTACTGTTGACTAACACTGGGCTGCTCTTCTATTGAAAATCATAAAAAGCTAGTGTACCTAAGATGGCTTCCTCCAATAAATATTCGACTCAAAATGAATGTTGACGGAGCCTGTGCTAGTAATGGTGAATCAGGAGGAGGTATCCTGATCAGGAACAGCTCTGGCGAGATTGTTCAAGCTACTGGGAGGTTATTCGGAAAATCATCTCATTTTCTAGCTGAAACGAATGCGCTGCTTGAAGGGCTAATAATATGTTACACGAATAATTGGAATCACATTGACATTGAGTCGGATTCATTGATTTTAATCAATCATCTAGCAAGAATCACTGATACTGGTTTTGAGGATTCTAACGTAAGTACCCGCAGAAAGCTTATCATGAATAACATGAGTCTTAAGTACATCTCATGGGTCCAGAACACTTGCGTAATGGACCCTAAAATGTAAGCTAAAACACACCTTAATCAGTCTAATGATCCTCCAAAACTCCTTGCGATTGTTAAGGTCGATGGAGAATCTGTTCAAAAAGGAATGAACATGAAGTGAAGAGTCTAAGAATTCCCTATTCTATTGTGTTGGAATTCCCTATTCTATTGTGTTGGAGGGAAACTTTGGTCTCCTTTTTCAAATTTTCAATTTAGAAAGTAGGAACATTTGCTTTTAGCCCTTGTATTCTGTAACATTCAATTTACAATAATAAAAGTTCTCTTGATCAAAATAAAAAAACAAAAACATACGGCCGTATATACTCTAATGCAATATCTGATTAAAAGAATCTACAAACATTAAACTCTCACGAATAAGCATCTCATCTTTACCATTCCTCACCAACGGAGGAAAAAATAACCATAATAGACTTGCCCAAAGAAATCCAAAGGCCACAATCCACGACACCATCTTATGCAACCGCCACGTCAGTTTTTTCTTAACCACCATCTCCATCATAACCCAAATCCCTTGTAGAATAAAAAACAACGTCGGTTCCCACGTAGGCGTCACCCGGGTTATATAATAATAAATCAACTCATGCATTAAACCCGAAACGAGAAATGTCACAAACACAGCTGGTAGTGAAGCCCATTTCGGTCCGATCAAAAGCTTCCATCTTTCACGGACACGATCGTAGACAGTGATACGTAAAACGTTTGAGAACATGAGGTTCCATCTTTGTCCCCAGAAGTTTTGAACCGAAGTAGGATAGAAAGGATGATTAAACTGTGGTTCGATCTCTAATCCAAGTATCACACGCGGCATTGCGATTAGCTCGAACATAATTCGCAACTCGAGATAGGTTTGGGTACAGTAATGAAATGATATTGCAGCCCTGTGCATGGATTGCTTATATTGATGGATATGAATTACAACAGCCAAGATAGCAAACTTTATAGCCAAATGACTTGAAATGTTTGTTTTCCGAGACGGGTTTTCGTTATTTTGAGCTGGTTGTTTGATCTTTATAGGTAGGCAAGCGATGTATATGAAATGGGATAGATATGGGGGAAGCGGCCATAAGGGGCCTTGTTTGAAGGCGAATAGAAGAAGCTTAAAGGTGGCTAGCCAAGGAAGGAATAAGGCTGTTAATAGACATAGATGTACAGAAGAGAGATAGAGAGGACATACGAGGAACAGAGAAAAAACAGGGAGAAGAGAGAGAAATCTTGAGAAACATTTTTGGATTCTTGAGACTATGTAGTAAGCGTAGCACATACATAGCATGGCCAAAATCCATATATTGATGAAGTTTTTCAGATCTCTATCCATATCTGTGAAAAATCTGTAGGTTTTAGAAAGTGACAATGAAGGTTTGGCGCTTTTATCAAATGGCAAGTCCCGTGTTTGCGACTTGTCTAATAAACAGGTTCCAATATCCCACCAAGTCCGAACTTTAGACTTTTCGGGAGCAAGGAACTTTTCAATATCTATAGTTCTATACTCGCAACAAAATTTGAGGAAATGGTCAGTCCTTAAAGACACTACAGCACGTTTTTAACATACAAGGCTGAATGACAGACGCTGGAATGTGTCAGCATTCAGCGTGACTTCCCCAGATGGTACGTACAAGTGTAAACAATTAATAAAAGGCAAGACCAACGTCATAATTCTTCAACAAACTATACAATCCCGCTTTGGCTATGACTAAATATTTTGACGCTTTGTATATGGATACACTAACGTGAGTTTGATATTAGGAGAACTCACTAAAATTCATTTTGGTTTTTTAATTAAAATTATTAAAATAATTATCTCGCATGAATTTTAAAAAGATAAAAGAACTATTTTCAAACAGAAACAATTTACAAACATGAAATACTTACTATGTTTTTTCAGCCGAATGTATTCTTAAGAACAATCTCCCTTTTCTCAAATAGCCAAGAGCATAATGTATGGCTTCCTTTTCCCCATGTGATATATAGAGTAAGGTCAGAATCAGATCGAAGATTGGCGTATAATTTATTTATCATTTAAAAGGTTGATTTGTAGATTTGTGATAAAAGAGGTAGATGAAAGTACGGACTCGGTTGATGAATGCAGTACATACGACAAATTTCAAAATTTCAATTTGCGATGCAGCCATTCCTGGTTCCACTTAGATAGTCTTAGAGGTTTTTGGAAAGAAAGTTCTATTTGTTTTAGAAAAACAAATTCATTTGTATAACTGGAGTTTCAGTAAAGGGTTGAATAGCAATTTTTTTTCTTCCTCTCTAACAATTTATTATTGGTCAAAATTAATAAGTTCAAAATCAAAATTTAATCGAATTTTGATTTTAAAGAAAAAGTCGAATAAACATTTGAACTCTAATTTTTGTAATAAAATCAGTCAAACAACTCAACAATACAAAGTCTATTTAATAATTAGTGTAATCCGTACGATTGTAATTTCTACTATACTAAGAATTTTATATTCGGATCACATTTTAATTACTCAATAATAGATACATAATTTTGGTGTCTAGTTACCTTAAAACCTTAATTGTAATAATTTTATTTTATCTGGATTCAAACACCTCGTGTTGGAGAACAAACTTCATTCTATACTTGGTCTAAAATCTCGCATCGCTAATATTGAAAAGAGTATAGTGTATATAAATGTGAGTCCACTTTAACTAGCAAAAGGTCTTTTGGGAGTGTACCAAAAGCAAAGTCGTGAGGTTTTTTGGATCCAAAATGGACAATTATCCCACATTGTTAAAAATTGAAAAGAATATAGTGTATATAAGTGTGAGGGGAGTGTATCTTCTAGCATGGTAATATATTGGTAGTATGTGAGGCATTTGAACCGGAAACGTTTATTCCAAAATCCTATTATCAAATCTTTAAGTTTTAATTAATTAACACCACGCGGGGATAGCTCAGTTGGGAGAGCGTCAGACTGAAGATCTGAAGGTCGCGTGTTCGATCCACGCTCACCGCAAAATTGATTTTTGATTTTTCTTTTTGTTAAATATCCACCAGAAAAGTGACCAATTTTTATTTTCTTTTTGCTAAATATCCACCAGAAAAGTGACCAATTTTGTTTGTGGGAGACGAGTTTGGGGTTTGATCTGTATATGAATATAGATGTGGTAAGCTATGTTGCATACGTTACATATACATGTAGTTCTAGTATCCAAAATATTAACCAAGTTACTTATACTGTGGTATTCCATAGGTGAGATCTCACCAAGTTTCCAGAAGTGAAACAGATGTGGAAAGCGTTCCCTCTGTTAAGAAACAAATATAGATAAAAGAAGAAGTAGTCGATAAGCGGCTAGGGTTTCTGATTATTAGAAAGTATATATTACATAGAGTCTAAATCTATTATTTATAGATAAACTATATGGGCTAATGGGCTTAGGTCTTATATCTCTAACACCCTCTCTCAAACTCGCAATGCTTATTCTTGCATTGTGAGTTTGTTACACAAAATAAATAAAAAACAAAATTGAAACATCAACGAATCAAAACAAAACATCAAAACCAAAATCGAAACGTCAAAACCCAAAAGTCAAACTCCAATCTTCAAGCTCCAATCTTCAAACTCCAATCTTCAAGCTCCAATCTCCAAACTCCAAAACTCAAAACTAATCCAAACGAAATCCAAACACCAAACGAATCTAAACGAAGTCAGGAAAAGCCAAAACAAAACCAAACAAGTCCAAACGAAGCCTAACGAATCCAAACGAAGCCGAACCAAGCCAAACGAAGCCAGAACAAAGCCAAACAAATCCAAACGAATCCAAAACAAAGCCAAACAAGTCAAAACGAAGTCAAAACGAAGTCAAAACGAATCCAAACGAAGCCAAACTAATCCAAACAAAACCAAACAAAACCAAACGAATCCAAACAAAGCCAAACAAAGCCAAACAAATCCAAAACAAAGCTAAACAAATCCAAAACAAAGCTAAACAAATCCAAACAAATCCAAACAAATCCAAAGCAAGCCAAACGAATCCACACGAATCCAAACGAAGCCGAACCAAGCCAAACGAAGCCAGAACAAAGCCAAACAAATCCAAACGAATCCAAAACAAAGCCAAACAAGTCAAAACGAAGTCAAAACGAATCCAAACGAAGCCAAACTAATCCAAACAAAACCAAACAAAACCAAACGAATCCAAACAAAGCCAAACAAAGCCAAACAAATCCAAAACAAAGCTAAACAAATCCAAAACAAAGCTAAACAAATCCAAACAAATCCAAACAAATCCAAAGCAAGCCAAAGCAAGCCAAACGAATCCACACGAAGCCAAAACGAATCCAAAAAACTTTAAACGAAGCCAAACGAAATCTATAAATGAAGAACGACATCTAAACACCAAAATGAAATCCAGACGAAATCTCAATACCAAATACCCAAACAAATCCAATCTCAAATCCAAATACCAAACTAATATCCAAAAACCAAACTAAATTCAATTTCCAATTTCTAATTGTCAATTTTAAATTTCCAAAATCAAAATCAAAATCAATTTGAATTCACGGTTTTACCAACAAGACTGCTGCATTGTTCCAGTTGTGATTTCTCCCAAACCGTAGCACCGAATCATAATCCGACCGGTCATATTGAAGGGTTGGATGTCCCGAACATGATCTCCAAAATTCAGTAAAAATGGACATCATTTTCCTTTCGATCAGACCATTTTATTGGAGTTGCACACAGCAGATCCGAAAACCGAAAACTATATCTATTCTGACGAAAAGGAGATCGAAATTTCCAACACAAATCCAATCAGAAAAAAAATGGAAATCACACAAAAGCAGATCCAAAACAATATCAATACATAATCCAAAATTTTCGAACAGATCCAAGATTTCCAAACAAGTCCAATTCCAAACCGAAATCCAATACTACTACGAAATTGAATACCTGGTAGATCTACAAAACAGGGGGATCGCGACGGTTCTCCGATCAGATCAACCTGGCTCTGATACCATGTTAAGAAACAAATATAGATAAAAGAAGAAGTAGTCGATAAGCGGCTAGGGTTTCTGATTATTAGAAAGTATATATTACATAGAGTCTAGATCTATTATTTATAGATAAACTATATGGACTAATGGGCTTAGGTCTTATGTTAAGAAACAAATATATATAAAAGAAGAAGTAGTCGATAAGCGGCTAGGGTTTCTGATTATTAGAAAGTATATATTACATAGAGTCTAAATCTATTATTTATAGATAAACTATATGGGCTAATGGGCTTAGGTCTTATATCTCTAACACCCTCAACGTTTAGCAGTCCAGGCATTCAGCTTGGCACATGTGGTCTGCCCCTCCTCCAAATAGCCGATGAACTCCTTCGGCAATACTGACAAGGGAAAATTGGTGATTCAGAAGTGGAGTGTTTGTGAAAATAAGAAAGAGAAAATGAAAAATAAAACTGAGTACTTACTTGTGTTCTTCCACCTGCTTGAGCTTTGATATTTCTCTCACTCTCCTATGTCCCACTGATGAATAGGAACTGGGTTTTCCAGTTCTTCTCTCATTCCAGCAAATCATCCACCACTTTGAAGTTGTCTCCCATGTTATAGTGGTAGAATGAGATGTGATGATTTTTGCACATGCTAGCCATGGGGGCGAATTACTTCATGGGGAGACCCATATATTTAATATTGAAAAGAATATAGTGTATATAAGTGTGAACCCACTTCAACTAGCAAGAGGCCTTTTCGGAGTGTACCAATAGCAAAATCGTGCGGTCTTTTAGAGCCAAAGCGAATAATATCTTGTTAGTATTTGTATTTGAGACACACATAAAAAAATCACAATTCATCATTGGTGTCGTGTATGTGAACCGAAAGTGTCTATGTAATGTTTTTTTTAAAACTAGTATAATATCCAGATTTATTTTTCGAAAAATAAATCCAAATATTTTACTAGGTCGAACCACTTAACTTCTGAGCCCTGCGAAACTATCGCCGATGCAGAGTTAGGTCATGTCGATGCGAAAAGATAACAGATGGATAACATATAACAATTATATGTGGAATCATTTTTTACTATAAAACATATGGTGGCTACCATAAAGATCCAATGCATGCATCGCAAGACCATGATGTTTCTACCGCTTCGTTTAGACACTATCTAATGGTTAACCGGTCACCATGGTGAGAACACATCTCGCGAAAGGAGATTAACTAACATAGACGTTCTCTAGGTTGACCCGAGAATGGATTGAATGACAAAATGAGTGTCGTCATCGCAGCCATTATTGAACTTTCTCGCGAAGGCAACCTCGTATTCGTCATCGAAACAACCATGTTTTTTTGGGACAAGCCTAGAAAAAGAGTTGCAACGAGTCTATCGAGTTATCCAAAAACATCAAGAAAACCTCATTTACATTTTGGAACACTTATATTCGGTTTCTAATGCTTAAGTCGTAATTAACCAATAATTTAAAAAAATAAATAGTATATTAAAATAATAATATAACGAATATAAACTCTTAAATTTGATAACAAATGTAAAAATTTAGTAACAAAATTTATAAAACATATTTATTATATACAATTCATATTTATTTAATTTTTTAATAAATTATATTTTGTTTTTAAATATATAATTTTTTTAAAAATTCTAATTCATTTTAAAACTTTATTCAATTACAATTTCATATCTGTTAAATGTAAGCTAATTTAAAATATAATAAATTATTAATAATGATAAAACTATCCAAATAAATTATATATATATATATATATATATATATATAACTCATAAAAAAATAAAAAATCTAATTTCCATATAACTATATAACTTTAGAATTCATAACTCATCCCAACTCTTTGGATAATATATTTTAAAACCCATTATCCATTTCATACAAAATAATAGGTTCGGATACCCTAACTCATCCGATTAGCTCGGGTTGAATAGTCACAAGTTTGGAAAAAGTTGTCATCTCTATCTCTATTGCTAAATAATCATGTTTAATAAAAATAAAATAAATTAATCTCTCAATTTCCACAAGCTTCAAGAATGAAACATATGTTTTTTTTCGTGTTTATGAGCCTTTATAATCAAATTCAAAATTACCCATAAATTTAAAAATGAAATATCATTAATAAATTTAATGATAATAAAATAATTTTATTTAATTTTTCTAAAGTTGTTTTGGTTTTACAATTAAAAACATAATTTATTTAATTTAATTTAATTCTTCTTCTTTTTTTTTCTTTAATGAGATTTTAAAAATAAATATTATATAAACAATGAGCTACTACGGTAAATCCTGACAACTTTGTTGTTCAAAAGTTAGATTGTGCAACTCTAAACTAAATTTTTTTCGTTTTACACAGAAATGAAATACTTAAAACGACGTTATGGATCCTGCCACTTAAACTCAAAAATAATAGTTTGATTGTTTTACGGTCTCAGAACCGTTTAATAGAGAACCGGGTTTGCGGTTCTAACGGTTTGGCGGTTTACTGCTTAGGCTGTTTGCGGTTTGCAGTTTTTGCGGTTTGTAGTTTAAGGGGCCAGTTTTGCAGTTAAACTAGTAGTTTAACTACAAGAAAAACTATTTAGTCATTGTTTATCAAAATATTTTATAATTTTATTTACAATTAATTTGTAAGTGTTAATTGAATCTAATTTCAATAATTGATATATGTACAATATAAACGAGTTAATTATGTTATTTAATGTATTTTAATTGAAATTCTATAATCGAGAAATTATATTTTAAAAATAATAATTGTAATATAATTTTTATATTTTTGATTATATTTATATATTTAAGATATTTTATTTAATATTAGGTAAATATTAAATAAAATATATACATCTAACTGTATTTTGATTACAACTTTCAATATTATTAAAAATATTTTTAAGATTATAAAATTAATAACTTGATTGTCTTAAACAAGATATCGTAAACAATATAATTGTAATAGGACTTGTATATTGTTTGATTATATTTAGATATTTAAGATATTTTATTTAATATTAGGTACATATTAAATAATATATACCTATTAGACATATAATTGTATTCTGATTTTAAATTATTAGGTAGTTCTTTAAATCTTTCAAGCTTGAAGTGTATATGTTTAGATGATTTAAATAGTTTACGGCTATTTTTTTCGACCTATTCAATATTCGAAGTATAAATTTAAAGTTTTTAAAATTGTATAAGTATATGCATAGACATAAATTTCCTTTGAATAACAAAATAAAAATTGAAATTGAAAGAGATTTAAATAACTTTTAATAAAAATAATAGTTCCAATTCCCTATTTATAGAGTTTTTTTTAAAAAAAATAATAGTTCGAATTTCTTATTTATAGAGTTTTAATTTTTTTTTTAAATAATAGTTCGGATTCCCTAGTTAGAGTTTTGATTATTATTATTTTTAAAATAGTTCCCCTATTTATAGAGTTATAATTTGTTTTTTTTAAATAATAGTTCGAATTCCCTATTTATATAATTTTATTTTTTAAAAAAATAGTAGTTTGAATTCCCTATATATAGCGTTTTATTTTTTTTTAAATAGTTCAAATTGCATATTTATATAAAAAAAAATAGTCGTTGGGTGACGTCATCCATCCGGGGCATCCGGACTCGGCTACGGCTAGTATTTCAAACTTGAGCAACTAGCCGTAGCCTAGTCCGGACTTTTTATTTTCGAAATTTTTGAATTTTTTTTATGGGTCTCCCCTATAAATAGAGGAGACCCAACTCCAAACTCACACACTCTCTAAATCTACTATACATCTCTCTAAACTCTCTCTACTTTCTTATTTTACATATTGTAGTTCTACTTTCGAAATAGTTAGATTTTTTTTCCGAAAAATAATTGTTATTAGTTTTTATTAGTTATTATTTGTGATTATCCAAAATTCCCAATGGCGTTTTATGGCTTCAACAACAGGTTAGGACAAGCAACCAAGAAAACTGATTTTTCGGAATTTTCTTCCTTTATGATGTCTCATCCATTCGAGAGGGATCCGATTACACGACGCGTCAAATATGCCACTGCACCTACGAATATGAGTAAGACCGTCAAACAAACTTTTGGTTCCAAGATGTTCGATAAGGAGACACGAAGCGTCAAACCCGCCACTACACGTACGACTTTGAGTAAGACTGCCAAACAAACTTTTAGTTCCAAAATGGTCGACAAGGTGACACGAAGTGTCAAACACCCGAAATAACTAAGAGTAAGATCGATGTTCCTAAACAAAGTCTTAGTACGAAGACGAAGATGGTCGATTTGATTGCTGCTGCGTTAAGTAAGGTTAATCGTGAGACTCGAGGACAAGTTTTGGCAGATCCTTTACAAATTGCAATTACTGTTAAGAAAATTTTTCGTCTTAAAAAAGTGGCTAGTGACAAGAGACTGAAAAAAATATTTTAGATTTTTTATTTTAATTTGAAATCATTTGTACAACTCCTTTACGCAAGAGTATAAACTATGAACGGCTAAATAAACAAAAAAAATATTTATCTTTTATTATAATAAGTCGAGTTGTACTATCAAAATGCTATAAGATAACATTTTTATTAAAATAATAATAATAACAACATAACTTGTTATATTAAATATTTTAATATAACTTGTAATCTTTAGCATGATAAAATCTGATTTTGGTTTAAAAAATAACAAATAACACTTGTAATATTTAAAACCAAATCACAATAATAATATTCAAAATGTAATATTAAAATTATAACAATATAACTTGTAATCTTTAGCATGATAAAATCTGATTTTGGTTTAAAAAATAATAAATAACACTTGTAATATTTAAAACCAAATCACAATAATTATATTCAAAATGTAATATTAAAATTATAACAATATAACTTGTAATCTTTAGCATGATAAAATCTGATTTTGGTTTAAAAAATAATAAATAACACTTGTAATATTTAAAACCAAATCACAATAATAATATTCAAAATGTAATATTAAAACTATAACAATATAACTTGTAATCTTTTACCATGATAAAATCTGATTTTGGTTTTAAAAATAATAACAAACATCTGTAATATTTATAACCAAATCACAATAATAATATTCAAAATGTAATATTAAAACTATAACAATATAACTTGTAATCTTTTACCATGATAAAATCTGATTTTGGTTTAAAAATAATAACAAAGACATGTAATATTTATAACCAAATCACAATAGTAATCAAAATGTAATATTAAAATTATAACCATAAAATTTGTAATATTTATAGTTTTGGTTTGTAACATAATATCAACACTACTAATATTGGATCCCAAAACATAATAACAATATTCAAAATATAATAATAACATAAGTAATATTTAAAATTTTGGATTATATAATAATTACAACACTTAAAATATTAATAAGCAAAACAAATTAGTACTAACCAAAATGTAATAATAATTTTATAATTATATACAATATCTCAATATTTTTAAAATATAACTTAAGATATAATTTTGGTTATAAAATAATTAAAACACTTATAATATTTACAAATAAACTGCGGTTTGCGGTCCTAACGGTTTGCGGTCCTGGCGGTTTACTCCGTATGCGGTTCTGGCGGTTTGCAGTTCTAATGTGCTAGTTTCACAGTTTATCCGTCGGTTTACAAACCGTTCTCAAGCTTTTAACCGCGGTTCTAGAACCATTAGACACCTCTATTTACTAGTAAAGGTGAAATATGTTATAAATCAAGCATTAACTAATAAAAAATATTAATTAATAATTTATTTTACTATAAACTAAATATAGATTTAAGTTAAAATAAATGTGAACAAAACTAGATTTATTAATGATATTTTTTTGTCAAACTCACTAACTATGGTTTCGCATATTTATCATCAAGTAGTGCATGTTTTGCATCTTTTTCCTTCATTATACTTGAATTCACGTCTATTCACTCTTATCATAGTTGGTCTCGCATAATTTAATAATGCTTGGACTCTCGACTTTATCATGATTTATTATGTCTCATCTCGCATGTTTATTTATACATGGTCTTGCATGTTTATTTTTGTCTCATATTGTTTTTTATTCATGATCTAGCATATTATTTCATGTCTGGTCTCGCATATTTTTGGGCCAAAAAAAATTCAAAAACATCCAAAAAATATCATCAATGGATCTAGTTTTGTTCGTCTTAAAAAAATCGATTATACTTTTAAATTTTTTTTATAAGCTACGGTTTAAAAGATATAAACTTTAAAAAATGGAAAAAAATAATGTTTGGTTCAAAGAATGAGAAGAGAATTATTTGTGGGTTTTCACATTGATCCACGTATCCATTTGGTAGTTTATTATTTTTGAGTATTAAGTGGTAATGAGATTTTTATTTGAATAACTAGAAATAAATTAATCTTTTGTTTAAAAATTAAATACGAATCTAACATAAAAAATTCAAATTCGTTCTTTTTTTATTCATTTTTTTATTCTTCAATATAATTTAATAGCTTTAATTTATTTAATTTTAACAAATGATTTGTATACGGCAGTGAATCAAATTAAATATTTAAAAATATACTACCTTTTTTTACTTTTAGAAATAAACGTGACTAAAATATCATTTATTTCCAATATGCATTTTGTCCATTCATATCTAAAACATAGTTCCGATTTCTTTATCTTTAGTCATTCCAATTACATTATATTAATAGAGCATGCATATATTTTCTTAAGTAAAATATACCTATTCACATATTTATTTATTTGTTAAAAAAATTTCTGTTCATTTTTAAAAAAAACAAAAAATTATCTTGACTATTTTGTGTTCTAAAAAATGCTGATACTTTAAAACATAAGTGAAAGTTAAAAATCAATTAAAACATAAAAAAAAATCAAGACCAACTTATGGATACAACTAATTCAAACCAAGTTATTAATACAATTACTTAACAAAACTTCAACTTCTTGTCTATGGTTTGAAGAGGAAAACAATTATATGCATACTATATCCCTTCACACATTGTATATGCCTTGTTAATCTTCACGGGGGTTTTACTCCCCTCGGGGGTTGATGCGACACAAGCCTCTCGACAATGTAACATTTTTACCCTGCAAGTACAAAAAGCTCTTAAAATGATACTACCCAGTTGTTTAGGCATCACTTGTAACGAGAACAATTGTTCTCCTTGCAAACCAGCCTTACACATCTTTGTTGTTAGAAAACTCACTTACTATTAGTATTTCGCCACTTTAAAATGAAACCAAAGTCACACCCTTAAAAATAAAACTCAAGTTACCATGTTTCGAATCATAATAAAATAACCAAAGTCAAACAAGTTATTTATACCTTCTAAAAGAACCTACCATTAGAAAAAATAACAACACCAGAAAGACAACACGAACGAAGAAGAACAACTCACATGGATCCTCAGTGCTACGAACCTACAAACCAATGAACTCATGAAAGTTGTGACTCATTTTCTCCCTAGAAACATTGCTAACTACCTCACTTAGACTCAATCCTATAACGATATAAACTCTGCATCCACTATTTTTCATGTCAGTTCAAATGTGTCAACGATTTCACGCATACGCCCCTTACTTTCCTTTTGTTCAAATACCCTCGAGTTGTTACCCCCTCCTACCCTTGTCATGAAAGCATAGATAAGATGATTACCTCTCGTTCTCGTGGTCGTGGCGATCACACAGCTTCATTACTGACCTCGATAAGACCCAGAGTTCTCTTTCTAAGAGCTGATTCTCCTGCACTCGCTCACATTCCTGCTCCTAATCTTGCTCATATTCCTTCTCTCTCCTCTAGTGTTTTTCCTTTGTCATTATTTCTTCAATTTTCTATGGTACCAACCCTCTCATAAGCACCAATGTGCCTACCATGCATGTAATTTCACCCCCTACTACTATTTATTTGTATGCATCTCAATCTTGGGCTAATATTATTGCCACCCAAGACAATAGGTCTGGTATATGCGTGGAATAGGTAAAGTACATTGAGTATCATAATGGAGAGGTTTTTATTCCCCCTACCGCCATTAATTGGGATAAAAATGACTAGCAAAGTGCTTTTCTAGCTACTTTTGAGGTAAAAAATACTGCATGTTATCTTGTTCAAGCTATTGATGTCAAAATGTGGGGTCTCCATAGTATTTAGGAGTGAAAAAATTTCTCTGGATGTTACTTCCACTTTAGGTTTAACTCTGCTAATAATGTCATATTTGTATTGGAAAATGCTCCATGTTTTTTTAATAACCACCCAATCTTCGTGAAAAAAGTGAGTACCCATGACTTCCAGTGTCAAGGTTCCGCTCAAAAGCATACATCTTTCGATCAAGTTCCATGGCCTCCCACATGATCTACAGATAGAGAAGGGTCTAATAATTCTGGTAAACATCATGAGATGTCTAATTTATGTCCATACGCACATGACTAATAATATCAGGTTGGGTTTTGCTAGAGTTTGCATTATCATGGATATCGTCGACAACATTCTTGAGGAGGTAACTGTAATCTGCCTTGGAAATTATAATTTGATATGCATCGAGTACCAAGGGATACCCGTTATCTGCATCAAATGTGACATATTTGGCCACAACTCTGACAGTTGTACCACTTCCTCAACTTATGCCCCCCGCCAACAAGGAAGCAAATCTATTGTTGTTAACATTCGAGATAAATCCACTACTCCTACCATTGCCGAATCTACCAACGATGAAGAACACATTACCATCCATGTCATATCTCTTGTTGTCGATTCCAATTACAATACTTTCGTTATGTCTCTTGATGATGAGGTTTTTACCAAATATTATTAAACTAGTTGGTAAATGTCCACGTTAACACCACCACCTCCCACAAGTCCGACCCTTACGCAATTGAGATCAGTTCTTCCACTGTCTGTAACCAACGTCCATCTAACATATCTGATGCTAATAATTTTCCCGAGAATAACATGATCATTGACCAATAAATTTTTGAACTCGCTTGTTATGTTTATTTTGTTTTAACTTTTTTTCTTTTTTTCTTTTTTTTATTTTTTCGGAGGGAACCTGCAGCTACTCATAGTGCAATGAGTGCGCACAGGGTAAACCCTCATTCTGATGCAATAGCCTGCAGACCAATGCCAAAAGGTAAACCACACATGGTGATAAGCTCAGCCGAGAAAGCGTATATAGAGGGACTCGACCTCATGAACTTTGGTCACAAGCATGTCTTACTCAACCAGCTCGGCTACCCCATGGAGGCATTTTAACTTTCTGCTCTTATGTCACTATACGTTGCTTTGTCGAGTATAACTTGTGGATTATGTTTAATTAATCTTCTTCTTTTTTTTGCAAAGTTGGAGAATGACCCGTTAAATAATATAACAAAACTATTTATTTTTTAATTTAAAAATTTTAATGTAAAAAGTAAATAACTTTAATTCATTCACGCTTGAATTTTTTCTTAATACTGGTGCATATTATTTTTGGTTGAGGGTAATTTCGTCAGGTGTTTTGGGGAATTTCAAGGGTATTAAATGTTTGGGTGTTTTGTAGTGAGAGATTTGAGCTGCCTAGTTGTATTAAATGTTCATTACCCTCATTAATGAAAGTGGTTGGGTATTTATACCCTTAATTATTGACCCATGGGCTTTTGGGTCAAGTTGCAAAACCGGGTCGTGTTTAAAGACCCATTAGTTTTTTTAAGTAGATTAGCACCTAGCTTAGTCAAAAGGTGTTTAGTGTTTTAGTAATTCTTTCATGTCCGGATACTTCAGTAGGTATCTATTGTTTGAATTAACCTTGTCCGGTTTTCTCAGCGAGCAATGGTGAATAATTCCGGACTCATCAGTAGCCCCTTTTTTAGGTTTTGTCAAAGATCTTTGGCAGGACTAAAAAACTCATTTAGCTAGTAACAACATTCTCTGGATCGCTCATGTATTTAGTTCATGGTTTATCCGGACAGAGTTCTTCTTAGAATTCCAAGAGTTTCGTTCTGGATCGTGGGACACGTGTCACGTTTTAATTCGTTCTACCAGCCATTTTCTTCCTAGAACGACGCTCCCACTAAGCCCAAAAAGCAACTCATGCATTTAAGCCACAACATGTATCTTGGAGAGCCAAGACCTTCCTAAGATCGCATTGTAACATGTGGGACAATCTACCACAACGAAAAGTACCCTGACCATTTTCTTGAAAGGGCCCTTACCCAACAAAACCTCCTCCTCAAACTCCCCGACCACGTCCGCAGAGCTTCCAGTAAAACCCACAATGGACATATTTGAACGCTGAATCACTACCGGATTCTTCATCTATTTATAGGAACTTAAAAAGAGGATGTTGGCTGAACTACCAGTGTCAACTAAAACTCGCCTAATGCCATTGCCCCCAATTGATGCTCATATCACCACAACATCTTCATGAGGACCAGCTATGTCCCTCAAGCCATCTTCATCAAAAACAATGAAGGGAAAAGTAATTTGGGATTGATAGGAGGACATGCCTCTCTCTAACAGAGTAGCTAGAGTGTGAACATGGCTCTTTCTTGAAGAAGGAGTGAGTGTAGTCATTGTGTCTCCCCCGAATATGGTAAGTGACTCAAAATAGCTTATGAGCCCAGACACCGTCTTGGTGTGCTCTGTTACAACACCCACCTTATTCTGGGCTGGATCAGGATCCAAATACTCTGATTCTACATCGAATCTTTCAATAATCACCATGGCCCCGTCCGGAGCCGACGACCCTGCATTGTTTGTTGGGTCGGTCCAATGAGCATTATCAGGCCTATTCCCACTTCTTCTCTTGGCATAGGCACCTAATTTTCCTCTTTCAATCAAATTATGCACCTATTGTTTCAAAGCAATGCAATCTTCTGTGTTATATCCAATATCATGATGATATTGACGGAAACAAGTATTACGACTTTCCCTATGAGATTGAAGCGCTGTCGGCTTCCTAAAATGCACCTCATCTTTTGTTTTGTCATAAATGGTTGTCACATTCTCTTTCAACTCGGCAAACCACTCCGATTGGACCCAAGGTCATCGTTTATTTCTGGACTGCTGCCTTTGAGCTGGAGCTGGGTGAGATTAAGCTTTGGCCATGTTGGGACCCTGTCCGGCTTCCTTAGCCTTGTATCCGGACTGATTCTGGTTTGGTGCAGCTCGGGAAGATCTCACTTTCCTGTGCACCCTAGTCTTTTTCGTTTCATCTACATTGATTTGCTTTCCCACCTGGTTCAGTAAACCACCCCACGTCATGGCCTTCTTCTGGTTACCGAATCGGCCAGGTTCCTATGGTTCAAACCCTGTCTCGGAGAAGTTATTGCTACTTGTTCGAAGTAATCAGTAAAACCATTCTTTGTGTTCATTTGGACTTATATAGCCTTTCAATGATTCATTTTGCTCTTGGGCACAATGGATAATAGTGTCTCCATTACCCTTCACCTCCTTACTTCCAACAAACTACCTCCGGAAGGCCACCCAAAACGTATCAAAGTTCCTGATGCATCTTTGTGGTAGGCTATTGTACCATTTCAGAGCACTCCCCGTAAAAAATTGAGAGAAGGCTCTGTAGAGCAACTTGTCATCATCGTCAAAATTCATCATAATTTTTTAAATTGTTCTACATGATTATCTGGATCCTTGCTCCCATCATACTTTTCCATCTTAGTACTATCAAACCTTTTAGGAAGGTTTCCTGACAGTATTTTGGAGGACAATGGAGATTTTCTCTAATTTCGGCCACGACTAAAGACAGTGTCTTCATTGGGTGTTGCAAAAATACCTGGCTCATCATGGAAAGCAAAGGGATCCATCAGCAGCTAATCCACATGCCTCCGGTCATGGCTGTGGTTGTGAGACGACCCTTTTCCCAGATGTCTTTTCAACCTTCCATGCATGCCCTTTTTCTTAAATATTTTTTAACCAACTTTTGCTTTTTCTTAGATCTACCCTCATCACTGTTGGATGACAGGGACTTCTTAAGTCCATCCTCATTCGAGGAGCTGCTAGAGGACTCAGAATCTGAGCTCTCCACCGGTTTAGACCGGTGAGACTTTTTGGAGTTGGTGTGGGACTTTTTAGCAGTCAAATGAGTTTTTTCTGATGGGTCATTCTCCCTTGGATTGTTAGTGTGATGAATGGTTACACTTTTGATTTTTCTTTCAAGCCTAACTCCGCCTTTTTAGCAGCTCTCAAGGCTTCTATTTCAGCTTTCAGTGTGTCTCGTTCTTCGATTGTGTACTCATCGTTCTCACCCACCACTTCTATCAAAGGTGGTGGCACTGCTTGCTCATCCGGATTCATCCGAACTGATTTTTCTTGCTGGTTTTGAATGCTAGATTTAGGCACCTTCTGCTCCCACTATGGTCTTCAATTTGGTGCGGATTATTTTTGGTTGAGAGTAATTTCGTCATGTGTTTTGGAGAATTTCAAGGGTATTAAATGTTTGGGTGTTTTGTAGTGAGAGATTTGAGTTGTCTGGTTGTATTAAATATTCATTATCCTCATTAATGAAAGTGGTTGGGTATTTATACCCTTAATTATTGACCCATGGGCTTTCGGGTCAAGTTGCAAAACCGGGTCGTGTTTAAAGACCCATTAGTTTTTTAAGTAGATTAGCACCTAGCTTAGTCAAAAGGTGTTTAGTATTTTAGTAATTTTGTCATGTCCGGATACTTCAGTAGATATCTATTGTCCGAATTACCTTTATCCGGTTTTCTCAGCGAGCAGTGGTGAATAATTCCGGACTCATCGAATACAAAGATTAAAATAACCATCGTTTTCGTAATACAATAAAAGTATTCGCCTCTAAATAACTTTGATTATAAATGTCACGATTTGTTTTTGGTACATCACCTTTAATATATGTTTTTAATTTTTAAATAAGTTCCTAAAAAGTATATTAAATTATAAAAAAATTATTATTTAATATAAAAAAAATTAAAATTTTCATATTAAAAAAATCACCATTGTTTTCTTTTCTAAAAATCAAATCTCAATACGTTTCAATTTTTTAGAATAAGTTACCATCAATTTAATGTTTTATTTTTAAATAGAATATGTAAAATCGTTTGATGCATTATTTTTTAATTTATTTATGTCCAAAATATTGGAAAATAAATTTTTTGTGACTTTTAATTCGTTTTAGGTTGGATCTAAATTCAATGTACTCTAATCTATTGTCATATATCTAGAGCTTTTTTATTTGGGGATGGAGGTGGATAAATTAGAATCTAGGGTTAGTCATGGGTTTTGGTTTTCTGTATATTGAGATTTCGGCTGAGAGCGTCATAATTATGTGCATTATTAACGCATTTTATTTAACATGTTTTGGGTCAAATTTAGTTGGTTTTTAGCAAAATAAATATATTCGAAGTCAAAATTATTATATTTTGATAAATCTCTTTTAGTTTTTGTATTTTATTATATTTTATACATTTTCATTTTTAATGTAAAATGATTCCATCTAGGAAAAAAATTGAAGTTATGTTCGGAAGTATAATCTTTTGCGAGTATTTGAGTCCCAATAGTTGGAACGAATAAAATTGCATGAACTTTTGAATAGGTAGAAGAGAGTACTAGTGACAATGGGTTGGTAGAATCCTTGACCACCCTTACCTCTAACTTTAGAGTTAATGCCAACATTATGTCTAGAACCTTCATATTTGGAGGAGGAATGAGGATAAGGCTTGACCAAACACAAATCACAAATAATTAAGACGTTCATAATAAATTTTCCTAATATTCTAATAGTGTATAAGGGATATTTGATTTTTGCGGTATATCGCTTCTATCAAGATATAAGTGTGTATAAATGTTTTGATGATTTTATTACTAAATACTTAGTATATCATGTTCAATTCAAAATTAATATATATTGTTTTGTAGGAAAGATCTGGAAGTACATATTTTTGGTTTAAAAGCGCACAAGGTTTACTATTAAGTTGGACTTAACCTTCGCCTCTGTTGGTAACGAAGTAGTCCACAATATTATTTTTGGATCAATGTTGGATGTATTGCGTCATTCACCCGAATAGCCCACTGGAAGGCGTGTTTATCAGAAGATGGAATCTAGAGACCAAAAACTTCCAATTATGTTTCGAGGAGATGTCAAACACAATGGTTGATGTAGAAAACATTACAAGTTTACTCGTAAAGGACGACTCTTCAACTTATACGACAACAAAAATAGAGACGTACGGGATTAAATGATGTTGAGTTTTCTTGAAATCCCACATATAGTAGCCATAGAAGAGATCAGATTTGTAAAAAGAACGTGTTTGGGATGTCATAGCTGAATGACACCTTCATTGCCCTTTATTTTCTTTGTCGATTAACTCCATATGAGGTAGGCTTTTGCACATATTTCTATATATATATATATATATATATTATAATGCGGGTGTATTGTTTTCCCCAAGAGGAATGAGACAAATATAAAAGTGCATTATTTGTATTCCCCGAGAAGTTAGATGCTTTGGATCGATATGTCTAGAGTATGCATATTTTTGCATATTGTATAGTGCAATGTGTTCTTATTCCAAACACGTTATGAAGAATATATTTCTTTATTTACGAAATATACACGTTGCATTGGACTTTATGACAAGTTTAAATTTTTCCAAATCTTGTCAATCATATAACAACTCGTACCATGGTTGTCTCTAATCATTAATGTTATCTTGCACGCAAATGATAATAGAAATGTGCATTTACAATAGAAATGGATGCATCGGTGACGTCATCTCTAACATATTTAAATATCTCAGTGTCGTAGAAAATTAAATATTAACTTACACGCATCGTACAATACTTTTATTTTTATGTGTTGGATACCGAGAAAAATGAACTTTACCTTATAATAGTTTAAAGTTTAATTGGTTATTCTCGATAAATTATTTCAATGATAAATGCACACCTTAAACATTAATATAAAGAGATGAATAATTAGTTCAATTATGTTACTTCAATTGCTCTAGCTTTAATATATAAGGATGAATGAGCATACCGATCATGTGTTATGTTTCAGTAGTTCTTGGCAATGTTAGTTTGTGCTTATAGAATTCTTTCATTGTACTGTTTGAGCCAAGATGTCTCAACATAGTCCAAAGCTTTCGCATAGGCTATAAACATACTTTTCATGGTCTCTAAGTATAACTCTTACTCAAAATCGGTCTCCAAATACGCAATTGTATTACAAGTATCAAGAAACTTATCAGATGCCTTTCCTTCAACGAATAATTTCTTCATATTGACTTTTTTTTTATATTTATGTGTCATTTGCATTACAATTGTATCGCATCCAAAAATATTTTGCATATTGGCACCATCAATACCAATTATATATACGTCGGCATGTTATTTAGTAATACGCACTCATTTTCTTTCATGAGTAACGCCAAATATTTGGTCAAAAAAATTTCCCTTATAAAAAAATGAAATACAAAATGTAATGTTTGTTGACGTAACCATAATTTCAAACAATCCTAATTTGTACCTAGTAATCTTGTAGGTACTGTCCATAATTAGAGAATTTAGGAATTTCTTTAACATCTAAATGGATGTTAGATGTGTAAAAAATAGACATCTGACAATTGCATACTTATGAGATGTCATCTTGTACCATTTGACGTAGTTATTTTTCTTCATTTAGCCGAAAAAATATTGCATATGCGATTTAGTGCACACCTACAAGTACGATGGTTATACATTGCATTATAAATATTATGTATGTTGGAGAAGTTTCCGGATTTTGTATTTTTCAAACTGACTAAAATTCTTGAGGATGAGCAACAACAAATGACAATTCCTTAATTATGTATTTTTCTTTTTTCCAATTTTCTCACTCTATGATATCATTCAAAGAATATCGTGAGTGTTTGATTATGTTTTACATATTAAACTTCCAAATACCATAATTTAAGTTCAATCGGATGAACCGTGAGTTTATAAGGACAATCACATGTTTTGTGTTTTTGGATCTTCTCTTAACATTACTGTTAGTATGATATTGTCTATACCGGTGTGCGCTATCTATTCTTAAAGTTCAAATTTAGTATAATGAACACGAGTCGTGTATATGTATGTATGATTTTATACAGTCACAAATTCTTCTATTTCTATTTCGGTCACCTTTAAAATTTGACAACCAAAACAATCATTAAAAAACTATATTACAATCTAACTTAATACTTAAGAAATTAATAAAAAACATATTTGGGTCAAAATGAGGAGACAAATAGTTTATTGAGACACTGTTGTGATAAATCTAAATAACATATAATTTCAACCCACTAGGCCGAAATTAGATACTGAACTGTAGTATGTAATTTCGACCCATTCGTTCACATATTGCTAGGTGTCAGTTAACAACATTTGATTTCGACCGAGTGTGCCAAAATCACACACTATTAGATGACGCCTAACATCATCTAATTTTAGTCGAAATGGTCGAGATTAAGTGATATCTCTCAATACTTTATCTTGACCCTCAGTTGGTATTAATTGTTGTTAAAAGTTATGTTTTTCGATCGTGTAGATTCAAAATCATAGTTGTTAACATGTGTCAATGTTTTTGCATTTTTTTAAAAACAAAAGTTCAAATAAACGTTAAATTGATGTTAAAAATATATATTATTTTCTTTTACCATAGTTTTTTGGATTTTTTTTTAAATTTTAACATGGTTCTTTCATTTTTTATTAATTTTATTTGAGACAAAATGAACTTTTAACTTTTAAAAAAAATTAAAAATACATTTTATTTTGATGAAATAAATATTGGTTCATGTAAGAAAAAATAGTTTATTAATTAAGTGACAATCATTTCAAAATTATATATGCTTTTCAAAATTAAAATTACCTAAATATAAAAGATAAACAAAATTAAATTAAATAATGTAATTCAAAAACAAAGACGTATATATCTTGTACGATAATATATAACTACTTGTGCAAGTATTATTAATGACTAAACTACCAATAATCACCTAACATCAAACATTATTTACCGATAACAATCCAAGTTTTGATAAAGTACAGATAACCATCTATTCTTAAATTAATATTTACAAATAACGACGTGAACGTCTTTTTTATACCAATATACCCCCAACTGTTTTTTTATCTCTTGTTTTTATATATTTTTAAAATATATCTTTCAAATCATAGGTCCAAAAAAATATTCAAAAATACAATCAGTTTTATTTTTTTAAGAGAAACAAAATTGGATCCATAAAAACATATTTTTATTTTATTTTTTAGTTGTAAAATTACGTGTAAAATAGTTGTAAAAATATATTAAAAAAAATTGAATTGTGAAAATACGTCTAATTGGGTTGCGAAAATAAGAAGAAAGTAGTTGCGAAACTAAAAACATTAGTCACCAAATAAGTCTGATTGCATGAAAAAATAAAATAAAAAATGGAGTTGCGCAAACATGTTGTACAAATAAGAAGACAATAATTGTGAAAATAGGATACTAGTTGCTAAATAAATTTGATTTTAAAAAAAAAATTAAAAAACAAAGTTGCAAAAATATGTGCAAATATGTTACGAAAATAAAAAAATAGTTGTAAAATAGGGTTTCGATTGCTAAATAAATCTGATAGTTTGAATAAAAATACAAACTTATTTTGTGAAAGTAAGTGTTAATTGAGAGCGAAAATACGTGTAAATTGGTGTGAAACAACTAATTGTTTTGTAGTTTCAAAAATATGTGACTTTTTTGGTAAAAATATTTTTTTTCCCATGTTTAACCGATATGGGATGTAGGACTTTGGTCACACCTAACACTAACAACAATAAAGTTTCACCTTCTAAAATTATATATTCTTCGTGTTTTATGATGTGCTACTTGAATTCCTTTATTCTTCCTCACCTGGAAAACCTCATTTTTTGCTACGTTCAAGCTAGTTGAGCGATTTTTTTCACTTCTTCGGCAACCCATTAGGGAAAGGCTGATTCGATAGTAATGGAACTTTGTACATGTTGATGAATCGAGAGTGGACAGTTTAAGAGTTTGACCTGATAATCCTATTAATGAATTTTTGGGTATGATACGAAGGAAGATAAGACATTCCCATAGGTATCTATTTTTCTCCATGGATTTAGATGTGAAAAATTAGGTGATCGGAAAGATATAACTAAAATTATTAGCCTTGTCCTTTAACTTAACAATAATAAAAAATAAAAACTAAGCAGAGACAACTTTCCTTATTTAATAAGCATTGAACTCAGAACCCTTTTAAAGTTGACAGCAATCTATAAATCTAATTAGTAAAAGTATGTGGGAAAAAACATGTATATTGCTTCAAAATTTATTAGTCCATCCGCTTTGGTGAAGGTGTTATCTATCATAGTAATGAATCATGCTCAAGATCTCTTCTATAAAATATTGTAAGAGAGGAAACTTTTACGCATCTAAGAGCTAGTAGAAGTGCGGCTTAATCGAATTTATATTCTGACATTCAAATACGAGTTATCTCTTTTTCAATTGAGATTTCCTTGGTGTTAAAGATATGTCGCATCTACCGTAGTTGGTGCTTTAGGTTTAGGATGGGAAATATGAATAGAATAGCCTATGCTCTCTAGAGTGAATGTTTTTACGACTCTTGTTAGCGAATATGTTGCTTTAAGACTGAAAGAAAAATAAAAGATGCACTCGCAATTATTGATTGAATCCTCGTCTTCATTGGTAGAAGCAAAAAGATGTATATTATAGGTATCTAGAATACATGCAAGTTACCACATCATTATTTTGTCTTAGCTTCTATGTAAGGGATATGTGGAGAGTGCTTATATTTACTAAAGATACCACACCAACCGTATATGCAAGATTACTCTAACGATAATAAGTAGATAAGTCTACCGATAATTATTCTAAACATACCATAATGATTTAGGATTTCATGCATTGAAGACCACTAGCGATACATGTAAACACACCAAATAATAGCAATATACTTATGATATGAGTATATATCTATGAAAGAAAGCCTTGGATTGAAAACAACTAATTTTTTTGGGTCGATGGACTCCTTAGAATCTTATAGAAAGAGCTCATGTTCATTTCTTTTAATATTACAAAGGATCAAGTGTGACAGCTTTTCGTGTAGAAGGCACAAATTTAATTGTGAGAATGAATAAAAAAGAAAGAGAAGCATAGGATTTACTGGAATAAGAAAAGAAAAGTTCTGCATTTATTTAATGACAATGATGGTTTAAATACAAGAGGAAAACTAAACGAAATTAGCAAGTAATCTAAGAACCAATAGGATAATAAGATAGTTGGACCAATAGAAAATAAAAGCTTCTAAAAAATGTTAGGCCATCTCTAAGGATAGGTCGTCCCGGAGACATTGTCCAGTCCCGAAGACCTGCATTTATTTACAGATTTGTCAGACAGCTTCTAACCGTTACTTTACTATTCCAGAGACTTTAATATAAAAAAATTCAATTCAAATAATTTCATTATCTTGTAACTATTTATCTCACTGTCACTATTTCACTCTCTCTCGTTATTTATGTTATCATTCTACATTTACTAACTTTACAATTTAACCTATATTAATAATTAATAATTAATAATGATATTTTTGTATTTTTTTACAATATAATTTTTTTTCAGTTTATGTTTCAAATTTATTTGTTTGATTTTTATTTACGATACATCACTACCTATGTTGTAAAATTGTTCTCGTGAATGATAAACATTTCGTAAATATAAATAATAAAGTTTCGTAAGTATAATTATATCAATAACAGTGTTTATTTAAAAAAAAGTTAAATTCGTAAATGAATTATAACTTTTGAATTTAATTTTATAATTTATTATATCAGTCCACATATATATAGATTACTTTAAGTTTGATATAAAAATTTATTGGCACAATTACACTATATTTATTTTTTAATTCTGTTAATAAAAAATTATATTACTATTATACAATAATAGTGGTGAATTTTAAATTTTATATTTAATTTTGATTTTGTTATAATCAATTTAGTCAAAACTAATTTATTAATTATATGATACAATATAAAAAAAAGTATCACATAATTAATAGAAAAGAATATTTTTTTAACATGTTTTAAATTAAATGAAATCAATTTAATTAAAATCTTTATTTATTTATTTTAAACAGTTATTAAAATTCAAAGAATAAATGCCTATTTTATTTTAATTTTAATTTTTTTTAAATATTATTCCAAATTTTGAAAATACCATTTGATCTGGAATTTTATAAATATTTAAATAAAATATTTCTAAAAATATATAATAATGTATTCTTAATCAAATATACATTCGTTTATTTTTAATAAAAATATATATTAGTTTATATCTATAAAAATTGAACCGAGTAATATATTTTTGTTTTTCAGTTGTTTGTTTTTCTTTCTCTCCTATACATGTCTTTCCCTTTTTTTTTTGACTGGAATTTTAATTCTCTCTTTTGCAAGAACTCTTTTTCTCTCTCTTTTCAGTCTCGATCTCGGTTTCTATGGAGCCCGAGATCTAGCCCGAACAGTGTTTCAGGCTCCAATTTTGGAGACCGAAACTAGCGTTTAGAAACCATTTTCTACCGTCGGTCCTGGTGCAGACTCGCGGTTAGAGATGGCCTTAACACTCTTCTTTGTTTAAATGTATGAAACTCCAAGTTTCTTTTTCAAATTTTCAAACTTTCTAAGTGGCAGAGGTTTGGTGAGATATCTGCAATTCGATCTTCTGATTTGCAGTCACGCAGAGTCATATCACCACTCTTTCAAACTTCTTGAACAAAGAATAGCTTGATATTAAAGGGTTTAGTCTTTTCATGAAAGACTGGATTGTTGGAGATTTCAATGGCAAATTGATTATCAACTAATACTTCAGTTCTTTGTTTTTCTCAATGTTTAGATCAGTTAGAAATTTCCTTAACTAAAGAGCTTGATTAACAGTAGATGGTGCAGCTATAATTTTTGCCTCAACAGTGAGCTATTGTTTCCTACTTCCTTGAGCTCCAAGAGAATATACTTGATCCGAAGCAAAACAGTAACCAGATGTACTCTATATATCATCAATTGAGCCACCCTAATCATTGTCAAAGAAACCAATTAGCTTCATCTCTTCATATTTTAAAAAACTATACTCCATAACTCTTTTCGCAACTCTCTTGTAAGTGTCGTTGGGACAGAACATGAATATGGAGAGAATACTTACAACATTTAAGATGGCAGGTCTAGTTGATGTCAAATACATTAGACAACCTATTAAACTCCTAAACTCAGTTTCAATAACCTTATGAGAACCACAATCTTTGATTAATTTCTCATTTTCATTCGTAGGACTATTCATTGAATTGCAATCTTCCATTTATATTTTTTAATTATATGTTTTACATACTTTCCTTTATATATGAACACTTCATCTTGGATGTGTTTGATCTCAATGGCGAGGAAGTATCACATTAGAGCAAGGTCTGTCATTTCAAAGACCTTTATTTCCAATTTGAACTGATTAATTTGCTCAAGATTGCTTCCTGTAATTAGCAAGTCATTCACATATAGATAAATGACTAATGTATTTGTACCTTATTACTTGGCATACAGTGTGAGTTCAAATTGATTGTTATGAAAGCCAAGACCCACCAAATGATCATCAATTCTACTGTACAATGCCCGCAGAGCCTGTTTTAGGTCGTATAGAGCATTTTTTTAACAAGTAGACTTTATTTTCATTCCCGCTGCTTACACAACCTTCAGGATGTTTAACAAAAATTTCTTCTTACAAATATCCATTTAAGAATGCAGATTTAACATCAAGTTGGAACATTTTTTAAAACTTTTGAGCAGCAAGAGCAAGCAATAATCTTACTCTGTTAAGCCTCGCAACATGTGCAAATGTTTATGAATAGTCGACTCCAAATACTTGTGCATATCCCTTCACAAAAATTCTTGTTTTGAATCTGTTAACTAAACCATCGGGATTTAATTTATTTCTGAAAACATCTTACTCCAATTATTTTTTTGTTTAGTGGTCGATTAACCAACTCCCAAATTTTATTTTTTCAATCATTGATAGCTCATCTTGTATTGCACCCATCCAATATTGACTGTCTTTTTCATCATATATTTCTACAGGCTCACAAACAGCTACATTACATCTTTAATAAATATTAGATAGAGACCTAGTACCTCTTACTGGAGCATCATCAACCAAAGCATCTTGCCCTTCGTCTCTAGGTTCTTATATCATGCTACCATCGATTGAATTCTTTGGTGAATTAAAAATTTGGTTCTTCTATCTCGGCTCACTATAACTCAACCAATAAGTGGCTAGAAAACTCTATAAGTTTTGGATATAATTCTATACCCAATAAAGATTCCGACTTCTGATTTTTTATCAAGCTTATCTCGTTTGACCAATGGAATGTAAGTGAAACAAAGGCAGACAAATACTCTAAGAAACTTTAAAGAAGGTTTGTAACCATACCAAGCTTCAGATGGTGTCAAGTCTTTTACAGTTTTTGTTGAAATTAGATTTTGTAAGTACACAACGGTGTTTGTTGCTTCTTCCCAAAACCATTTTGGAAGATTCTTTCCATGAAGCATGCATCTCGTCATCTCAATTATGAATCTATTTCTTATTTTACTGTCTCCATTTTGTTGAGGAGAGTATGGTGTTGTCAATTGATGTTCAATTCTAACATCTTCACAAAACCTGTTAAAATTTTTTGAAGTGTATTCCCTTCCATTATCAGACTTTATAATCTTAATCAAACATCAATTTTCATTATCAACTCTTGATTTAAATTTCCAAAATACACTGGCAACTTCTGATTTTTACTTTAAAAAATAAATCCAACACATTCTTGTTAGATCATCAATAAAAATGATATAATAGAGATTACTAATTAGTGATGGTGTTCGTTGAGGACCGCAAAGATCAGTATGGACCAGTTGTAGCTTTCTCGAGGCTCTCTAAGTTTGTTTAGGATAGGGTTGCTTATGTTGTTTTCTAAAATTACAAGCCCGACAATGAGGCACACCATCATCAATATATATGAGTCCTTCAACCAGCTTATTTGACTGCATATGAAGTAGTCCTCGATAATGAAAATACTCACGTCTCTTGTGCCAAATCTCAGTGACACAAACTCTGGATTTGTAAGGCCATCTGCTCCTCTCCATTAGATTTAAAGCAAAACCTTTTCCTTTCATTTTGACATTGAATAAGTCTTTGCCACTGGTATCTTTGATCAAACACTGTTTATTTTCAAACAAAATTTTATAGCCTTTATCAATGTAATTGACAAATACTTAAGAGATTTTGATCAATTTTAGGTACAATAAAGCATCTGAAATAAACTTTGTACCTCCATAGCGTGTTATATCTACTGTATATTTTCCCTTGACTTCCAAATGTTCACTGTTTCCAATCTTCACTCTCTTGACTTCAGTGTCTTTTAATTCCTCAAGGATCTCTTTATTATATGTCATGTGATTTATGCACCTATTGTCAATCAACCAACTCTCACTCGATTCTCTGTCTGAAAAACTTGGGACCACAAACAACTGTTCTTCTTTTTCTTGGTCAGCTACTCGTGCATTTGTTTCTTGCATCTGACATTTAACTTTGTAGATTACAGCTTCATGTCCGAGTTGATTACATTTTGATCATTTACCATCAGGTCTCCTCCAACACTTGTATGGTGGATGACCTTTCTTCTCATAATGCCGACAAGGCTGGTAGGAGTTTTTATACTTGCTTGTCTATTGAAAATTTCTAGATGAATCTCTACTCATTGACTTGAAATTTTTATTCTTTTTATACATGTTAGTGTCTTGATGCTTTATTAAAATGCACCTTCAATGAATCATTCTTGCCTCATAAACTTTCTCTGCTCTTGTGCTTATAAGGAAATTAAGATCTCTGTAAGATAGATATTTGATAGATCTTTCGTGTTCTCTAGAGTAGTAATGATGGCTTCAACCTTCTCTGGAACAATCACCAATATATTTTCAACCATCTTAGAATTTTTTAACTCAGACTCAAGCAATCTCACCTTGTTGGCAATGCTGAGAAGTCTGTTAGAGTACTCTTTCACGCAGGCAGACTCTTTTATCTTCTACAACTCAAATTTAGGACCTTTATTCCACGAATCATTTCATCTCCTTCATATTCATCCTAAAGTTAATCCAAAATTTCTTTGGTTTTTTTCAGGGACATTATTCGTGTGAAAATCATTTGAGATACAACTATAACTAGACAATCGTTATTGGAATATGAAAAGAGAAGTTTTACATTCATTTAATAACATTGTTGGTTTAAATACAATGGAAAAAATATTGACAAGCGTTAAAAAAAGTTAACAAGTAATCTAAAGAACCAAAGAAAAATAAGAAAGTTGTGAAAATAGAAAATAATATCTTCAAAACAATGTTAACATTAACTGCCATGTGTTTGTAATGTAACTTCAGCACAGTCAGCACTCTCACAAAGAGAATTTTAAAGTTTATTCGCTCTGCAAAAAATATGGGAGTCAGAGGATCTAATATGAAATCTTCAGTGGGTGATTCCACTTTAAACTATAAAGGATCTAATTACCCAATAAAGGATGAAGAACTTATCGATTAGTTGTAATCTACAACATCTTCATATCTATTTAAGCAAGATTTTAGTCGATCAATCGCGATATCTTCATTATTTTTCCTTCTTAAAAGTAGGAGAAATATAATAAGAATCAATTATTTCATCTAATTCATATTTTTCACTTATAAAATAAAGTACAGTAAGAACTCTTTCATATACGCTCAATTCAACATGCCAACATTGTTAGTAATCGGACCAAACGGGCTAGTAGCACTTTCAAGTTCAGGAACAGCTTCCAGCTACTCACCTTTTTCAGTTTTTCAAATTAAAAACGAAAGGTTTTCAAGGCAAAGGTGATCCTCCAATCTGGGAAAAATCAAAAGGGATCTAATCGAGGACAATGAGCGATGCAAAAAAGAAAAGGCTTATGATGTAATTATTTTCAAGGGATTTTTTTAGCGTCACGTAAATTTTATGCCTATTACTCTTTTAGAGTTGATAATTGAGTGAAAATAAAATATAAATGGAGATCGTTTGCTCGTCTATTTTAATCATTTTCATACTGAAATTGAGAGTGTGGGGTTTTATTTTCCTTTTCTTTTTTAATGATGTTGTTGCTCCATGCTGAACATTTTAAAACAACAAAGCAAAGTAGCCGATAAATTTGACTTATCTAATAGCACTCATACTCTTGTTCATCTAATCTATATTCATTCTAACAATTAGCATATATCTCATTTTTGCATTTGATGGGTTAGACACCTTTTTTATTTCATTCCAAGATGGGCGGCTCATACTCATCTAATAAGTGAAGTAGTCGTTGCCTAACCAATTGACTTGGACGCCAAACTGCTCGTGTCCGTCCATTCTGTATCGCCTTAAATGAAATGGATATCTCAGTTACGTTTTGCCCCACCCAACCCGGTTCCCCACGTCCTCTCTTTTTTACTCGGAACCTTAGGAGTTGGTGAAGCCAACATAACATTATGATTGTCCTCTTTATTTTATGCTAACCCCGAGATGGGGCTTGCTTTTTAGAAAACACGTTCCCACTGAAAATATAATTACTATATATAATAGTCCAACTGGTCTTATTGTACTGAATTGATGTCGTTAAATTGTACATAATATACAAGATATTTAAGATAAAATTAATTATTGTATTGTCTTGACTTAATCGTAGATGAACTGAAGTTAAACACTGTACAATCTAAACTTAAACTAAATGTTGAATCACAAATAAACTCTCACTGAATCTGAATATCCTCTAGAATAAAAATGGTCACGTGCATATTATGTTCTTAAAAGATTATGGGCATTGGAATCTTAGTAAAGAGACATGAATATTTCTACTTTCTAGTAAACTTAATTGAATGATAGAGTTTGTCTTTATTTGTTTTGTTCTCATTTTATTGAATATAAAGAACTAAATTTATTCTTTTTATTGGATATTATGTGTGTAAAATATGCATGTGTCAAGCATACAAGTTGATATAATATCCACATAACACATAAAGTCATGGCATATAAATGAAATCTATAATTGTCTAATATTTTTTATGTCAACATACAATGATTTATTACTGAATATTGGATGAGTGATGTCCAATTAAACAATAGTCCATCCATGGACTATTTAAGTATTTACTTAAAATTTTCAAAATGAATATTATATTTTATCTTACATTAATTATGGATGAGTTATGTCCTACTTTATAATGTTACATTCGAAGAATACTTAGGTATTTACTTAAAATTCTCATAATGAATGTTATACTTTATCTTAAACTAACCTAAATATACATCAAGATTTCAATTTTCATGTTATATAAAATCGTTTGTGTCTCCTAAATTTCTAAATTAGTCTTGAGATGTTAATGGATAAAAATATCTAAATTCACCTCAGCAAATTAGAGAATTTTCATTTTCATACCATGATATTTTAGCATGATATTGATAAACCCATAAAATCCTCAAGAGTAATCCTGATAAATCTTGGTTCCTAATACACAAGACGCCTCATCTAGAAACTTCACACTTAATTTCTTCATTGGAAATTTCTTGGTGGCATGCAACAGGTCACTACAATTTATAATAATAAATAAGTTAACGAAGAGTAACTCTAAATATGAATCCACTCTGATTGGATTTGTGAAGTTCGTAATACTCTACTAAGTTAATCTCAATAAAGCTACAAAATCCTCAAGATTAATCCTAATAAATCTTGGTTCATAATACATAAGACGCCTCATCTAGAAATTTCACACTTAATTTCTTCATTGGAAATTTTTTTGTGGCATGCAACAGGTCACTACAGTTTATGACAATAAATAGGTTAACGAAGAGTAACTCTAAATATGAATCCACTCTCATTGAATTTGTGAATTTCATAATACTCTACCAAGTTAATCTCAATGATGCCACAAAATCCTCAAGAGTAATCCTGATAAATCTTGGTTTCTAATACATAAGACGCCTCATCTAGAAATTTCATACTTAATTTCTTCATAGGAAATTTCTTGGTGGCATGCAACAGGTCACTACAATTTATGATAATAAACAGGTTAACGACGATTAAATTTAAATATGAATCCACTCGCATTGAATTTGTGAAGTTCATAATACTCTACTAAGTTAATCTCAAAAGCAAAAGAGATTACAACCTTGATAGGTTGAGACAGTTAAAGTGAAATATTATAAGTTAATTTCTAATTGATATATATTGTTGGCTCTATAAAATTTACATATGATTTTTACAAATCTGTTAATTGAGCCGATTAACTTTTTTTACATCTCATACCTGATTAATAGAGTCATTAAGTTTTAATATATATCAAGTTTTCTTAATGTAACCATTCAAAAATACATGATCTTAAAATTTAATGGAACTTAACGATGAAGTATGTAAGTTATACTATGATTGTTTTCAAAGAATCTTTTACTTGACTAAAATTAAATTCTTCTAAAAGATTAATCTTTTCATATTGAATGAAACATATTTTGTGTGATAACTTCTATATGTATTATCATATTATATTTGAGTTAAGCATGGTTCAAGTATAATGTAACCAACTAGTATTTTTTTATCTTCAAATAACAGATAAAAACTTAAACTGGACTATCTTGCACCATTTTTTATTCATGTTACAATGTTCCATATTTGAACATTAGAATTATATGTTATTATATGGAATCTTAAACTAAATTCTTCTTTTACGTCACAAGATTTTCAATGTTCTTACAGAAATCTTTACATTATTACAAAATCTTGATATGGGTTCTTCTGTTTCACCAAAAAAATGTACTTATATGATTTTTCATAATGTCATAGAAGCTAAAACTGAATTTTTGGTTACATCGTAAAGATCTCATGATTATTTTAAGATATTTTATAGTAATACTTGGGCTAAACTGAATACACAGTTTTCCTTTTCTCTATATCTATGGATCTTTATAAGCTACTACACTAACTTTCATTTGCATAATTTCTTGAGTGTGTGGAGTTTGTTATTCCTGAACAACTTTAAATATTTATTCCTAACTGGGGATATAAATATCGGTTTCTAGAATTATTGGTCATTCTCATGATTAGAAGATTATCTATAATTGATGAATGAAATCTTTATCAAAGCAACTACCAATGGTTATAAGATTCAACAAACTCATGATTTATAGAGGATAAAATGTTTATTATATTTCTCTTAAGTAAGTATTCAACTTCATTACGTAATGATTACAACAGCATTTATAATGATTAGAAATCATAAATATTCAAGATGATTGGAGCGTGTGTCTATGAAGTGTGTATCTTATGACACGTGGCATTTATCCATTACATAATTATTATTATTCACTCTAATTATCATGGGTGATTTAGTAATATAAACTAACTATATGGAAGCTTGTGTAACCTTCTTTTATCCATGTGGCAAACTGTTTTCATCTTAGTTTAAGTAAACCTTCTTCAAAAATCTCCACCGTCGTCTATCTTTCTTTGATATATTTGTCATCTAGTGTGCTTTAAATTACTTTTTATCTTGACTTTATCACACTTTTCTGTTTATTTCTATCTAAAGTCATTTACATCGTCCAAAATTATGTATCCCATATGTCATATATGCATATCCAAGTTAATTGCATTTGTCGTCTTAAATATGTGAAATAACAACAAGATGTTGTTTTAATTTTTAAAATATTTCTTACCAAAACGTATTTTATCGTTATTTCATTTAATATGTAGATTATTATACTTTTCCTTTACCAATTGTGACTCCTTACATTTCCAAATAAATTTAATGACGTCCTAATGTCATATAACCTTATCAGGGCTCCTCTAGAGCTGTCAAACGGATATTTCTGATACGAATCTGTCTATATCCGAATCTGAATCCAAAATCTGAAATCAGTATCTGAATTTGAATTTGAATCTGATTTTTTTTAAAAAAAGTTATATCTGAATCCGAAAAACTCAAAATTTCAACCTTCAAAAATATTTATATTAAAAAAATTAACTAATTGCACTATGGGCCACAATTATTTTTATAACCTTTTGACAAGTTTCGGTAAGTGATTTAAAATGGATGTGTGTATTTTATATAGAGTTAGTCTGTTGTCTTATGGTCTATGTAAAATTATGTGGGATCAAATCAAAAACCTAATTTCTGTTCAGAATATAAGATTTAAACTAGAGATATGAGTGTAACTTGAGAAATTGAGTGTTTCTTTTTTTTCTTTTTTTTTACTCCCCCTCTTATATTATATATTATAAAAAAAATTATAAAATTTCGGATATCGGATAATTCAAATATGGATATGTCTATATCTGTATCCGCTACTTTTGAATACAAATTTGGATACGAATATTATCTGTTTTCTTTTGAATACAGATACTATCCATTTTTCGGATCCGATGTCAAATATTTTGGTCGGATTTTTCTGATTTTTTTAGGCTCCACTTTATCCTTAATTTATTTATATGTTTAAGGACTATTAAAAACGTTTCTAAGGTTAAGATTCATTAATATATAAAGATATCTCCCTTGTATCGCATTACTGTGTTGTAAGACATTATATCACATCATCTACTTGACTTGCTCGTATAACTTATTTACTAAATTATTAATTTAAAAAAATGTTGATGTGACATAATAACTTTTAAACTTCAACCAATATCTTGACAGTACGACTAACCTGAACCGCTCGTTTCTTTTTAATCTAAAGTTGTGATTCCCCAATCCTTATCATATAAAGATATGTAATTTTCCTTTTAATTCTTTTCATACTTTCATATATATTTTCTCTTATACAGTTCTCCATTAACCGGTGTCTTTAATATTTGACATGTATAACTTTAATCATTTTTATTATTAGTTAATAAGATCAACAACATGAAGGATAAAAGTAAAGAATTGATTCAATATTTTCGTTCATGAGGTAGTATGTTTGTGGATAAAGAATTAAACTCTGAAAATGAACCATCATACTTTCAGAATGACCAACACGGTGGCCAATTGACAGATGGAGTAATGTTCCTACTCCTTCCCAAACTCATCAAATTCTTTAAATGATGTAAAATATATTAAAATTTACACTCAATGGTTAACGAGCGTCGTTTCTTCGGTTTAACTGAAAATTCCTTTCAAAATTCCAGAATTACTTTCAGAATGTAAATTCAAAAAAGTCTACGAATCCTCTTTTTATTATTTTACCACTCTAAAATATATTAGCATTAGTCGGTCATGTTGGTCATCGTCATCTAATCATTCATAGAAAGAAAGGACCTTTTATTTTAACAGCAATCAGAAATCAAGATTATCCGAAGACGGTAGTCAAGCTAAACGAAGATGGACAGGAAAATTTATGTTAGCATTTTCTTCATAAATTGTTCTTATTTGATTATACCACTACTATATTGATCATACATTCTTTCCATCATGTATGATCTCATGTTCTATTATAAAGGTTGGAAATACGAAGCATCTCGCATCAATATTATTGCTAAACTTTGCATAGCAGCTTATCTTATATGGAAGATCAATCACAATTTATTTTGATATGGATTCTGAACGTTAAAAATATTGATCACCAAAAATTGTGAAGTCCTCAACACTATCACCAACACTCTAATAAAAAATGTTGATTTGGTCAACCTTTTAAACATCCATCTTGGAGATGTACATGATTGGGGTACAAAACTTTTTATCCCTAGAGAAAACCATCCAAAAACGTGGAGTTGCTTACACGTAACTCTAAAACTCAAAAGCACATTCATAAGAAACGAAATCGATAATATACCAACATCAAAAAAAAGTTGTCCCTCCCTACCAACATCAACTACAAAGATATTTTTTTTCGAAGAAAAAACATCTTAAATCTTTAAACCTTCCACCTTCTAACGTTAACTTAGCATGCTACCATCTCGTATTGTTTCCGTAGGATCATCGTTAAGCTTAGACCTTAAATTCATAACTAGCCGTTTTTTAATCACTAGCTTGATCATATTTATCTTCGCTATTGATAGTTAATTTTTTCAAATAAAAATTACTTTAATAAAAACATAATTTTGTATGTAGACGCATCATGTCGATATTTGTAAAATGTATAACTCCGTATAAAAAATTGTATACAAACAATAAACTATATATCTGTGTATGTGATCAATTTCATTGTTAATTTTTGCCTTTTCAATGTTTTGATTTTTGTGCATATTTTGTTAAAGTTTCCAAATTTTCAAATTTTTAAAAAATATATTTTTTATTTTTAAATACATAAAATATAATTAGGATTAGATGTTTATTAAATTCAAAACGAATAATACAAAAAGAAATTATCATTTCATACAAATTTTACCTCAGATTCAAAATCGTATTAGTGATCGCGTCTAACATATGGGAAACCTAAAGCTGAAGCGAAGAATCCCAGCATAAGCATAAGCTAACGATTGTAAGAAGAGGAATGTCTGAGGCTAGAAGTGGGGAAAAGGACAAAGAAATGCTTTGTGACGAAGAAGCAAGGCAAACTTTTAACTGGGAAGCAGAAGGAAGTTGATTCTGAGCCTGAACCTATAGAGTTCTAGCCACCCGGGTGAATATTGCAAACTTTGAGGCAAGTGGTACTAGTAATAGAGTTTCCATACCGAGATTGCTTTATAGATTACTTTGAGTGATTGGGGATATACTAAGATGAGTACTCTGTTAAGACATCGGGTGTCTGTTGTTCTAATGTTACTCTTGGTGTGTTGCATATGTTTGAAATATCAATGCTACACAGAAAAATAAAACATTGTAAAAAGTGGATTTCCATAGCTATTAACACTTTCAAACAAACAGATCTATCACCAAGCATGAATTATCTAAATTTGGACATATGAGCATAACTGTCAAATTTTCAAGGGGAGCCAACTTTTGAACAAATCAATCACCAATGAATATTCTGATGTGGCCTTCTCAAAAACATTATGCCTCAGAAGTTGAGGGAAAAACAGCCAAACAGCAGTAACAGCAACAAACATATCCGTCAGTAGGGCTGAAACCACACGGTGCAACCTCCACTTATCCTTCACCACCATCTTCTTTACAACTATCTCAATTGCCAATACAAAACCTTGCAAAATAAAAAACCAGGTGACCTCCCACGTTGGTTGTACAAGAGTCGCATAATAGTAAAGTAGTTCGTGCATTAATCCAGAAACGAGAAATGTCATCAGAATAGCAGGCACTGACGCCCATCTTGGTCCAGCTATACGTCCAGAGACTGATCGTATAGGGTTGTAGACAGCAAGACGTAATATGCCACTGACCATAAGGTTCCATCTACGGCCCCAAAAGTCTTGTATTGATGATGACAAGTATGGCTCGTTAAACTGTGGCTCGATCTCGAACCCATAAAGGAAACGAGCTGGTATAGCACAAATGGCAAGAACGATTTCAGTTTCAAGGTATAAATGGAGGCAATAAACCGCTGATATCGTGTTCTTATGCAGAAGATGTTGATACTCGTATACACGAAACACGAAAGCTAGTAGTACGACTTTGATCGCGAATAGAATCGATTTAAAGGATGGCGATTCTGGATTTAATTTTGAGTATGTGCCAGTTTGGTTGACTTTTATAGGAAGGCAAGCAATACAAATAAAATGGAACAACTTTGGTTGGGGTGGTGATAAAGGGCCTTGGTCAAATGCGAAAAGAGCGAGTTTAAAGCTGATGAGCCAAACAAGGAGAAAGGCTGTAACGCCACCAAGATGTACAGAAGTGAGAGTAAAAGGGAGGATAATGAAGAGAGAGAAAACAGGGACAAGAGAGAAAAACCTTAAAACACCTTTTTTTATTCTTGATGATACATAGTAACAGTAGATTATACAGATAATGGCAGAAATCCATACCTTGATGAAGTTCTTGAATTCAGTATTCATCTCTCTTTTCCTCCCTAAACGAATCAACTATCAGATTGATTTGACCTTAAACAAATATATAACACAAAACAGGACCAAGATGCAACCACGTGCTAGACTAATTATATATTCTTGAAAATGGTTGGCACTGACTTTTGTTATCTGTCACTGGCCTTTCCACGTAGTTGCTAGTGAATAGCAGATAAATATCAATTATAAAACTTCTGTGTAATCACAATCTTTCATAACCTATCTTTTTATCCCTCTCTCATTTAGTATTACAATATTATGCGGAACAGATATTATCGTAAAATATACCATAACCAGTCAACCTTTAAAGCTATTTCAAACATGGTCGTTATAGAAGCTACAAAAATACATACAACTATAGACTGCTTCCAACATCAACAGGGCAGAAACAAAAAAAAAGAGTAGAACACAAGCACCAACTTGTCGAAAAGAACAGCAGAAATACCTAATCATTCAGCCACCCAGATGAGTATTCACTCAAGTAACGATTGTAAGGACCGGTAGCAAATCCCGCTGATAATCCAGGTGGAGTTGTCCTACTAGCAAGACTAGCATTATCAGTTACTGATGTGGACAGTGCCCTAGGATCAAGAAGACCTGTGTTGCTCATGTACGGGGTCTGTAATCTACTATCAGTTAACTGGCTATTGATCATACCCAATGGAGGCGGTTCAGACGCAACAGGATTCATCCTGGTGTGGTTCAATTCATCTAAACGTGGCGCATACCGTTGAATGGCCGAGGGCTGCATCCTATAAGATGAGCCGGGGGCAGGACCCAATTGAGCATAAGCAGGGGAAGTTAGCGATCTAATATTGCCATACCCAGCATCTTGCCCATAAAAGGGATACTGTGGTCTTTTATCAGTAACTCTCATCGTTTCAGTGGCATCGTACATTCTATAATCCAAGGGATTTTCTCCAGTTTGTGGTGTTGACTGTCGATAAAAGGTGGAACCATCCAAAGCAGTGTCTCTAGAGTGAGGCGTTACCTGCCTCGGCAAGTTGGCACCATCACGAGGTCTGTGAGTTCTGCTGGGAGAACTTTCATCTGCCATGTTATGCCTTCCGCTCAGATCAGCACTGTGGTTTACACCATAGAACATTGGTCTAGGGGATCCATGGGAATCCAACCTGCTGGGATTCAATTGCTGACTAGATGGAATGTCCCTGAATGGAGATTTTTTATCAATCACATTGGCCTCGGACTTTCGAGAAACTTCCCAGTTCTTTCTATTTTTAGACTTTTCAGTATCTTGTTCATCCAACAAACTGTCTTCAATTAACACTCCACTACTCTCTTTCTCATGTTTCCTCCTCTTCAACACATCCTTTGGCTGATGGTTCTCATACCCTGATTTTTTATCAATTACATTGGCCTTGGATATGTGAGAAACTTCCCAGTTCTTTTTATTCTTAGACTTTTCAGTATCTTGTTCATCCAACAACAAACTGTCTTCAATTAACCCTCCACTATTCTCTTTCTCATGTTTCCTCCTCTTCAACGCATCCTTTGGCTGATGGTTCTCATACCCTTGCCTGCCTTGACCCTTACTGTGTTCGTCACCTTCCTCTGCAACTGCTGTGCTTACTCTGGGACCTCTGGGTGTGTCTGGTTCATCGATTTCCATGGGGACATCATAATCAACCAGCAATGAAGCACTATCTTCATAACCGGTGGTACCATGGGTAAGTCCTTCAAAATTCTCTTGTTCCTTACCTGACCCCCCAACGTAACCTGCTTTGTGGTTATGGCTTTGGGATATATCTTTGTGCTTCCTTACATAATTTGGATGGCTCCATAGAGAGAGTGGAGGAGCCTTTTGATTCCACTGGTCCATTTGTTTGTCTTTCTCATCAACAGATCCAGGCAGGTAAAATGACTGAAATGAAGAAGAATTAGCTAAAAAGTTGAGAGGAAGAAAAAGAAGAGGAAAAATGTCAAAGGATATTCGGACCTAAAAAAGAGCCTTGGAGATCATGGATGCCCTAGCCATATATACTAAACTAAGCAACTAGTTTTTATAGCCAAGTAAAATTGCAACAAAATATTAAATTCACGTTTGGTTACATAATAAACAATGAGAAAAACCTCCTCCGGAATATGTCTCTAATAGCTATATGAAAGTTTTGAAAACTCAGGTTACCAAGGCAAATTCAAGAACTCCAGTTTTTATCATTGTTTCTCTTCCCTAAAACATTTCCATAAGGAAAAAGATTATATAGAATCTACCACGATCCAAACAGAGCCAAAAACTCCGACTACAAAGTAAGGATAACAAAGAGGTAAGTTTACCTTTCCTGACAAAAACTGATCATCCTCCCAGACAAGTTCATAACCCTTCTTTCTATCTAACCTGTTGGTGTCTTTGTCAATTAGTATATAAACATACAGATTTAACACATACATGAGAGATAGATATAGAGAATGACGAAGAGGGCACCAAGTCCATACCTTTCTGTCTCTTGTGGAACAATAAGAATGAGGAGTTTTGGTTCAAACTCAAGCGCCTTATCAATGAACTTATTGGCTAATGCTGCCTTAAATCCAAAAGGAGGATTTATCCCCATAATCTACCAATTAACCAAGAAAAAGAATCAGCATAAGTATTGACTAGACGACTTCAAGAACACAAATATGCTGCTTCCTTGATTATAAAAAAACACTTCTCTCACCAACTTTGACCCAGGGGGCAGCTCTTCCTTTCGGACAGTCATCCAATCTCTTTTTTCAAATTCAAAATTGTTCTGCAGAAAGAGGGAAAAAACAATAAAAACCAATATAATAAAGAGACTACGAAAAACAGTAAGACCCTGGACCAAGTTCTCTACCTTAGGTTGAATGACATCGTAGTTTTTAAATAAACACTTCTTTCCCATTTCTTCAAGCTTCTTCTTCATCAGGCAACTAAAATCATTAGCACCACAGCAAAAGTCGACAACCTGTTCAAGAAACAATTAGCAATATATAGTATAATTAGATAGTGTCTACTAACAAAAATGTATTGTTTACGTACAATGATGCACTTAAAAAAGTTAATGGAATCATTTGTTGTATGCAATTCTTAGGCTAAGATATAGAATTCCAAAAATAAATATAGTTATAGAAATTAATAGCATATGATCAAAACCATAACCAAGTCAAGCCAGATACGAATCATGTAGTAAGGTTTAGAGATATCTTTTTTATTACATTTCCTAAGTAATTAAAATTTAATTTTCTTCCCACCATAAGGACTCTTTCACAATACTCTATAGAATATGTTATAGATGATAATATTACTCCATGTTGTGGCAATAATTAGGGGAACAATAATGTATATCCAAACAAGAAAAAAAAAACCAAAAGTCGCATATATAATAATACAAGTAAAAATATCCTACCATATCACCATCTTGAACATACCAATGCAGCCTATCAACAATCTGCATGGACAATAAAACCCTTCAGGATCCTCCGAGACATATCCAAGTATCGTGACAATGCATAGAGATAAAGAGCTAAACAATAGAACAAGCAATTCTACAAAGACTAGACAAAATTAATGGCATGTGATAATCTTCTGTCAGACAGAGTACCAACACAACATTTTAATTGACAATGAATTTATAACAGTGCATACAGAATCCATATAAATACCACATATCCATGAACCTTTCTTCTAGCCAGATTGATTGCTAGTCATACGAGAACAAAATACATAAATTCTCCCTTTATCTCAGGATTGCTTCACACGGGTAACAATAATGGCATAGCGAGTACACGGGCAAGCAGAATTATAAGCTAATGTAAAACAGAGGTACAATAACCTTGACTGAAGTGATAAAGCAGTTACCTCTTGAAGTTTCTCCATTTTAGTAAAATGACGACCAAAAGATGTATAGCGCATCCCATGCAGAAATGGCGCAAGATATACTCTAAGTTTATCCTATAGCAAAATCACCAACATAATTATGAGAAAATTCAAAACCATAACATATGGTCAAACACTTCGATTTTAAATTTACACGCATTACATCAGCGAAGGAATATGATGAAAGAGCGCCAGGCATCTAATGACAATGAGTTAAGCATAATAAAAGAACAAATAGATTCGTTGCATATAAAATATATACACTTTTTTCCTATTAACTTGGATCGGATAGAATGTTGATTTTTCTTTTGGTTGGTAACCTTTTCATTCTACCAAATAGATCTACCCAGCGGTTTGCCGATCCAAGTTAATAGGGACAGAATGCGCCACACCGAACATATCCTAACACTAGAATCATTTATGACAAATAAATTAGTGTTCGTTATGACTTTGATTATCAGCCCCATAAAAATTTTCAAGTCATTAGTTCCATTCCAGTATTTGATAATGAGATGCGAACGACAAAATGACCATGAGCAGTCTCTGTCCTGCCCACAGAGAGAAGAAGTTATAATATAAACCAAGTTCTGGACGTAGCATCTATTTCAGTTTTGATAACTAGAATTTCCAGCCAAGATCAATGAGAAAAGAATATATACTTTTTCAAAGCCTACTTGAACAACATCGCATTCTAAAGGATACCTAGGTTAGGCAACCAAAATGCAGAGCCACAAAATAATTTCGGAAGTTTCTAAGGAAGCTAACTGTTTCAATCGAACACAAAACATCCCTTTGCTTTCACTACTCCAAGGCATGTTGCAAATCCATATATTATTCTTTTGTGAATTTGAACAGCTATCAGAAATGAAATTTCACTGCTAGCCATAGCTAATACAATGAGCAATCCTGAAAACTTCACCAGCTAAACACCCGTTATTAAGGTACAACCATCAGAATCTCCTTCTATTACTCAAATTAGTCTATATTATTGAAATTTATTACGAAGCAGACAATTTTTAAGTTATAACGTAATCTAAAAACTAAGCTTTGGGATAAACAAAGGGACAATTTCAGATCAAACAACCAAAAGACTGTATAGAAAAGAAAAAAAATTAAAAAAAAAAAGAAAAAAAACTTAGAACTCAGAATACAGCACTGTGCGATGGAGCTAAGTGGTCCCGAAATAAGTGCAAGAGTGCTTTAATCAAGACAAATTTAAAAAATGAAAAATCGTAAGCAATCTATTTTCAGTTATGTTTTGACATAATGAACACCCCTGTGAGTTTATGGGGTGAATAACTTTTCGGTGTGCGCGACCCTGATTACAAGATGACAACATTACTATTTATATTCAGTGTATGCAGTGATAGGCGCAAAACCATCACTATTTTATCACTCTAGACATATTTCTGATATGTAGAAAGCATTTAACTTCATCATCGCCAATAACCATTAGTGTAAGGTCTATGCCTAGAGCAAACCAAGCAATAGCACCAGCATGAATATAGATAGATGCGTGACTAGACTGGTATATACGGTTTCCATAGATACAAAAAGGTGATAAGCCCTAGTAAAACTTAAAAGAAGATAGCAACTGACTCGATAACAGAGTCAGCAAGTCACCTTCCACTTAGTAAGCTGGTTTAAAACCTCTGGCTGACAAACAGTTTTTGCATCTTCAATACTGCCACCTTCGATGAGCTTCGCCAATGCTGCTCGAACAGCCTGTGTATTTATGGTAAACATTAAGAAACTGAGCAATCATAGCATAGAGATAGCATGAGAGTTCAGGCCATACTGACGTACCTCAACTGAGCCCTCTATTTTCCCCTGTGTGATTGACTTGTCTATAACATGTTTTAAGGAGTGTGCATGTGTGGATGGAACTTCATGTTTTCTAACAACGTCATCCATAGTTATTGATGACGCACTCTCTTCAATTAACGCCATCAATCTGCAATGTAAAAAAGTATGATCCACCAAAAATTTGGACAATGGACGAAATCTGTACATGCTTCACACTTTTAGATGAAACTGAATAAATATGCTACAATTTTGAAGCAGAAAAAGAAAATGTTCACCTCCTTTCTGAGTTAGCATCCAAAGTCAGAAGCCCACTGCTCAACTTCTTATGGTCGGTCCTCATTCTAGCCTTCCTATTCGATTCACTATCAGCAGGACACCTTCTCCCAAGCTTAATATAGTCTGAATCCTTCACACTATTATATGAATTCTCGCCCAAGGAGGGTCTGCTTTCATTCCCTAAAGGTGACACCTCTCTTGCCATGGCTGACTTTCTATTGTTTTTCGAAGGCAACGTGGAATATGTTTTCTTCAGTGTATTTGCTCCAGAAGGAACTTTGAAAACTTTCTTGATTGGTTCGCCACCTAGCGAAGCAGAATTCAAGGACTTGTGTGGTCCTTCAGCAGTCTTTCTTTGAGATGATTGACGGAAAGACAAGCTTTTATTCAATACAACTTTTTCTTTCGAAAGAGGTACATCTGAAGTCTTTTTCATCTTTTCTATGGATGTAATGTATCTTTCTCTACTCAAAGGAAATGTTATGTGGTTTCTTACTGGTGTCCCCATAACATCATCTATCTCATGCTTTCTAGTCAAAGTAAAAGGTAGGAAAAATTGAGTAATCTTCAGTTGCAAACAAGGCAAAGAAAGGTAGCTGGTTAAGAAGCACTTACAAGCAATATATCAGTATGCGGTTGACTAATAGACCGTCCCATGCTCGTGTTTCCTCATACTCAGATTCCTCAAAAGCAATTTCCCTGATTAAGCATTAACCACAAAGATATTACCGGATGGGCAAGATTTTGGCCAGCAAGCTTTGAAGACATGCAAAATAAGATAAAAGTATACTTTGGCAAGCATTTTCTATGATATGCCTTGGGACAGCGCCTGCAGAGAGCAAACTGCATTTGATGATCCTTCTTATCCTCCACGTGTTTACAAACATAGCACTTATGAACCGGACAAGTAAATGATTCTCCTGCAACAACCCTTTGCCTAAATGCTTCTGCATCCGCTTCACTCTCTTTATAAAGCAATTTTGCAACACATTTTGGATGGTAAAAATATCCACATGTAGCAGAAACACATTGGAAAACCTAACATAGCGTGTAAACAATTTAGTTATTTAGGCAAAAGGTCCCAGATGCGAATGCAGCATGACCATATGAGAGCTTCCCCAATCGTGGTTGCCATTTTTTTGTGCTAATGTCATATTATGGTATTGCTACAGTGAGCTACTGGCAACTTCTACGATGGTAATGCTTGCATAAATATAAATATATAAATTATCCATTCATGTAAATATATATTAATAAGAATTCATGTTGGAGATGCTCTGAATATGCCATATTAGAAAAACCATACTTCTGCTGCTCCAGAAGATTTGTCTGAGGAGCCTAGCTTCCTACAAGCAAAGCATTGGTGCTGCTTTCTTTTACAGTTCTCACAATAGAATTTTGGCATCGCCTGAAAGAGTTAAGAGGAATAATGCCAAACAGTCAATAAATTATCCTTCCTCCCGGATATATGCATGCGAGAGCATACAAGGATCAGGTTGCAGTAATAAACAAGTATAGGCACAGTATAAGCATCACACCATGCACGCACTTTATAAATTACAAAATATACACAAAAGAGCAACATACTGCCACTTGCTTCTTCGTAAATCCAAGCGACTCGCACTCCGAATCTTCACCAGCCTCTTTAGTGGCATGAAATGATCTCAGACAGACGCCTTCACAACTTAAAACCACCAGTGACAAAATTAATACAATCAGTAACACAAGGATCAACGGGAGACAACAAAACAATGGAGAACATTTTTACAAAAAGCTTAATAGAACATAACTGGAAGTATTAGATTCTATACACAAATGGGTCTACCATGTATGTGTCACTTTGCATCTAGAATAAAATATAACAATAGAATTAAGGTTTGTAAACCAGCTGCAAGCAAGGCTCACAGGCCCTTTGCAAAACAATGACTTCCAGACGGTTTTAAACAAAATGTGGAGAACATAGGCTTTTTGTCAGGTCTCTGAAATAAAGAGTAAGAAGGTTGCAAGTTCGAACAAAAATTAAGAGATCTCATGACGATTAGGTACAATTAATTACTCAACCTCATAAATGTTCATGTAACGCTGAAGCTTAAGGACCATAAAATTTTTCAGCAGGCACTGAAGTTTAAAGTCCAAATATAGACATAAATTAAAAGCTAAGGTTGTTTACTTTATCAAAGAATCCTGTATATTATCCTAATTGTACAATATTTCTCTGATGGCACCAGCTTCTACGTTCCTAACCTTGAACCAAGATTCAACTCGTCCAGCTTATCTATGTCATGAAGGAAGAGTATGAATAACACAAAATTCAACTTGTCCGGTATATGCTTTTAAAAAATACAAGGAGAGAACTAAACATGATACATTATATGAAACACAAATATAATGTATAAATTAAGGAATGCAACTGATACAAAATTAGCGTGCATATGAAAATCTTGCATTCAGAAGTCACCTTACCACCCAAGACAAGGTTCAAGAAAAAAAACTACTACCAGAAACTCATACCATAAAAGATCACCACCATTGTCACAGTATGCACAAACAGAATCATAACAATCATCGTCATCACTGTTCTCATCATCTCCTACATCCTCAATCATATCGTCCATATCATCAACTATGAAGCCAGATGCTGCTGCGGTTGGGATATTCTGAAAACCGTACGATAGAAGAGCACTTCAAACTTAAAACTCGGATAGAGAGGAAAAAAGAATTAATAGAGATTGAAAGAGTATCACCTCATCAGGTAGTCTCCGCTTGCTAGGCCTCTCCTCAAGAAAGGCACGTAAAAACTGTTCACATAATAAAGCTATTACGAGTTAACACAGATACAAGCCAAAGACAGACAATGTTAAAAATGGGAAACTATATTTCGACAAACTTAGAAGCACCAACAGATCTCGAAAAGCCATAATCCGCAATCACATTTATAGAACCAACAAGCTATATTAGATAAAAAAAGGCAAGTGAAAACTCTAATTGCAAAGCAGCAATAGAAATGAAAAAAGTTTTGTTAGACAAACTTGTGACTTTGCTAAGAGGTCATCGTTTTTAACAGCTTCACCAATTAAATCAACGTGGTCCACCAAGTCATTTTGCGAAGGCTTAGCATCGTATAAACTGCAATCAAATAAAGAAACCACAATTAACTTTCACAAAGGCAACTACGAAAAAAACACCAGATTGGCTAATAAGTAACAGGGTACCTAAACACTTTGGACAAATGCTCCCACAAGAATCTCCCTAATGCTTCAGGATTTTTCTTGAGAAAATTAAAGCTCTGCAGCGTTATCAAGATTGTCCGAATCAAAGGCTCGTAACTTTTCCTAGGCTTTTGAAGTTTGATCCAGAGATTTTCCTTTGTTAGAACTGATATCTCTGGTTTTTTCTCGGAAAGTTCAAACCTCCATGCTATCACTGTCTTGTACAAAGGTTGAAGCCCATTATCCACAGCTCCCTGTAAGAATATAGGCTTCTTGTTCACCTTCACGCTAGCTGTCTTACTCCATTGTACCGGTAAAACAGAAAACGAAATTGGTTCCTTATTATCATCTTCAAAATGGTAGTTCGAGACTGATTGGGGAAAACTCTCCTCCTCTTCATCATCTGAATGTACCATATCTCCTACTTTAATTTACAACAAGCATCATTTAAAGTATACCCTAATATGTCAAAAATTAGGGAAACATAAGAAGAAGAAAAAAGCAGCTCAAAAGTCGAAACCCTCATCTATAAGCACTTCCTACGTAAACAAAGAACAATATTGGCTCCGTTTACCATGATCATCTTCTAGAGAAACATGATAATATGCATAATGTATATATATTTCTATGTTCGATTTATCGAGTACTACACTTAAACTCGATTACAACAACACTTACTTGTCTACCTTTACTTCGTTTGGATTTTCAATCACCGAAGCAACCAAAGAGTCCGAAAAAGAACGAACAGGAGCAATCAAAACCCTAGTTGTGGATTCCAAACTAGTAAAAGGAAAGAGAAAGCTTACAGTGATGAAAGCAAAATTGCCCGATACCTCCCTTTGGCTTTGGCTTTGCCTTGTGGAAAATATTGAATTTGATTTGGTTTGATAATTTTAGTCAAAAACTAATACCTATTGCTTATTGCCTATTGATTGGATAATAACTGTGAGAGAATGTACAGAACCGTAGGAAGCAGTCTTACTCTTGGGAAGTTTTTTATTATCTTTTGGATTGTGACCATTGAGTTACTTAAAAGAAATAAACTTTTAATAAAAGATTTTTACAAGTATAGTATTTTGAATTAAAAAATATCGATAATATTTTCATGTTTCATCCTTTTCATTATATTATTTTATTTCGATCTTTACTCTATTTTTTTTTTCGGCTTCTTTATTTTTCATCTAGCTCAATGTTATGTTAATAGCTTCCGCTTATCTCAAGAATGGAGGAAACGAGGAGATTGTTCATAATTTTTATGAATTTACTCTGGTACTTTCAGATGCAATTTAAAATTAATCTTTGTATAAAATCACTGTAATAAATGGATCCCTTCTAAACAAAGTAATACAAAAAAATAATATAAAAATACCAAATTCTCAATAAAAATAATAGACAAATAATTTCACATAATAATATTATAGGTAAGTAATACAAAAATCCTAAAATAAAATTAAAAAAATAACTCGCCAAATATATATTCTAAACTAACAAATTTACATACATAAATAAATATGTAGAAAATAAAAAAGAAATATAACCGCTTATCGATTTCAAAACAAATAATTTCCGCATACCATAACAAAGTAACACAGCCGGGTAATATAAAATTTTACATGTTAAGTATAAATTTTAAACAAATAATTTCACCTACCATAAAAATAATATAAAAAAGATAAAAAAAATTCACATAATAAACCTAATTATTCAAGGTAAAACACAAAATAAAAAAATAAAAAAATAGAAAATGCCTATAAACATAAAACTATAAAACTGAGAAAACCCAAAATCAAAAAAGGTAAACACAAAATCGAAAACACATAAAACGTAAAACAACGAAAAAATATGAAAATTTGAGAATAAAATATTAAAACAAGTTACAAAAACAATTGAAAGAAAAAAAAATATGAAAATCATAAATCATATAAAAATATTTCATATCCAAAAATTTAAAATAAAAAAAATATTGAATCGTTAAAACACTAAAATATTCGTTACAACCCTGAAATCGAAAATAAAATTAAAAAATAAACACTCAAAACAAATAATATAATATAATACCGAAATTATCGATTAAAATCGAGAATCAAACTCCAAATATATAATATATATTTGATTGGGCCTTTTATTCTGTTCAAGGTCTCCTCTATCTGAAGGCCTATTGTAGACTTCTTTGGGTTTATATAAATTCATTATTACCTAAAAAAAAAAAACTCCAAATATATAATTTTTTAATAAAAAACAACAACAAAATCAAACGCATGATATAATGTTCATCAATATAATATAAAAAAATATTTTACGGATATTAAATTATAATCACTTGATAGATATAAATTGGTAAATTTAATACCTTATTGCTTAAAATATGCACACACTTAAAACTTGGTAAAGGCACCTAAATGCTCATTATTTCTTATTTTTTACAACTATTTATTTTTAGGGAAATTGCACCTAAAGTACCCACTCAACTATTCAATTGTCACTTACTACCCAAGGTTTGATCAATTGTTACTTAATACCCAACTCAACTACCTTATTGTCACTTACAACCTAAAATTATTTTAATACCCTAACTACCCTTAACCCACTATATAAACATAATTTTATGTTGTCTTTCTATTTTTCTAGCTTTTTGAAGATTTGAATTTGTTAGCCGCTCCAACCACCTAACCCTACGAACCACCACAAAGACCGGTTGAAATCACATTTTCCGGTGATCGGAGTGTTAGACCTATCTAACCACTGTTTATTTATGTAGTTTGTGGTGTAAAACCTATCTAACCACTGTTTTCTACGTACAAGAACTAATCGTGTTTCTACGTACATGAATTTGTTATTTTGCAAGTAATCGTGTTTTTGGTCCCATGTTTGATCAATTAACTACTGATTTCGAAGTTATTTTCTTGGTTCTATCAGTTGGAATATGTTATATTTTATTGTTTTTAGACTCCATAACCTGATTTCGAGTTTTTCTCTGGTTTTTTTGTTACAGTGATGTGTTATTGTTTTGTTAATATTGTTCGTTATATACTTATGTCCTTGTTTTCTGATGTTATATACTAATTTTGTAGTGCTTTAGTTTTTTATTTCATGTGTAGATTACGAGTTTTAGTTGTCCAGGCCTTCCATGCAAGATGCGAATTGTATGATGTATTCGATGAGAAATATGTTGATTGTATGATCAATTCGCATGGTGACATGCGAATCACATGAAAGAATTTCAAAGTTTGCTTAGAAATATGCTGCGAATTGTTCGAAGTACATACGTTTTGCATGTTAGGATGTGAACTATGTGAAACTCTAGAGTACTGTATGTTCAAACAAATACTAGGACTTTTTGGTTAATTTTATACACAGTTCGATGTTATCATGCGAACTGTGTAGGACTCCAAAGTATTGCATTTTCAAACAAATATCAGTACTTTTTTAGTTGCTTTTACGTTTCGCATGCTAGGATGCGAACTATCTAGAACTTTTTAGAGTATTGTATTTCGAAACAAATATCAGGACATTTTTTACAAACAAGTATCAGGACATGATGCGAATTGTTTGATCTAGGTATACACAAATCGCAAGATAGGATGCGAATTATTTGATGTAGTAGTAAATAATTTGTATATAGTTTTTGTGACTAATAACTAATAACTTGTTCTGTCCAAGGTAAGAGATATCCAAATCACGAGTTTGTATTTTTAAATATGGTCACCAAACCGCAATTGTGCCTTTCACGGAGTTTGAAAGCTTTCAAGTATCCAAGCTTATGTGGAGAACATATGAGAGGAGCTTGCCACAAGTGACTACCCAATTACCTACTCCTACGGGGATCACAATAATTGTTTCTTTAATAACCATAATGATTTTGTTGGGTTAGTGTTATATCTTGATTTGGAGCGTTTAAAACGGGTTAGTTTTCTCATAGAAAAACACGTCTTCGATAAGGGTTCTTGTGATAAAAGTTCTGTTGATAAGAGCTCTGGTGGTAAGGATTATGGTGCAAAGCGTAAAGAGCGTAGCTTGAGTTTGGGAGAACCATCTCTCAATCAACTAGTTAGCGGGGATATTAGTAACGGTTTAGTTAATTCTGATCAGAGAAAAACAACTTGCTACTGCTGGTTGGACTGATGCTATTACAGGAGTGGGTCAAGCCTTTAAAGAATGTGTTGCCGGTCTGAGGTTATCTTTGTGCAAGTTTGAGTTAGAGTATGGTTTTTCTTTCAAATACCTGCACAACACAGCAAATAAGATCACTGCTTATTGTGAAAATAAGTTCACAAGCGGGTGCAAATGAAGGCTTTATGCATCTATTGATTCAAGCACCGGCTTGATGACGATCAAGAAGTATGTCCCGCACCATACTTGCAGTCCTGTTTTCTCCCAGAAGCATAAGCATAAGCGGCACAGGCATTTGACATCAGATTTGATTGCAGAGGAAATTCAGGATTCTCTACGGACCTGTCATTCGTTGACAGCCAAAACCATACAATCGATTGTCACACAAGATTACGATATTGACTTCTCTTACCGTTTGTCATGGAATGCTTTAGAGAAGGCTAGGAGCTGAGTTTTCGGAGATATTTCAAGTTCTTTTAGTTTACTAAGCGAATACTTCAAACGCTTAAAGAGCCGGGAGATTACTTCAGACTGCCAGTTGGAGTTGTCAGCTGGAAACCGATTCAAGCGCTGTTTTGTAGCATTCGGTTCGTCCCTTCGGGGTTTTCATTCATGTCGTCCAATGTTGTTTGTCGATGGAACCCACTTATATGGCAAGTACACGGGTACCTTGCTCACTGATGTAGCAAAGGACGGAAACAACGGTTAGTTACATTTATCTAGTTAATCTGAATGATGTTTTTGTGTGAAATTGCTGATGCAATTTGCATCCGATGCTGCGAATTAAGCAGTATTTGAATCTTCACATTTCGCATTTGAAGATGTGAATTATGCGATAACAGTTCGCATCCTATATATGCAAACCTTTTGTTGTTGTGATCTTAACATTTCGCATTTGAGGCTGCGAATTAGGTATTATTTGAAACTGTATTTACATCGCAGTTTGTGCTTGTATTAGGACAGCATGCAAAATGTGTACAATTTTAAACGTTTGGGTATTGTTGTAGTGTTCATTTGATCAGCCTTTTTCCAGGACTATTCCCTGTTGTTGTTGGTGTAGTTAACATTGAAGATTGTGACAATTGGATGTGGTTTTTGGGGTGTTTGAAACCACATTTGTTGGATCGCCAGATCACATTTATTTTAGACCGTCATTCTAGTATCGTTAATGTTGTTTCTGTCTTGTATCCAAACTGCTATCATGCGTACTGTTATTTCCATCTCATGGAGAATTTGAAAGCCAATCTGGAACATACTAACAGAGACTATAAAAAAGGATGTTGAGTTTCTTCCGTCGTCTTGCTTATGCTCCCAGTCGAGAGCTTTTTAAAGATATACTAACAGTTTTTCTATGTGAAGGTGGTGATAGAATGAGTGATTTTCTTGCAAATTTACCCCCTGAAAAGTATGCGCAGGCTTACGTAAAAGGGAAGCGATACGGCTCTATGGCTTCTACTGCAGCTGAATCGTTTAACAATCAGATCAAAAAAAAATTGCGGCCTACCAATTGTTGAGTTTATTGACTGGATTAGAGTCTTACTTATGACTCAAGTTTCACAGAGATACGAAGAGGGTCTCAGCTGGAGTACTAATTTGGTTCCCGAGTACGAGAAGAAGCTAAAGCAGAATGTTGACATGTGCCGAACTTGGGTAGTACGTAAGTCGTCTACCACCATGTTCGAAGTCTTTTCGAATCCTGTGGTTGTTGTTAATCTGTTGGATTTCAAATGTTCTTGCGGATCATGGCAACAAGAGTATTTTACATGTCCTCATGCTTTAGCGGCATTACTATATACCGACCAAGATCCATTGACTGTTAAGAATTACAGGAAAAGTTACTCTTTCAGCATACCAGCTATAACGGATTTCGGCGAAGGGTCCAGCGCTAACGATCCTTCGTTTGTTGAAGTTCTGCCTCCGAATGTTAAGAGACGCTCCGGAAGGCCTAAGAAAAAACGAATCACTTCTAGAGGAGAAATCTTAACCAAGCAGTTGAGGTGTGGTCGATGTTCGAAATCAGGCCATAACTGGAGGACTTGTGATGTTCCAGTTTAAGGACAATCCGTGTTGTGGACATTTCTGGTTGGCCATATTTATTTGTAGTACTGTTATTGTTCTGTACAACAAACTAAACATTTTTACATTCCTGTGTTTGTAATGCTGTTATTAGAGTAAAGAAATGTTAAGTGCTTTGAGTTGCAAGCATTTCGCATCCGGTATTACGAATTGTGTACAATATGTTGATATATTGTTAGGAACATCTATCAGGTTTCCATGCGATTTATGTGAAATTTCACCAGGATGTGAATCGTTAGTAAAATCATATCAAACATTTATCAACATTTCATGTTTCGAATTGTGTTGAGCTATAACGTAATGTCTTTTCAAATAAATATCAGGACTCCTGGCTATGAATTATGACCAGAACATATGACAACAATTATTCGCATACGATTCGCATTATAGGATGCGAATTATGACCAGAACATATATCAGGACTCTTGGCTGCTTGTGTAAAGAGATATGATGCGAATGGAGAAAAACCAGAAGTCCTGATATTTGTCACATGCTAAGCTGCGAAGTGTGCTTTAATAAAAATACCAGGATATTCAGTGGGTTGCAAATCGCATGTTAGGCTGCGAATTGCATGAAATTCAGTAAGGTTGGAAACAAGTAATATATCAGGTTAACATGCGAATCATTTGCAAATTGTAATTGGATATGAATCGTTTATATGATTGAAAGTCTGTAAACAAATTGGATTGCAAAAAAGAGGATTACAATATTTCATGCACTAACAAATGTTTACACAGATCACTACAAGCTACTGCTGTTAGTTAGTTGCATTCCAAAAAATCAAAAAACAAAAGCCAACTCTATCAGTCATCAATAGAGGATTCTTCACCATCTTTCTCTTTCTCCTCTGTGTGCTGATCATTAGCTTTTTTCTTTTCCACTTGCTCTTCATCTTTATTATCTACGTCCATCATACTTAAAAAAAATTGTCCTTGATGGACCAACTTCGTTTTCCCTCTTCCTTTTGTTGTTTGGAACCTATGTCGTCTGAGGTTGCATCTTTTCTGGCTGAGGTGCAGCAGCAAGCATTGGAACCTCTTTTGGCTGAGGTTCAGCAGCAACCAGTGGAATAACTTCCACTGGTTGAGAGTCAGCAGAGTAGTAGTCATCATACATGTCTAAATCAAAGATAGATATTGGGCTGGTTGGTGGTGCTACTGGCATGGTCAACTCATCGCTCTAGTTAACGGTTAAGGATGACCAGGAGTCACCCAGAGAACCAAGTGAACCAGAGTTTGAGTATGAGGTGGTGGTTGTGGCGGTGGAAAAAGACATGACTGTTTGAATTCGAAGAGAACAAGATGTGTTTTTCAAAAAATATAGAGTTTGTTGTAAAATTAGCCTCTGGCTACTAGAGGTATTTATATGGAAATGAGGTAATCATTACATAGCCTCCATGTCTAATCAGCAATTAATGGGTTATGTACTTGATTAGATTGTTTTTTTGTGTGCTCAATGGAGAAAACGTTTACCAAGGCATAAGCCATAGCATGTTCGTATTCTTGAACTTTATATTTTGAATTTTTTATTCTGCACCAGGCTGCGAACTGTGTTTAATGTGGTATACCAGGGTTTGCTGCGAACTGTTTGTTAGTGATAAGTAAGCATCTATCAGGTTAGGCTGCGAACTATTTACTGATAAGTTAGGCTGCGAACTATTTACTGATAAGTATGCATTTATCATGTTAGGTTGCGAACTGTTCAATGAGTATCCTGTTTTAAGACATACTAGGGATTTGTTGCAAATTGTTTGGTTTGAATTATTTGAATATTAACCAACCCTTATATCAGGTTATGATGCGAACTATTTGGTAAGGAATATGTATATTTCTGAAAATGTAATTTGTTAATGTATGCAAAACAAACTAAAAATTACAATCCATGTATTTACAAGAAAAAACATAGTGTTTTAAATCGAATCAGCCATATGTGACGCGGTCTTTGTCATTTAAAAAGTAATCAAACATTTCTGCTCTGAAGGCAGTGACCATATCTTCATCATATTCTGTCTGCACAAATCCATGCTGGATAATATCTCTAGCGTATTTGCAGACAAAAATACCACAGTCCAGGGTGCCTGGTTTTTGTTGTGGGATTTTTCTTTCATTTTTCACCTTCCAACAAATATTTGATCTGGTTAAAATAATTAGTGTTAGGAACCAGCACAAAAACAACAAACAGTTGGTACCACATAATTCGCACCTTAGGCTGCGAATTGTGCGACAACCAATCCAACATGGACATGTCAAGCAATTCGTAGCATAGGGTGCGAATTGTTTGATATCCAATCCATTTTGTCTGCAAGCATTTCACAGCCTATTTTATTGAAATGCATCATCCAAAACGATTCGCATCATATACTGCAAGATGTGTTATGGATATGCTGCGAAATGCAACCGATTTACTCACATTTCGCAGCATATCTTGGTCAGAGTTTGCAGCATACGTTGATCATGCATACTTAAAATATGTTTAAACGTAAGTGTATATTTGGGAATATTTACCAGTTTGTGTAGGTGTCCTTGTGGTGTAGTCTATGGCTTTCAGTTTAGGCAGAAGTGGATTGTAGTTTGAAATTGACCTGCCGTCTACGTCAATTACGAGCAACGTCCAGTGGTTTATCTGGTCATTTATCTCGGTGCATACTGGAATCATGATGATGTTGGGGTATTTGGGCGCCTTGTCAAAAGCTGCGTCCACCAAGTTTCCTACTTGCCAGCCTAATTTCAATTGATGTTGCATCCAAGCAAGAGTACATTACAATGAGAACATTTTCTGAAACTTTGAAATTTACCTGACCTAAACTTACCGTGTTCATGCCCCAAATTAGTACGGTGTCATGATGCTCTCCTTCAGCTTTAGTGCATAGAACTTTGAAGTCTGTTTCTTCAAGCATCTTTCGAATCCAAGCGTCGATAACCTAAGAAAGGAGTTGTTTATTTATGTTAAATATACAAGACATATTTGAAACATTAAAAATAGAATTGGTTGACAATTGGATACCTTTACGTCCAGCTCCAATTCTAAAGGTAGTGACATCACATCACTCGCTTGCACTCTGATTCCGTATGTAAATTTGGACTCTGGTAACTGACATACCACTGGATCAGGGGTGTCGCTCTCGTAGGCTTTAACTAACTGTATTTTATGGTATTCTGCGATAGATATATGGTCAGTTACTTTTTTTTTCTTTGGCCAGTCACTGTATTCTACTTTTGGCGGTTCCCGTTCTATTATAATGAACTTTTCCTCTTCCTCTGCCACTTGAGGTTGTGTTGGTGTCAGTAGAGTAAAACTTGGCTCCTCTGTCTCTTTGCTGGGCTCGAGCTTTATAAATAACAAAAATCAAAAGTAGAAGGGTGTCAGTCATTATAATTGCAATGACCCCAAACACTTCGCATGATAACATGCGAACTATTTGGTTCCAGCTGAATAAATTTCATAGTATCTATCAGGGTAGCATTCGAATTGTTCGAGGTTCCACTGAACAGTTCGCATTCTACCCTGATATTCGTTTGTAATATTTAAATTAGATCCACACAATTCTCATGTTATGATGCGAGATCATTATAAGTAGCCCTTACCGCACGGTCAGCGACAACCAATGTCGTTGACTTGTTCGGCATAGGATCTGGATCGTTTCGGTAAAGATCATTAAAGTCATCCTCCGACATGTTCTCCAAAGACCGTTGTATTATAGAATCGTAATTTACATTATCAATTTCATTTAAAAATGTCTGTGAAACTTGAGTGTAAATACCATCAACAAAAGCATCGGGTAAACCTACTGTATTATCGTGGGACTCTGGAGCTTGCAGTTGATTTGTTACTGGTGCTACAGTTTCACGTTGGCTTAGCAATTCTGACTTTGTTGACAGCACCGTTGGTCTTTGAGGTGCATCTTCAGATGTGGTGTTGTCTTCTAAGGATGGTCCTTCCTGGCTGAGTAGTTCCATCTTCTCACCGGGATGGACATGTTCTGACTCTTGTGGTGCTATCTCTTGCGTTAGCCTTTCTCTCTTTGCCAAAACTATCTGTTGCTGTTGTTGTTCTTCTTGTTGTCTTTGTTGTTCTTGTTGCTTTTGTTCGTGTTGAACTTATGGCTGCTGGTGTTGTTGGTGGTGGTGGTGTTGTTGTTGTTGTTGCTGTTGTTGTTGTTATTGTTGTTGTTGCTGGTGTTGAACTTGTTCCTGCTGTTGTTGTTGCTGCTGTTGTTGTTGTCTTTCGGTCTCCTGTTTCATACAAAATTCCAAAAAAAAATGTGGAAGGGTTAAGCATACTATAATTATAGTTGCGAACGATTCACATGTTGTCATGATATTTTTTTTGTCCAAAGATCAAATAAATCGCAGCTCAGCATGCGAATTGTAAAATAACCAACCAACCAGTTGAATACACAATTTGCAATATAAGATGTGAATTATTTGTACAAGACTACACAAGAGTCCTGATATTTGTTTGATATCATCATATCATGTGATGGTATTGTTTGGAATGTGTATTCAACTGGGAAACCCCGCTGGCTGTTTTAAATGGATACAGTTAGTTTGTTTGAATATTTATACAACAGGAAGTAATATTATGGAAACAATTTCATCACAACAAATAAATAAAATATTTGAATCTTAGTGAACTTTTCATCCACTTACATCTGCTAGGATGACTGGTTTTGCCACTTCTTTCGCACGATCTTCTATCTCATTTGGGTCATTCGGAGGAGACTCGTGTCTTTGTTTCTCTGTCTGTGTCTCCGTGGTGTCCATCTCTGTGGACACCGACAACTGTTCGTTCATCCTTGCAAATTGTACCGGTATGGGTGAATGGTTGGCATCATCGTCCCTCTCTTCTGGCAGTACTCCATCAGCATGGTGCTGATCAGCATTAGACACGGATGCTTGCAATACAGTGAATGCTGCTCTGTCTGGAAATGCTGGTACCTACACAGCTATTGGGCTTTCAATATGGCAAATTGGCTGAGAGATAGCATTGTGGAGTTGTTGTGCTTCAAGTTCCGCTATCTTCCATTTCAATTCTTTCAGCTGAAAAAAATGATAGCAACTGTTTTATAAACATATTAAGTGCTGATTATAGCGATTATTTAAGGCTCAAGTCATACTTACTTCTCTGGCCTGTTTTTCTATCTTTCTCTCGTACTTGTTCTTGTCGGCATATGTCTTCAAACGCTTTGATTCCGCAACAATTGCAGAAATCTCGGGATTAGGACCTCCGCGTTTGAGTACATAATCACCGATTGTTTCACTCATACTGGTTGTGTCGTCGTTGTCGGGCTCCTGCCTGGATTTGCCTTTCGGTGGTGGTGGAATCGTTTGCTTGAGGAGTCTTGGTGGTGGAATCGTTGGCTCGGGTGGTGTTGGTTGTTCAGGTCTGGGAGACATCACCTTATTCTTTTCTTTCTGTGATGTTCGTCTCCTTTTTCTTGGTTTTGATGCTGTGTTTTTTGTCCTCTTCCTTGGTCTTTCTTCCGATGAAATAGATTCCTCATCTGCATCTCCACTATTTTCTCGGTCTCCGAAAGCTTCAATTTCAGCCTCGGTAAGACGTAATGGACCTTCGAAAACCTACCAACAGAGGCACATGTAAGTAAATAAATGCAAGCGAGTTGTTTTGAAAGTATGAGGGTGTAGACAATCAATTTTTTTTACAAACGGTTCGCATTATATGATGCGAATTGTGTGAATTCTATCAATGTTAAAGTTGCAAACAATTCGCATGTTGAGCTGCGAATTGTGTGTAAACCATATGCTGCGAACTAAGTATTTATGTTAGGCTGCGAAATGATTGATGCATTGTTCTATTATAACACTAATTAAAACGCATGCTGAGCTGCGAAATGTGTATAAACAATATGATGCGAATTGTGTGGAAACAGGAAGCTGCGAACTAATATTCATATCAGGCTGCGAAATGATTGATACATTTTTCTAATATAACACTAATCAAAACGCATGATATGCTGCGAACTGTTTGCACCCCCAGTTCAATACCTATATAAAGCTTATACTTGGTTATCATCCAGCAAGGGTGTTCTAAGAAGCAGCGCCACAGTTGTTGCTTGGCACCCTAATCCCAACCATTTGAAAAATCTTGGTATCGAGGTTGGCTTCGCTACCTCGAGACCGACTGTTGTGTGCTCCATGAAGAAGGGCTGCATGGGGACAAGTTTTATCATTAAGATGCTCTGTACATAACTAATTTTTATACTGAATAGATCAATCTTACAATTAGAAGGACGACGCAGCCGACGACTCAATCAGGTTTTTCGATTGCTAAGCAACTCCTGATAGACTGTCGAAGCTTGTACAGTATTGATCAGGATCAGTTGTAACTGTTTATTTTGCTGAGGTCTTCAACATAATAAACCATGCTCCAACCCAGGATATCTCCAGATACGGAGTAGAATATGGTGGAGCACAAAAGCAGTATGAGCAGCCTCGCAACGTCTTCCAACTAATGCTCCCCTCATTCGCTTATGGCCTTCTCTATACCTGCCTGTAAAACCAACGACAACATGCTATGTTTGAAAAGTACAGAATCTTTGCTTTATAAAGATGAAGTCGATTTTACACGTACCTTTATAATGGCATTTGTTATTGTTTTAGTATTACTAGCTGCTACTTTCTGGTCAGTTTTACCCATGAAGTATTTCTTCATCATCCTCGATTCGTTCTCCTTGCCGGGTGCGTATTTTTTGTGAAATGCTCCGGTTTTCGTTAACCGCATTTTCTCGGTGCCATGCCTCAACCCGAATATGACCTTCACATCGTTTTCAGTTATCTTTACAAACTTGTTGCCAGTCTTAAAGGCGTCTCTATCAACAGAGAAATGCTCGACGACATACTGAATGATTGAGTAGAATTTTTTCTTTGGAAGCTCTGCCTCATTACGGATTTCGAAAGCCGTTTTCAAAAGCGTGTAGAAGGGTGTGTTTCTTGCAGCTTTAGTGTGGGCCCTGGTAATACACATCTCTTTAAGTAGCTTCAGAAGGCTCACCAACCCTGATCTGTAATAGCTAGGTTTTGTTGTCATACTTCCTGCACAAACACAAATCAGTTGGAGTGTCACAAACTTCGCATCACAAGCTGCGAATTTCATGTATTATCAGTTAAAATGTCACAAACAATTCGCATGACAAGCTGCGAATTTGATGTATTTATCAGTTACAATGTCACATACAATTCGCATGACAAGCTGCGAATTGCCTATATATGAATAGTGTTTTTACAGACAATTCGCATCCTAGGTTGCGAATTGTTTGTAAATAAATGACATACAAATTGAATCGAGCTGCGAATTGCTTACATAATGGACGATCAGGATGCGAACTGTTCTACTTTTTACATGCACGTTGCAGAGATCTGGGAAATATTGAAACAACACCAAAATCAACAATCAACTACCTAATGCACATCTTGATGAGTCCGAATTCAGAATACTCCCCGGAAGGGCAGATCAGTGTAATTCTCTCCGAAATCCGGACAGAACTTTTGGACCGGACAGATCACTTCGAACCAGTATGGGCCTAAGGCTGTTCGAACTATGACAAAAGTACTAAAAAACCTAAACACTTCTTGACTAAGCTACCTGTCCTCCTGCTTAGAACTCATGGGTCTTTAAACATGACCCGGGTCCATTAGACTTGACCCGAAAGCCCATAAGGGCCCAAATTTCATACTATAAATACCCAACCACCAGCATTAACTATGGGTAAGAAAAACTAACTGCTGCCAAGCTGCTTAATTCTCTCTCCACATTAAAACACTTTGAAACACCCTTAAACACCCTCACACCACCGTAAAACACCCTCACACCACCGTAAAACACCCTTACACCGCCTTAAAACTCCACTTGAAATTACTTGCCTACCCCTAGGCCATTTTTATCCACACCAAATTGGCGACCACAGTGGGAGGCGACGGTGCCTGAATCAAGTATTCGAAACCAAGCAAAGAATTTCTGTCCGAATGAATTCGGATAATCCAGAGCTTCCACCAGCTTTGCTCGAAGTGGTGGAGGAGAACGATGAGTATACTGTCCAAGAGCGCGACAGGTTAAAGCTTGAGATAGAGGCTCTGAGGGCTGAAAAGGCCAAGATGGGCATGAAAGAGAAATCCAAAGCGTCAGCTGCTCATCACACTGACAACCCTCGAGAGCCTGAGGCTTCGAAAACTCGTGTGAGCACCAAAAAGACACATGCCAGCTCTAAAAAGTCTCACCGGTCCAAGCCTGTGGAGAGCTCTGACTCAAGTTCAGAATCTTCGGGCAGCTCTTCGGACAGTGAGGGAAACGAAAAATCCTTGTCCTCTAGCAGTGATGAGGGTCGAACCAAGAAGAAACAAAAGCAAGTTAAGAAGTATTCGAGAAAAAGAGATCACCATGGAAGAATGAAAAGGCATATTGGAAAGGGGTCATCTCACCACCGGAGGTATACGGACAAGATGTTGATGGATCCTTTTGCTTTCCACGATGAGCCAGGTATCTTTGCAACTCCTAATGAGGATACCGTGTTCAGCCGTGGAAGGAATTGGAGGCAGTCTCCACTGTCTTCTAAAATCCTGTCCGGAAACCTCCCTAAGAGGTTTGACAGTACTAAGATGGAGAAGTATGATGGCAGTACTGATCCAGACAATCATCTGGAGCAATTCAAGAACTTCATGATGAACTTTGATGATGATGATAAACTACTCTGTAGGGCATTCTCCCAGTCTTTTACGGGGAGTGCTCTGAAATGGTACAACAGCCTGCCTCAGGGTTGTATTAAAGACTTTGATACTTTTTGGGTGGCCTTTCGAAGAAGTTTGTGGGGAGTAAGGAGCTGAAGGGCAATGGAGACACAATAATCCATTGTGCCCAAGAGCCAAATGAGTCGTTAAAGGAGTACATAAGTCATTTTGTAAACACAAAGAATGGGTTGGCTGATTGCTTCGAACAGGTGGCAATAGTATCCCTAAGACAAGGTTTGAACCCAGGCAACCTGGCTAATTCGGTGACCAGGAAGAAAGCCATGACCTGGGGAGGATTGCTGAATCAAGTTGGCAAGCAAATAAACGTTGATGAAACAAAAAAGACCAGAGTGCACAGACAGGTGAGATCCACCCCGGTGGCACCAACTCCAAATCAAAACCAGTCCGGGAATAGAGCAAGAGAAACCGGACAGGGGCATGGTAGGGGAAAAGCTCAGTCCCAGCCAGCTGCTCCTGCTCAAAGTCAGCAATCCAGAAACAAAAGAGGGCCATGGGTCCAACCAGAGTGGTTCGCAGAACTTAAAGAAAGCGTGGCCACCATTTTTGATAAAACAAAAGATGAGGTACACTACCGGAGACCGGCAACCTTGCAGTCTCCCAGAGAGCATCGTAATAACTCCTTTTGCCAATACCACAATGATATTGGCCATACCACTGATGATTGCATAGCGTTGAAACAAGAGGTACAAAATTTGATCGAAAGGGGGAAGTTGGGTGCGTACGTTAAAAGAAAAGGAGGCAACAGGCCTGACAACACTCACCGGACTGGTCCGGTTAATGCTGCCCTGGAGGGGGCTATGGTAATAGTTGAAAGGTTTGATGTCGAATCTGAATACTTGGATCCTGATCCAACAAGAAACAGAGTGGGTGCTATAGAGGAACGTTCTAGATCGGTCTCCGGGCTCATTAAATTCTTTGAGTCACTGACAATTTTCGGAGGGGACACTGTAACGGCTCCTACCACTTCATCAAGAAAAAGGCATGTTCATAATTTGGCTTCCCAGCTAGAAGGGGGCATGACCTCTTATCAATCATCAAATTCATTCCCATTCATTGTCTTTGATGGGGATGATTTAAGAGACATTGCTGGCCCTCATGAGGATGCTGTTGTTATAGGAGCATCAGTAGGGGGCAATGAGATAAGGCGAATTCTGGTAGATACTGGAAGCTCTGCCAATATCCTTTTCCTAGACACTTACAAGAAAATGAAAAATCCAGCTGTGATTCAAAAGTCAGACAGGTCAATCGTGGGCTTCACGGGCAGCTCAGCCGATGTGATCGGGGATTTTGAAGAAGAAGTGTTGTTGGGCAGGGGCCCTTTCAAGAAAACGGTCAGAATACTCTTCATTGTGGTATATTTGCCCCACCTGCTATAATGCTATTCTAGGGAGATCTTGGCTCTCTAGGATGCATGCAGTGGCTTCGACAGTCCATCAGTGTTTAAAGTATGCTGTTCAGGGGCAGGTTGGGGTTGTCCGGAGCAGCCAAAAGGTTGCAAGAGAATGCTATGCCACTGCCTTGGCTCCACGAACGCTGGGGGCAGTCCGTATAAATGATCAATAGCAGTTTGAGGGCCTTTCTGGGGGTGAGGGTGAAATTGATGACCCCAGAGAGACCCCCGGAGTATTGATTCCGATTGAAGAGGTTGAAACACACTGTTTGGAAGAAGGAAAAAGCGTCAAGATAGGGTCCAAAATGCCACCAATGCTGAAAGAAGGAATGCTGAAATTCTTGAAAGACCATCAGCATGTTTTTGTTTGGTGCAACGCTGATGTTACTAGAGTTCCATCAGAGGTGATTTCCCATCGCTTGTCTGTCCGGAGAGATGTGGCACCAGTAGTACAAAAGAGGAGAGCTTTCTCAAAAGAAAAAGCTGATGTCATTGTACAAGAGGTTGATAGACTCACAAAGATGGGGCACATTAAAAAATCTCAATACCCTTTGTGGACTGCCAATCCTGTTCTAGTAAAAAAAGAATGGCAAATGGCGTATGTGCATTGAATTCACAGACCTCAATCGAGCTTGGGAAGTTTACATTGACGATATGATGGTAAAAAGCGTGGATGAGCAGTTGCACTTGTCCGACCTCCAAGAGACTTTTGCCAACTTGGCCAAAGTAAATTTGAAGCTAAACCCTGAAAAGTGTGTGTTCGGAGTGCAGTCTGGGAAGTTCTTAGGGTATATCATAAGTGAGCATGGAATACAGCCCGACCCGGACCAACTCAATGCTTTGTTCCAGATGGAGCCTCCTCGAAACATTAAAGAAGTACAGCGATTAACGGGAGATTGGCTGCCTTGAACAGATTCATCTCCAGGTCTTCGGACAGGTGTGCTCCATTCTTTCAAACCTTAAAGGGTGCAAAAGGGTTCGAATGGACACCACAGTGTAATGAAGCATTTAATGAAATCAAGAAACATCTTTCCTCTCCCAAGACTTTGTTCAAACCGGTTGATGAGGAGACTCTCTTTGTATATCTGGCTGTTTCAAGTTGTGTCATCAGTGCTGTGCTAGTAAGGGAGGTTGATGGGTATCCTCACCCAGTGTACTACATCAGCAAAAGCTTGATTGATGCTGAGAGGCGTTACTTGAAACTCGAAAAACTGGCGTTGGCCTTGGTAATAGCTGCAAGAAAAATGAGGCCCTACTTCCAGGCTCATCCTATCGTTGTCCGGACTTCTTTCCCTTTAAAGAATGTCCTTCAAAAAGTAGACATTTCGAGCAGAATGACAAAGTGTTCAGTAGAGTTGGGGGACTTCGACATAGACTTTGCTCCCCGAACAGCGGTAAAAGCTCAAGCTGTGGCTGACTTTCTGGTTGAATTCCATTCTGATAGGGATTCCGAACAACCTACTGATTCAAAAGACAAGAAAGTGTGGATTGTCCGAACAGACGGAGGATCCAGTACCATGGGATCTGGGGCAGGAATATGTCTCACTTCCCCATACAGGGACAACATGTTCCAAGCTATTTGTTTTGCTTTCAGGGCATCCAATAATGAGTCCGAATACGAAGCAGCTATAGCTGGGTTAAAATTGGCCTACATTTGTGGAGCTAAAAGAGTCAAGCTACTAAGTGACTCCCAGTTGCTAGTCCACCATGCCTTGGGCCTATCAGAAGCTAGAAAGGAACAGTTAGTCAAGTATTTACTCCTCCTCAAAAATGAAGCGTTGAAATTTAAAGCTGTTATATATGAGCACATCCCCCGGGCAGAAAATGAGCTAGCAGACTCACTAGCAACGATAGCATATACGGAGTCCTACCCATGGATCCATGTGCTTGAAAGCCCTTCTATTCAACTCAATGAAGGTATAAAAGAGGAAGTCTTTGAAGTACAAGTAAATCGGCCTCAAGACTGGAGGTCTCCTCTTATACAATATATGTCCGGTGGCATCGTGCCCTTGGATAAATCACAAGCCAGAACATTGAAACACAAGGCTCGTGGTTTCATTATGATTAGAGAAGTCTTGTACAAAAAATCCTACAGCAAACCTCTCATACGTTGTTTAGGGGATCATGGGTCACAAATGGTTCTCTCTGAATTGCATGATGGTGAGGGATCAGCCCATTGCGGATTTAGAGCTTTGACAAGAAGAGTGTTACTCTCCGGATACTATTGGCCATCGATTATGAAAGATGCTAAGGAGCTGGTAAGAAGGTGTGACCCATGCCAGAGGTACAACAATGAAATTCATGTACTAGATATTCCTTTGGAATCAATTTTTGAGCCCATCCCTTTTGCTCGATGGGGATTGGACTTAGTTGGGCCTCTCCCTGTGGCGTCCGGAGGGCGTAAAACCATAATTGTAGCCATTGACTACTTCTCGAAGTGGATAGAAGCAGCCCCCTTGGCAGGGACAACCTCAAAAGCTGTGATAAAATTCATTATATCCAACATATGTTGCAGATTTGGTGTCCCCCAGAAAATAACAACAGACAATGGGCCACAGTTTGACAACAGAGAAATGGAAAGCTTCTGTGCCTCAAGGGGTATTCAGCACTGCTTTTCTTCACCTTTCCACCCTCAAGCCAATGGGCAAGTTGAAGTGGCTAATAGAACGATACTGTCCGGTTTAAAGAAGAATTTAGAAGGGGCTGCTGGGAAGTGGCCTAGTTATCTACAAGAAGTCTTATGGACCTACCGAACAACACCTGGGGCTGCAACACAAGAATCCCCTTTTGCCTTGGTCTATGGAATGGATGCAGTAGCTCCCATAGAGAAGACACTCCCCTCCTTTCGTGTTCATAACTTCTCCGGACAGGCTAATGAGATGACAATTAGAAATCAGCTTGATTTAATCGAAGAAAGACGGGTAAAAGCTCATCTTAGAATGGCACACTATCAGGGCTTGATGAGAAGCAGGTTTTCTTCTAAAGTTAAAAGAAGAGATTTTCAACCAGGAGATAAAGTATTAAGGAAAGTTTTCTTGCATACTAAGGAAAAGCTCTTCGGAAAACTGGCTCCGACTTGGGAAGGTCCATATACTGTGGTTGAAAGAATCAAGCCTGGGACATACTGGTTGGAAGACAAAGATGGCAGGGTTTTAACTCACCCTTGGAATATTGAACACCTTCGAATGTACTTGGAATAAAACTTATGTAAATATTTACTTGTTTAAACATCCATGTAAATATTTGGGGGCATACCTTCCCCTCTTCGGTGGCACGGAGAGTTTTCAATGAAAGTTGGTGCCTTCTTCAAAATTCTCTAAGTATTTTTTAACATTTTGTCTCTTATCATACTATCCGGGTTAACAGATCTAAGGGCTATTTAAATTCTAGCCGGAAAGTCTTAATACTTTCACAATACAATAAAACTATTTAAACTCCAGCTATTTAAACAAACAATGAAAGAAGAGGATGGTTGAGCAAAATAAGATATTCATTCAACAATTTAAAACTACCTTGGCCTTCCAAGGACTTTTTGAGTAAGTTTGGGCACAGTACAAAAATCTGTCAGAATAATACGGACAACATCACAAAAAAAGTGCCTTGGCCTTCCAAGGACTTTAGTTCGAACAAAAAATAAACAAAATAAATTTTTGGTTAAGGTTGAGCCTTTGAAGATGGCTCACCCTCATTTGCTTTCTTGCCCTTGATATCGCTTTTCTCTTCGACTATCTTTTTACCCTTGGGGTCAATCTCTTCCTCACCTGGGCTCTCTCCGGTTTCCTCTTCTTCACCGGACAAAGACTCACCGGAGTACCCCTCATCAACCATGGTCCAGTATGGGAGATCATCATCATCCACATAGCGTCATAATTCCCCTAGTCTCATCTTCGGGAATTTCTCATGAAACAGAAGGACCATATCAGACTTTACCTTTTGAATCATTAGCTCCTCGCTTTGGATCATCTCCCTGGCATAGGCGTTGATCTTGGCCTTGATCATGGCCTCTTGATCCCTCACCAAAACAGCTTTCTCTTCAACAGCCTGAGTCACTGCATTCTCTAAAGCAAGTTTGTCAGTGGTCAGGTTGGTGACAAGCTTCTCCTTTGCTGCAGTTTCTCCTCTTGAGGTTGTCAGGTCCTTCTCTTGTCCGGACAGCTTAGCCCGGAGATCTTTTACGGTCTCTTCTAAGGAAGCAGCTTTTGTGTTGCTTTCATCTTGATTCTTCTTTAGCTAATCATTTGCCTCCTTGAGCAAATCAACCTTATTGGCAGCAGTCCGGAGGTCTTCGGACAGTTTTTCCTTCTCCGACTTGAGGTCTTTGATGGTGTCTGCCTGACTTCGGACTTGCCTTTCCAAAGTAAGTATTGGTTGCACGTTGCTAAGGATATAATGGGCTATAACATCCCTCTCACTGGAAACCATAAAAGTCTTACCGTTGAAATTAACTGTGTTGGAGCTGCTTGGAGGGACATAGGGCCCTGCGAACTCGTCTCTGGGCAGCCCAAGAAAATATTCACCAAGTCCACCCAGACCGGTGATGTCCATTTCATCTAAGTTGAGCTCTCCCCCCTCAACTTCATCTGTAGTAAACTCCCTTTGAATCTCTCCTTGCAAGTCCCTTGGGATCTCTTCAGCCAATGTTGGGTCAGTAGGGAAAGAGGGCTCTGGGTCCCGGAGAGCAACTTCATCTCCTTGGGAAGACTTCTTCTTCTTTGCCTCCCTGTCAGCGCTCTCACTTGTTTGCTTGCGAGTCCTCTTAGAGGCCCTTGTAGGCTTAGGGAGGTTCACTTCCTGCTTCTCGCTCTCCTGTTCCACCACCTGTAGAAGGGCTGCATCAATCTGAGCCTGTGCCAGTCCTTCTGTGTCTGTTGGGGCCTCCTTCTCATCGTCACCTGCTACCCTCTTGCCTTTCTTCTTCTTGCCCTTCATTTTACTTGGGGCTTTGGCCCGGGCAGGAAGGAAGAGAGTCCCATCCAGTTCGTGAGACCTTCTCAGCACGATGTCTTCATCAGGTTGGGGGGAGAACTCCTCCCAAGTTAGGTCTCTTCAACCTGTGGTGTTCCACAGGTGAGACCTTGCTAAGTTCCCAGCAGTGAAGGCTTTATGGAACCGGTTCTCCCAGTTCTCTGCGGCCCAAGCGTTGATTTTGCCACAGGTGACCTGTCCGGCCTTCAGGTAGTCTCCGAACTCCTTTGGCAGCTCTGATAAAACAAAAGAGAAACTAATTAGCATAGACTTAAAAGAAAAGAGAAATTCGAACAGAGACTTAAGATGAGAAGCTTACGGTCACTCCTCCATCTACTCCTGAGGAGGCTTGGATTCTCTTCGGTCTTAATTTTCTTGCCATTCTCCCATGAGCCACTGACAAATAAGAATTGGCTCCTCCATTTGCTCTCCGACTCCAGGAGATCATCAATAGCTTTAAGATCGTTCCCCATGTTGAAATGGTAGAAGGGGAACTGATGATGTTTGCACAGGTTGGCCACAGCTGCAAACTCTTCCATAGGAAGAGGGATTCCAGATAACCTAGACGCCATAATACATGACATCAAGGTGAACCAACCATTGGGGCTTAACTGTGATGGGCAGAGTTTGACCAAGTGAAAATAGCGCACTATCTCCGGGTCAAGTGGGAACCTGAGTCCCCAGTTGAATAGCTCCGTAAAGAAGACTATCTCATTCCTTTTGCAATCCATCGGGGTCTCTAGATCGATGGGAATCCTTATCTTTACGTTCTCAGGGATTCCCCATTTTGTGCGCAATCTACCCAGATCTGAAGTATGGATGAACGCGTACTTGGGTTTCAACAAAGCCAAAAGATACTTGAACTCCACTTTATGAAAGCATGGCCCCACTCTCCCTTCGAGGCTCTCCGGCAGGTCCGGACGCCTCAGATACAAGTCCTCTTTGCCCTTCTTGGCAACAACGATAGCAGTTTCAGCCTGTCCGGAGGACTCGGACTCAAATCTAACCTCCTCAGTGGAGTCCTCCATCCTCTCCTCCATAATCGTTGGGGGAGCTTCAGTAGAAATAGTCCGGGGAGGATTGAGGCTTGGCAGAGCTGATCCTCCGGACTGTTGGCTGTCCGTATTTACTCGACTTCTCACCTCAATTTGAGTTTCTGAGGTAGAAGATTCCTTGGGGGGTAGTGGGCTGCTGGCCTCTAGTCCTGACAGCCTCTCCCGGGGAGCCCTTATAGTTGCCCCAGACCCTGATACACTATCTTTTGCCCCCGATTTCGAGGGTGTGTTTTTAGAAGAAAGCCGTTTGACCAACCGACTTGGCCTTTTCATGATTAGCTTGTCCGGGGAATGGTCAGAGTCAGACCCCATAGCCATGAAAGAAGATTTTTTCCTAACACTTGTGACATTAACTCCCGGTTCAACAGCAGGGATCGACTCCTGAACTGAGGAGCCAGATACTATGGGAGAGAGCGTTGATTGAAAAAGCCTTTTTGGCTTGGTACCTTTAGAAGAAGATGAGCCTCTGTCAGATTCTTCGATTAAAGGGGCTGGTTTCTCAACAGGCGACGATGGTAGCCCTGCTGCAAGTCTTTTTTCCTTCTCAACTCTTTGAGCTTTCTCCAATTCCGAGAGATTAAGCCAGCCGCCCTTGATCAGTGCTGTTCTTGCTGTAAACATAAACAGCCAAGAGAGTTTTGAAGATTCTAGAGAGATAAAGCTCTGAGTAAAAATGGCAGAGTGAAATTTGAAAGAGATAATGAGATAGTGAAAAGTGAATTAGAATTTATAGTAAAAGTGAAAAAAGGAGTTGATTCCTAGGAGAATCCGAAAAGTTGGGCAATGATTAGAAGGCGACGCTGATGTCATTAATGGCATTTGAAAGAGGTAACTTGTTCGAGAAAGTGGTGCGAAGTTCAAGGTGAAAAAACGGCTAAAGTGACCAATCAGAGAATGACACGTGTCCCATTAACTCTGGCAAGAACCGTTTATAATTCGTAACGTTCGGTCTGTCCGGGTTTATCCACAACTCTTTCCGGATTGAAAAACCACTTCCTATAATCAGACTGTTTTTCAGTTCTTTGACAAGGACACTTGTTCAAATATCTAAAAAAGGCGCTCCTGATGAGTCCGAATTCAGAATACTCCCCGGAAGGGCAGATCAGTGTAATTCTCTCCGAAATCCGGACAGAACTTTTAGACCGGACAGATCACTTCGAACCAGTATGAGCCTAAGGCTGTTCGAACTATGACAAAAGTACTAAAAAACCTAAACACTTCTTGACTAAGCTACCTGTCCTCCTGCTTAGAACTCATGGGTCTTTAAACATAACCCGGGTCCATTAAACTTGACCCGAAAGCCCATAAGGGCCCAAATTTCATACTATAAATACCCAACCACCAGCATTAACTATGGGTAAGAAAAATTAACTGTTGCCAAGCTGCTTAATTCTCTCTCCACATTAAAACACTTTGAAACACCCTTAAACACCCTCACACCACCGTAAAACACCCTCACACCACCGTAAAACACCCTTACACCGCCTTAAAACTCCATTTGAAATTACTTGCCTACCCCTAGGCCATTTTTATCCACACCACATCTAACATACATAATGGCTCTCAGGAAAGTATTAGCATTACATGCAACTAAACTTCTACCTTGCGTTCGACGATAAACCCAGAAACTGAGCAACTATCGTTAGTGGATACTTCATTCCAGTATAAAAAGCAACGCCTACCGTGAAATAACAAAAAATTGTGGTTCGAATTCATAAAAAACGCAAAAAAGTACACTTTCCACGATAATGCATACTTGTTTACTTCTAAACGTTGTCCTATTCACCGGTCGGAGAAGGCTTGCCGGCAACTTCCTCGAACAGAAGGTGTGGAGTTGGACTGAGTAAAAGACGGTGACCGGTGCGAACGAGGACTGATTTCGAACGGTGAGAAGCTGTAGGGGTTTTGGGTTTGAGAGAGATAGAGTATCACGAAGTCGAACGGTTTCTGGTTTTCGGTTTGTTTTAGGGTAATGGGAAGGTGAAAAAAGTGGGTTTGAACTGAAAAATGGGTATATACAGTCGAGGGGTATTTTTGTCCAATTTTTTAATCGAGGTATTAAGTAACACTATCCAAAATTTGGGTACTACCGGGTAATAAGATAGTTGAGTGGGTATTTTCCGGTACTTTTCTCGAAATTATTACTTTTTATGTTCTAAAATAAATTTTATAATTTTTTTTTCATAAACAAAATTTTAGTTTTTTTTATTATATATTTTTTATCTTTGGTTTAATTATTTTTTGTAATATGTATTCAATCCACTCTTTTCGAAACAAATTTTTATTCTGAAATATATATATATATATATATATATATATCTTTTAATAATTTCTTCATACACTATTTAACCCTTTCAAATAGTCAATCGTCGCTTTTATTATGCCATTCGTCGAGAAAAAACCAAAGAAACCTTCATTAAGCTTATTGCTTGGGCCGAAAAGGAATGGATAACGTTTTCTACACCCCCTTCGAACCCATTAACTACCTCAACAATAACCTATTCTCGATCACACCTCGAGCATTTCCCACTGAGACGATTGTTTATGGAAGGTTCGATTTGGTTGTTTCTTCTGGTGTTTTTTTTAACGAAAGCATGTGTTTCTGAGAGCCATCTCGGAAACACATGTTTCTTTAAAAAACAGCAGATAGCTTAGTACACCAAAAATGACTTATGATTCATAATACGTGACAGTTGTGCTTGGTTAAAAGCTTTGACGATTGATGAATCATGACACTACTTTGCTTTGCTGTTTCACTTAAGTCATTGAATTTTGTTTGAGTTTGTTGTTTATTTTTGAAACATGGATTTGGTTTGTTAATTTTCATGTCGATTGTATAAATCATGACTAATTTATGATTCATACACTCAAGTTTTTTGTTTTTGGGTTAATTTTAGAGGCAAAAATCAAATACGTAGGATTAAAATGGGTTAATGATGTGTTTTTTCAATGTAGGGCTTTCTATTTGAATAATGACACGTAATGTTAAATTTGAAGACAAAGTAAGGGTAATCTAGTAATAACAAGTTTGAAGTGTTTGAGAAATTTTAAATCATGGAGGAAATAATAAATATGATGGGGGAAATAGCTTTGGCTTTATTTTTATTATTACTTTTTATGTTCTAAAATAAAATTTATAATATATATTTTTTATAAACCAAATTTTAGTTTTTTATTATTATATATTTTTTATCTTTGGTTTAATTATCTTTTATAATATGTATTCAATCCACTATTTTCAAAACAAATTTTTATTCTAAAATAATACATATATATATATATATATAACTATTTTTTAATAATTTCTTCATATACTATTTAACCCTTTCAAATAGTCAATCGTCGCTTTTATTATCTACTTTATTAAGGTCCAAACCCGTTAATTAATTATTTTATCTATAAATATGGGTGTATATTATATGCAGTTCTTACATTCTTACGCTTCCTAAATAAACAGAAACCCTAGCCACTAACGGTTTTTTTCATTCTTTTTTTTTTCTTTCTATTTGTTTATTAACATGGTGTTATAGCTCGGGGTAATCTGATTGGAGAAGCGTAGCGATCCCTCATGTTTCTGCTAGGTATTCAATTTTCGATTCGTTGTTTGGATATGCTTTTTGCTAAGTATTCGATTTCGATTCGCTGTTTGGATTATTCGATTTCATATTAGTATTGGTATTCATCTTGGTATTTCGATTCACTATTCGGATCTTCTTTTTGCTAGGTATTCAATTTTTGATTTGATGTTTGGATTTTTTTATTTCGTGTTGGTATTGGTATTCACTTTTATCTTGGTACTTCGATTCGATGTTTGGATTTGCTTTTTACTAGGTATTTGATTCTGATTCGTTGTTTGGATCTGTTTTTTGTTGCGCTTCAACTACTGGTTATTTTTATCTTCATATTGTGATTCTGTTTATTTTGTTGTGCTTCAGTTGTTAAGGGAAGATCTAACAAATAATTTGCCAAGTTGTATTTTTATCAATCGACGAAGAAAATATAGTTTTTACATACTCGTTATCATATTTATACTCTTTACAAAGCAGTTCACTTTCCCACTAATGACATAATTCTGCTAATTACGATCGTGGACCTATATTTGTGGTAATAGACCTATAATTATTGATCATTCTGTTACTCCATTATCTGTGCTAAGTACTTTGAAATATATCAACAAAGTATAATCATTTTGTATTACAATTTGAAGCGACAGCTAATCATCTTAGGTGTCAAACCTACTTCCCAACAAATCATGACCCTCTAAGGGTTAGGTCTACAACTAGGGAGTTACAAACGTTGAACCCTTATCTACGTAACCGCTTCAAATTTTGTCCAATCAACGCCCATATTTTCCATTTCTTAACACGTCATTTCTTCTTTTATAAATTCCATTGTGACCCATTGTTTGCCACACAAACAAAATTTATTGAGAGAGAAAGCGTAAAAACTCTAAACTCATTTACTACCTTCACCGGTTTCTTCAAACTATTTACTTTCACCGAAAACTCATCTTGTTCGATCAATCTTCAATCAGTTTATGAGAAAGTGCCCAAAATCTAAAAGATCCAAAGCAAAAATTCCCAAAGAACCTAAATTTCCCAATTCTTTGCAGCTTACGATTACTTCTGCATCAGTGAGAGAGCAGAAGAATATAGATCAACTAGAGTAATAAGAAATTCTCCCCTTTGAACATCAACAAAGACCATTTATTACGGTAACTTTGATCCTTCTAAAGCTCCTATTTTTTCACCTTCGCAATTCACAGAGGAAAGTCAATCCTCAAGAACTCGAACGCCAAAAGAACCTCGAATCTCACCATCTCTTACTAATTTATCATCTCAAATTAGCCATGAAATAGTCAAATCATCTTAGAATCAATCTGAAGCAACCCCTTTCTCAACCAACCTTTCAAAAACCTGTCTCCCACGAGCTCGTAGAAAAAATACTTTCATAGTTATGGGAGACGATGTTGATGTTACGCCAAATTCATCTACCATTTATCCTCCCCTGAGGGAAATTGTTGAGACAACTGTATCATCTTAACAAATTCCCTCGCATAATCCTCCTCGACTGAGAGACGAGGTATCAGAAACAGAAGTCGATGCTGATGCTACTCAGTCAAATAATGAGGCTGATATAGAGGAGAAAGCTTCAAAAGAATCCGAGGATGCTCCACAAGAAAAAAAATCGTAGACCGAGAGGAAAAAAAGCTCTTATTAGCATATTCAAAGAGGAAAGGGCATCAATTGGTGATAATTTGAGGTCTTTTGATGCGAATTGTGTTATGGCTCTAAAAACATTTAATACATATACTCCGAGGAGATAAAAACAAATGATTTAAAGAAGCAGTAGGGAATGCGAGACAACATCACACTTCGTCTTCCCAAAAAAAAACACCATTCTACTGCAAAAAAGATGAACTGGTAGTCTACCCATAAATTATCAACTAGGGGCTTCAATTTCTGATGGACCCCATGATAGTGGATTACTTCGAACTTTTGAATCTATGTCCAACCCAATGACACCAAATCAGTGATTCATGCTTCTTTCTGTAATCATGACCTCCCGCTTATCCAAAATTCTGATCTGCATTGAGGATTTTATTTCTTTAACCAAATTGTAAAATGGACCAGTGCTTTCATTTTACTATCTTACTTTGGATGATGACTTAAAAATCATCGACAAACTTTTAGAATCAGATAAATTTTAGAAGCAAAAATTCATCTTCATTTCAGGAGCATAGGAAAATAGTAAAGTTATATCTGAAGCCAGCCCATTAAGATTGAACCTCTTCTGGAGGAATAATCTTAAGTGTTTTAATATTGTTTTTCTGAATTAAATTTTCAACTAATGTCATCCTCATTCGTTACCAACTTTAATATTCCGCATAGAAATTTAGAGATGTTATGCCATTCGTCGAGAAAAAGACAAAAATACCTTCATTAAGCTTGTTGCTTGGGCTGAAAAGGAATGGACAACGTTTTCCACACACCCTTCGAACCCATTAATTACCTCAACAATAACCTATTCTCGATCACACCTGGAGCATTTCCCCCTGAAAACTTGATGGAACCACCTAATCCTCGACAAGCTGTGAGGAGGTTGGTCTATCCCGACTGCAAAGTATTCTTACCAATCTGCAGTAGATCAGACAGCCATCTTTCCCAAAAGAAGAAGGAAAAAAAGAATAAAAAGACAGCTAGTACATCCGGTGCTAGCCCTTCAACATATCCGAAGTCGAAAAGTTTGAAGCAAAAGACAAAAGAAAATACTTTTTCCACCATCGAATAAGGAGTAGAAAATGGACTTTCTCCAAAAAAGAAGAAAATTGCTGCGTCTTCAAAAAGGAAAGGTACCACTAGAGCCAACCCCGGAAGAAAGCAAAAAAGACAATTGTAGAGTTGTGGAAGAAATATTGTCTGATGACAACGAAGTTTTAGCTACAGATAGTTAGCAAAGTCATCAAAAGGAAAATCAAGGCAATGTTGAAGATGCTCCCAATTAGCAAAAGGAACTGTTACTGCAGAAGATAACCAAGGTGATGATCACTTTGATCTTGGCAGTTTTATTAACTTCGACGAATTGCAAGAGCTTACTGGAGAAGAAGATCCCACCATTCAAGACATTCAAACTCATTTGCATAATCTTGGTAGAAGACTTGCACATGCTACCTCCGAGGCCGTATCTCTTGAGGTTATTGTCCTTAAAATTTCCTTAGATCTTATTTCTCGACCTAGGTCACCGGTCTTCCCTCTTGAGAAGCCTTCTGAAGAAGTTATAACTGCTCTTTAACCTTTTTCCGAACTTAATACTGCAGCGAAAAAGCTGACTCAAGAAATCGAGGCCTCTTAAAGTCACCTGAAACGTATGGCTAAAAATATGGTTCGCTATAAAGGTGTTGCCGAGGCTGAGAAAAAGATGAAGGACATTTTTGATGACCTTATAAAATATCTGCTTCATGAATTCTAAATGGCAAGGTCTGAATTTCTCAGAGCAATTTTATATGTCAAAAAATATCTCCGAGAAAAGCATCAAATCAAGAAAGAAAATATCAACACCTCACACTAGGAAAAAATTGTTCAACTCAAAACCAAACATCGTGAAGAGTTAGCTGTTGAGAAGAAAAACTTGAATGAGCTTCTAACTTCTTTTGTCAACAGTGAAGCAGAAAAGAAAAACTTAACCGATGCGATTGTTGTCCTCAAGATTGATTTTGAAAAATAAAAACAACTTGTTGTCACTGTTGAATATGAATGCTCAAAAGACATGATGGCAGGTAAAAAACAAAAAGGCATCACACTCTTTTGAGAAATTCATGCCACGTATCCTAAGATAGATCTTTCTAACTTTTGGAGTGAAATTCTCGTCGAGCGGAGCCCTAGCAAAGCTTTCGATCATATTCCAAGTTCATCATCCAAAGAGGAATCATCTGAAGATAGCTCTGAAGATGAGTAATTTCACTATCTTTTGGTTCAATTTTGTACTTGTCATATCATCAGTATAACTTTTGTGCCCATCGAATTTAATTTGAATGAAGCAATTCTTTATTTATTCTCTCAGTTTAAGTTATGTTCACGTTTGATTATTATTTATATTAGTTATTCAATATAAAAATATAATATAATATTTTCAACAAGCGTGATGATATGTAACACTTCGAAATTGATAGTGAATTTAATAAACGTAGCACTTCGAATACCAAAGAGTGTTTAATGAGCGTAACACTTTGAACATCATAGAGAGTTTAATGAACGTAACACTTTGAATATCATAGAATGTTTTATGAAAGCAACACTTTGAATATCATAGAGTGTTTTATGAACGTAACACTTCGAATATCATAAAGTGTTTAATGAACGTAAAACTTCAAATATGGTTGTTTCTTCGAAAAATGTACACAAAACTTTAGAATATTCTACTCTTGGTTAACCTCAAAGATGATCAGTTTTTATCAGTTACCAAAATAGTTTAAATAAACGACTGCAAATAACCATTGGCCCAAAAATGCATTTTATTGATAATTTTGAATATGTGCATAGCGCCTCGTTAAAACCTCCATAGGCCAACATGGTAGGAAAAAGTACGCTAATCAATCAAAGAAAATGATTTCAAAATACAAACACAGTTATTCCCAATACAATTTCAGATGTTGTATATACCACGGATGTTGAAGCATCCTTTTCTGATTATCACAAAGCCCATAAGAACCTGGCTTTATCCTTTCAACAACCATATAAGGTCCTTCCCAATTCTGGGTCATCTTTTCGAGGCTCTTTTCTTTGGTGTGTAAAAATACATTTGTGAACACTTTATCACCTACCTTAAATTCCCTTCTTTTCACCCTCGAATTATACTTATTCCTCATAAGAGTTTGATAATGAATTACATTTAAATGAGCTCGAACTCTTTTCTCATCAATCAAGTATCACAGCTTCTAACCGAGTTCTTGGCATCATTCATGATTGAAGGCCAATATAACCCTGCAAGAAAAACCCGATGATTTAATGCCTTAAAGATACAATGCGTTGATCCTTCTCCATCATGCAGCTCTCATAAAACTTCATGTGATTTTTGTATATTCAAACATCGCAGTAAGGGCCTACTTAATACTTTCTTATACAAAAACTTCATCCAAAACTATGTAGCCAAAAGCTTTGCCCCGCAATTTTTTAGCCAATTTTACATCTTCAGGCAACTCTCTTTTAATAAAAAACAATTTAAAATATCAGTTCTCCAGTCGCCTCTGACTGTATCAGGGGTGACAAACAATTTCTCAATATATTCACACTGGTCTAATTGAGTTAAAATCGAAGGACTTTCTTGCAACAAAATCCACAGAGACTCTTCCTTGTAAGAAACATTTGCTAATGAATCAGCAATTGTGTTACTTCCTCGACTTATATGTTCCACAACAACGCAATCGAACAAAAGCATCAAATTTTGAAGCTCTCGCATATATAAAATTAAACCATCTTTTTTTGCTTCGGAAATTCCAGATAATTGGTTTGCTACTAATTGAGAAATCTGTCTCCAATTGTACTGAAGTTGCTCCACATATCTTTGCAAGTCTCAAACTATCTAAAGCAGCTTCGTATTCAGCTTCGTTATTTAAAGCGTGAAAACCAAATTTGGTAGACTAAAACATTGTTTCTCCATATGGAGCAACTAATTGAACTCCACCACTACATCCCAAAACACTAGAACGCCCTGAGTTCGAATAAACTACCTTGAATTTGCTGGTAAATTATCATTGTTATCATCTTTATCTGATCTGATTGAATGAAATTTAACAAGGAAATCTGCCAAAAATTGCACTTTAATTGCAGTTCGAGGTGTAAAAGTAATATTAAAATCTCCAAATTTCATTGACTATTTAGTCATTCTTCTCGAAATACCAGGATGTTGCAAAACATTTTTCAATGGAAATGAGGTCCGAAATTTGATGGTATGAGCTTAGAAATAAGGGCACATTTTTCTAGCAGCCACCACCAATTCCATTGCCAACTTCTCAAGTTTCAAATATATTTATTCTTCTGCCACCGAAATTTGGTTGACATAGTACATCGGCTTTGAAATTCCTGAATCCTCACTTATCAATACTGCACTTACTACAAAATCTGATACCGTAATGTACTAAAATAGTTGTTCTCCATTTCGAGGCTTAGATAATATTTATGGCGATGATAATAAATCTTTGATACTTGTAAATGTTATTTCACAATCCAAAGTTGACTCAAACTTCTTTGTCCGTCGCAAAACTTGAAAGAAAGGAAAACATTTATCAGAGAGCCTAGAAATAAATCTGATAAGTGCTGTTAACCTTCCTGTCAAAATTTGTACTTCCTTAATGGTTCGAGGCAATTTCATAGATACCACAAGTTTTAAATGTTCTAGGTCAGCTTCTATTTCTCTTTTAGTGATAACATAACCCAGGAATTTCCCTGATCGGACACCAAAAGTACATTTTTCAGGATTCAACTTCAAACGAATGACATTTAAATTCATAAATGTCTCCTTTAAATCTTCCAAGTGCGCTTCATTTATTAAGTTTTTTACCACCATGTCATCAATGTATACCTCCATGTTTCTTTCGATCTGGATAGCAAATGCTTTATTCATTAAAATTTGACAGGTAGCCCCTGCATTTTTCAATCCAAAAGGCATAACTTTATAATAATGCAAGACTCTGTTAGTGATAAAAGTAGTACATTCTTGATCCTTCAAATCCATTTGAATATGACTATATCCCGAAAAAGCATCCATAAAAGTTAATATTTTGTTTCCAAGAGTAGAATCAATTAGCTGGTCTATCCGAGAAACAAGAAATGGGTCTTTAGGACATGCTCGATTTAAGTCCGTAAAATCAACACACATTCTCCACTTCTCATTTTTCTTCTTGACCACTACTGGATTCGTTGTCCATAGAGGATACTGAGATTCCCTTATATGGTCTTTTATGATGAAAATGCTCGCCTATTTTGAATTACAGGCTTCACCCTCTGATTAACAGTTAGGCTATAACAAATTAATTCAATCGGTACTCCTACCATGTCCTTTGTTTTCCAAGCGAAAACATCCAGATTATGAAACAAAAATTGTAACAGTTGTCGACGTAGAACTAGGGTCCGTAAGGTTCATATTCAAAGTACTATTCTCTCAAAAAAAATATACTCCTCTATCTTTTCACTTATTGTTATTGACTCTAGGGTTTCCTTCGGATCCTCAACCCTTTTATCCAAATCCGAGGTCAACCCCCGTAACTGCAATTCATTCATTATATCACCATTTTCGGATGCTCGAATCTAAAGTGCAGTGGTGCAGCATTCCGTTGCAACCTTTTGGTCGCTTTAAAAGACACGTACACGATCTCCTATTACCCGCGTAATTACTCTAGTAAAACCAATGATGGTGCACTATGATTGAGAAACCCAAAAAGGATCGTGCATCCTATCATACACTGCTTCAAAAAGGATATTTGCAAAATTCCCGGTATCTATCAGCACACGTCGAATCTCAACGCCGACAACTTCTTCCCTAATGACCATTGTATCCTCATGTGGCCTATGAAATACCTTGCAAATCATTCTCATCGAAAAGAACAAATGGGATGTCTCTCTTGCCATAAAAATAAGTAGATAATTTTCCCTCTATATGAGTTGCCAAACTTATTATATGTCTTTTCCTCAAGCTATTAGTATGTACAGTAATCGAATCACCCCCAAAAATGGCCAATGACTCAAAATACTCACACAAACTTCAAACATGTCCCTTTTTTTATTGGATCTTCCATTGCCATCAAGATTAATCTATCTGGATCTATATCCAAATATTCCGAGGCAACATCAAAGTCATCAACAGTTGAATCTAAAATCATCAAATTTTCAACTTGCGCATTTGGATTAGCTGGTTGTAAAGTCGATGCTAAAGGATTTTTCGATGCATTGCTTTGTGCCTTCACATAAGTCAGTAACTTCCCATTTTCAATTAGAGTTTAGAATTCCTTTTCCATAGTAATACAATCAGTAGTATCATGGCCAATGTCATTGTGATACCTACAAAATTTGTTGTTTCGCTCCTTCCTACGATTGTTGATTGGAACGGGCTTCTTGAAATTTACGTATGCCTAAGTTTTATAAAAAAAATAGCAGCGATGCTTTCAGTCAAATCTGTATAATATTCAAACCTTATCCATTGATTCGGCCTTGACCTATTGAATGGGTATGCCGGAGCTTAATTCGAATATCATCCAGTCCGATGTGGTAAATTGTTATTCCTCGGATGCGCTTGTTGAGTAGCATTTGAATATTGCCCTTGGTTTTGTGGCGTGTGCCCCAAATTATTTGGAATATTAACTGCTGCTCCTCATAACCTAGTTGATTCTTTAACTTTAATTTGATCCTCAACCTGAGCCAGTAAAGCTCCAAAAGTTAAAGTTATTCTTTTGGTTGTCTCATTAGCCAAATCACATGGCAACAGTCCTTGACGAAAAACGGTCATTGCCACCGACTCTTCACAATTATCCAAACTTTCTTTTGTCAAAACAAAGCGCTTCGTCTAATCTTTAAACTTTTCTCCAGCTGCTTGTTTGCATTAGATAATTGTGTCCTAATTTTCTTTCATCTCCTTACTCCCAACGAACTGTCTTCGAAAAGCACTATAAAAATCTCTAAATTTTGAAATGGATCCCCTTGGAATTCGGTTATACCATTTCAAAGTTGTTCCCTTTAAAGTATGTGAGAAAGCCCGATATACCAGCATGTCGTTGTCCTCGAAATTCATCATATAATTTTTGAATTGTTCGATGTGATCGTCTGGATCCTGCATCTCATCGAACTTTTCAAGTTTTGAGATGTAAAAACACTTCGGAAGAGCAATAAATCTAATTTCACTTGTTAATGAAGAATTCCTTCAATCGACACCTTAAACATACTGATCCTCAGTTCCCATTACTGCATATAAATTCCGATAAGCCCCATCATTCTGATTCGACTTGTTTCCTTCACACCAATTAGATTTCCTCAAACATCGAGGTACATTATCTCTTCTAACTTTGTGCTCTTTCTTATACGTTTGAGGTTGATCTATCTCTTCTTTCGAAAAGCCCATGTACGTCTTAAAACATGATCCAGAACTCAATTTTGTTTATCTTTCTTTTCTTTTCGAGAAGAATGACGCTCTTTTGGAGCTTCGAAGCGCACATTCTTCTGCTCACTCCTGATTTAGCGATCAGTGCAAGATCGATCAAATTGGTTTCCAGCTTCATTTTGTTCATTTCATTTGTCTCACCTTGGATTTTAGCCTTGTTGACTGAATCTCTTGTTCTCTCTGATCGTATTTGTTGTTCATAGTGTTTATCTTATCCAATAGCTGATTCATTCATAACTCTATCTCAGATTGAGTCTGGTGGATCAAAGTGGACCTTTCTTGTCTATCTTCTGTCCTCAGCAAATAATTTTTTAGCGCTTCGATAGTTGATCGAACCAACGGGTCATTTTTTGGATCCATCGCAAAATTTTAAGATTGCTTTTCAAAATCGATAAAATTTGGACTAGAAAAATAGGCATCAATTGTTAATTGTCCCCAGTAGAATTGCCAATTTGATAAGTCTGATCACTTGAATCTCTTTAGTAAATGTAAAAAGTAAAGTTTTAGAGAGAAAAAACCAGAGTGTACAAATGCTCAAACTAAAAAATCCAACCCATTTATTATATTAGTCTTGACCTTTATATAGAAGCACAAATACTTAGCTAACTACTAAAAATAGTTACATAAAAGGGTTAATTATGATGAGTCTGGATTCTGTCACCACTCTTTGTAAGAACCGAACATGGGCAATTCGGATATCATCCATCTAATCGGACAGGGGCAATTAGGACATCATCCATCTAACCGGACAGGGACAATTCGGACAGCCTCCACTTACTAAACTGTCCGAACAGAACTAAAATGTTAAAAACATAATCACTTCATGATTAAACTAATTACTTGTTAACTCAAAAGATAGTGGGTCTTTAAACTCGACCCGAATCCATAGAACACAACCCAAAAGCCCATATGGCCCAAAAGATAAGGGTATAAATACCCAACCACCAACATTAAATGATAATAATAAAAAATCAAATACAACCAGGCAGCTCAATTCTCCCTCTACATTCTACCCAAACATTTATTACTCTCAAAATTCCATAAAACTCTAGACAAAATTATAAAATTACCCTCAAACGAAAATAAACCACATTAAATTGGCGACCACAATGGGAGCACGACGGTGCCTGAATCTAGCATTCAAAACCATCAGAAGAAAGCAGTCCGAATGAATCCGGACGCACCAGAAGTACCACCAGCTTTGCTTGAAGTGGTGGGAGAAAATGATGAGTATACCATCGATGAGCGTGATAGGTTAAAAGTTAAAATAGAAGCTCTGAGGGCAGAGAGGGCAAAGATGGGCATAAAAGAGAATTCAAAAGCGTCGGTTGCTCACCATACTGACAACCCTAGAGAGCGTGAGACTTGGAAGACCCATTTGAGTACGAAGAAGACTCATGCTAGCTCCAAAAAGTCTAATCGGTCCAAGCCGGTAGAGAGCTCTGATTCAGACTCAGAATCTTCCAGTAGCTCCTCGAATGAAGATGGAAAGAAACAAAAGTTGGTTAACAAGTATTCAAGAAAAAGGGATATACATGGAAAGTTAAAGAGGCATATAGGAAAATGATCATCTCACAGCCGGAGACACATAGACCAGATGCTGGTGGATCCTTTTGCCTTCCATGATGAGCTAGGTATCTTTGCAACTCCTAACGAGGATACCGTTTTTAGTCGTGGCCGGAATTGGAGACAATCTCCATTTTCATCCAAGATCCTGTCCGGGAACCTTCCTAAGAGGTTTGATAGTACGAAAATGGAAAAATACGATGGCAGTAAAGACCCGGACAACCACTTGGAACAGTTTAAAAATTTCATGATGAATTTTAATGATGACGACAAGTTGCTTTGTAGAGCATTCTCCCAATCCTTTACGGGGAATGCCCTAAAGTGGTATAACAGCTTACCACAGGGATGCATCAGAAATTTCGATACCTTTTGGGTGGCCTTCCGCAGGCAATTTGTTAGAAGTAAGGAGGTGAAGGGCAATGGAGACACAATCATCCATTGTGCCCAAGAACCGAACGAATCTCTAAAAGAATACATAAGTCGCTTTGTAAACACCAAAAATGGGTTGGCTGATTGCTTTGAACAGGTAGTAATAGCTTCTTTGAGGCAGGGCTTAAACCCTGGAAATTTGGCTGATTCAGTGACCAGAAAAAAGGCCATGGCATGTGGAGGTTTGCTGAATCAAGTTGGAAAGCAAATTAACGTGGATGAAACAAAGAAAACTAGGGTGCACATGCAGGTGAGGTATGCTCCGGCTGCGCCAAACCCAAACCAAAATCAGTCCGGGAACAAGACAAGAGAGGCCGGGCAGGGTCATAACAGAGCCAAAGCTCAGTCTCAGCCAGCTGCGCCTACCCAGAGCCAACAATCTAGAAATAAACGAGGGCCTTGAGTTTAACCGGAGTGGTTTGCTGAGCTAAAAGAAAACGTAGCCACCATTTATAACAAAACGAAAGAAGAAGTACACTATAGAAGGCCGGCTGCATTACAATCTCCTAGGGAGAGCCGTAACAATTGTTTCTGTCAGTATCATAATGATACTGGCCATACCACCGAGGATTGTATTGCTTTAAAGCAAGAAGTCCAGAATTTAATTGAAAGAGGAAAGTTGGGAGCATATGTTAAAAGAAGAGGAGGAAATAGGCCTGATAACGCTCATCGGGCTGGTCCAAATAATTCAGGCACATCATCTCCGGAGGGAGCTATGGTGATAATCGAGAGATTCGATGTAGAGTTGGAGTACTTGGACCCTGACCCAACTCGAAATAGAGTGGGTGCCATTGAGGAACGTTGGAAGACGATGTCCGGGCTTATTAACTTTTTTGAATCACTCACAATTTTCGGAGGGGATACTATGACAACACCCACTACTTCTTTGAGAAAGAGGCATGTTCATACTTTAGCTACCCAACTGGAGGGAGGCATGACTTCCTATTAATCGTAGATTCCATTTCTCTTCATTGTTTTTGATGAGGATGACCTGAGGGATATAGCTGGTCCTCATGAAGATGTTGTTGTCATAGGAGCATCTATCGGGGGCAATGGCATAAGACGAATTTTGGTGGACACTGGGAGTTCAGCCAATATCCTCTTTTTGACTTCATACAAAAAAATGAAGAATCCAGCAGTAATTCAACGTTCGAACATGTCAATTGTGGGTTTCACTGGAAGCTCAGCAGATGTGATCGGGGAGTTCGAGGAGGAAGTTTTGTTGGGCAAGGGCCCTTTTAAGAAAATGGTTAGAAAACTGTTTGTCATAGTGGATTGTCCCACTTGTTATAATGCTATTCTGGGGAGGTCTTGGATCTCTAGGATACATGCAGTGGCCTCAACAGTCCACCAATGTTTGAAATGTGCTGTGCAAGGACAAGTGGGAGTTGTTCGGACCAGAAAAAAGGCCATGACCTCAGAGAGACCCCTGGAGTTTTAATACCAATCGAAGAAGTTGAAACACATTCTTTGGAAGAGGGAAAAAATATTAAAATAGGGTCCAAAATGACATCGGAATTAAAGGGTGAAATGTTGAAGTTCCTAAAAGACCATCATCATGTTATTGCATGGCGCAATGCTGATGTTACCGGGGTACTAGCAGATATTATATCACACCAACTATCCATCTGAAGAGACATAGCACCTGTGATACAAAAGAGAAGAGATTTTTCTAAGGAAAAGGCTGATATCATAGTTCAAGAAGTCGGCAGGCTTACTAAAATGGGGCACATAAAGGAGTCTCAGTATCCTTTATGGACAGCCAATCCGGTATTGGTGAAAAAGAAAAATGGCAAGTGGCGTATGTGTATCGATATTACAGATCTCAACAGAGCTTGCCCAAAGGATTTGTACCCAGTTCCCCGGATTGATCAGTTGGTGGATTCCATATCTGGGAACAAGCTGCTATCTTTCATGGATTCCTTCTCCGGGTACAATCAGATTCAAGTAGATCCGAAGGATCATGAGCATACTATATTTGTTACTGATAAGGGCCTTCATTGTTACAAGGTGATGCCATTTGGGTTAAAAAATGCTGGGGCTACTTATCAGAGGTTGGTAAACAAAGCTTTTGCTGATCAAATTGGAAGAAACATGGAAGTATACATCGACGACATGATGGTAAAAAGTGTGGATAAAGAGCTACACTTGAAAGATCTCCAAGAAACGTTTGCTAAGTTAGTAAAAGTAAATTTGAAGCTAAACCCAGAAAAGTGTGTGTTTGGAGTACAGTCCGGGAATTCCTGGGATATGTAATAAGTGAACAAGGGATACAGCCTGATCCAGACCAACTTAATGCTTTATTCCAAATGGAGCCTCCTCGGAATGTTAAAGAAGTACAACGGTTGACTGGGAGGTTGGCTGCGTTAAATCGATTCATTTCAAGGTCTTCGGACATATGTGCCTCGTTTTTTCAAACTTTAAAAGGTGAAAAGCGATTCGACTGGTCTTCACAATGTGATGAGGCCTTCAATAAATTCAAAAAACATATGTCCTCCCCCAAGACTTTATTTAAACCTGTTGACGGAGAGACATTTTTCATATACTTGGCAGTTTCTAGTTGTGCCATAAATGCCGTATTGGTGAGGGAGGTAGATAATTATCCCCGTTCGGTGTATTACATAAGCAAGAGCTTGATAGATGCAGAAAAACGCTATCTGAAGCTTGAAAAATTAGCGTTAGCTTTGGAAATTTCTGCAAGGAAGATGAGGTCTTATTTCAAGGCTCATCCTATTATTGTCCGGACGTCTTTTCCCTTAAAAACGTTCTTCAAAAGGCAGACGTTTCAAGTAGCATGACTAAGTGGTTAGTGGAACTGGGAGACTTCGATATTGATTTTTCCCCTCGGACAGCGATCAAAGCCCAAGCTGTGGCTGATTTCTTAGTTGAATTCCATTCAAATAGGGATATAGAGCAAACAACTGATATGAAAGATAAAAAAGTCTGGGTCGTCCGGACTGATGGTGGATCAAGTACCATGGGATTTGGTGCAGGGGTATCCTTGACCTCTCCGTATGGTGACAGAATGTACCAAGCTATATGTTTTGCTTTTAGGGCTTCTAATAATGAGTCCGAATATGAAGCTGCTATAGTTGGTTTAAAGTTAGCTCTTATTTGTGGAGCCAAAAAGGTCAAGTTGATGAGCGATTCTCAGCTTCTTATCCATCATGCGCAAGGTCAATCCAAAGCCAAAAAGGAGCAGCTGATAAAGTACTTACTTCTTCTTAAAGATGTGGCACTTAAGTTCAAGAGCATCGTTTATGAGCACATACCCCGAACATAAAATATACTGGCAGACTCCTTGGCAACCATAGCCTATACTGAGTCCTATCCTTGGATTCATGTGCTGGATTGCCCATCCATTCAATTCAGTGTGGGTAAGGAGGAAGAGAGCTTCGATATACAGATAAAACAGCCTCAAGATTGGAGGTTTCCTCTCCTTCAATATCTCTCAGATGGCATCTTGCCTCCGGATAAATCAATAGCACGAAAAGTAAAGTACAAGGCTCGTGGTTTTATCATCCTAAGAGATGTTCTTTATAAGAAGTCTTATCATAAACCCCTATTACGATGTTTGGGGGTCGACGAATCTCAAATAGTGCTCTCCGAATTACATGATGGTGAGGGATCAGCTCACTGTGGATTCAGGGCTCTACCGAGAAGAGTTTTGTTAGTTGGGTATTATTGACCCTCTATAATGCAAGATGCTAAGGAGTTGGTAAGAAGGTGTGACCCATGCCAGAGATATAGCAACGAAATTCATATTCCAGCCACCCTTTTAGAGTGAATTTCTGAGCCAATACATTTTTCCCGATGGGGGTTGGATTTAGTGGGACCTCTACCCATGGCGTCCGGAGGGAGGAGGACTATAATTGTTGCTATTGATTACTTTTCAAAATGGATCAAAGCCGCTCCATTGGCAGGTACAACATCGAAAGCTGTTATAAAGTTCATTTTATCCAATATCTGTTGCAGATTTGAAATTCCACAGAGGATAACAACAGATAATGGGCCACAATTCGACAACAAAGATGTGGAGTTTTTTTGTACCTCTAGAGGTATAAAATATTGCTTCTCTTCTCATTTCCATCCACAAGCAAATGGTCAGGTTGAGGTGGCTAACAGAACTATACTGTCCGGTTTGAAGAAGAATTTAGAAGGGACTGCTGGAAAATGGCCTAGTTACTTGCAAGAGGTTTTGTGGGCTTACCGAACCACTCCCGGAGCTGCAACACAAGAGTCTCCCTTTGCTTTAGTCTATGGGATGGATGCCATAGCTCCCATGGAAGCTACTCTCCCTTCCTTTCGAGTGCATATATTTTCCGAACACACTAACGAAGTGGCAATTAGAGCCCATCTTGACTTAATAGATGAAAAAAGAGTTAACACTCACCTTAGAGTTTCACACTATCAAGGTTTGATGAGAAGCATGTTCGCTTCTAAAGTTAAGAGGAGGGATTTCAAACCGGGGAGCAAGGTGTTGAGAAAAGTCTTCCTACATATTAAAGAAAAGCAGTTCGGTAAGTTGGATCCAACTTGGGAATGACCCTATGTGGTCATTGAAAAGCTTAAGCCTAGGACATACCAGCTCCGAGACAAAGATGGAAGGATTTTGAATCACCCTGGGAATATTGAGCACCTCCGGATGTACTTGGAGTAAAAACTATGTAAATATTTACTTGTTTAAAAGTTCATGTAAATATTTGGGGGCATACTCTTTCCTACCCTGGTGGCGCGGGGAGGTTTTAATGAGGTGTCCGGACTTTTTTATGAAATTCGATGCCTTCTTAAAAATTTGGAGTGTTTTTACTTAAATAGTTTCTTGTGAATTTATTATTTAAACATAGGCCGGATTAAATCAAAGGAGTGATGGCTATCTGAACATTTGTCATCAGAGAAATTAAACACTCTCACTTTAGAATGTTTATGAAATAACTAAAGACTGTTTAAACATTAGCCACCATAATTGAAAAACTATGAAAAATGCAAGAGCTGTGCAAAACAAAGATACCCATTGAAACATTTGAAGTGCCTTGGCCATCCAAGGACTTTAAATTGTCAAAACAAAAAAGATTTATCCAGACAAGGACCGGACACAGTTACAAAAAATGCCTTGGTCATCCAAGGACTTTGGTTCAATCAAAACAAAAGTGAAAAGATAATTGATATTCTAAGACTGAGCCTTTGAAGATGGCTCAGCCTCACTAGCTTTCTTCTTCTGAAGGTCATCATTTTCTTCATCCGGACTCTCCCCGGTGTTCTCTTCTTCATCGCTTGAGTTGACACTAGAGTAGTCATGCTTATCACCATCAGCCATCGTATGGAAAGGGAGGTCTTCATACTCTACAAAAGTCCATAATTCCCCAAATTCCTCTTTAGAAATTTCTCATGAAAGAGTAAAACCATGTCCGACTTCACCTTGGCATACATTTCTTCCTGAGTGTCTATCACTTGGTTGGTATAAGCATCAATCTTGGCTTGGATTTTTTCCTCTTACTCCCTTAGAAAATCAGTTTTTTCTTGTGCAGCCTTGGACACCGAGTCCTCGAGCGAGATCTTGTCATTGGTCAAAGTATGAATGGCCATATCCTTAGGCTTCACCTCCTCTTTCGAAGAAGAGAGATCTTTCTCCAACTCGAACTGCTTTTCCTGGAGTTCTTTGATAGCATCTTCTAAGGTAGCTACCTTTGTGGCCCAACCTTCGTGGTTCTTCTGTAACTCCTCGTTTTCCCTATTCAGAACATCAGCATTTTGGTTGGCAATGAGGAGGTCTCCGGACAATTTCTCCTTGTCAGAATTAAGGGCAGTAATAATAGCTGACTGACATCGCCCTTGTTTCTCCAAACTAAGCACTGGATGAATATTACTCAATGTAGAGTGAGTTATAATATCTCTTTCACTTGAAACAGAGAAAGACTTACCATTGAAGGTAACGATGTTCGAAGTGCTTGGAGGGAGGTAGGGCCCAGCAAAATCATCTCTGGGGAGGTTTTCCAAGTAGTCACCAAGCCCCTCAAGCCCAGTAATGTCAACACCGTCAATACTGATGTCCCTTCCTCCAACCTCTTCAGTTCGAAAATCATCAGGGATCTCTTCTGCTCTTGTAAGATCAGTAGGGTCAACAAAAGGAAGGGGCTTGTGGGGCCGAAGAGAAATCTCATCACCCCTGGAGGTATTTTTCTTCTTGGCCTCTCTGTCCTTGATTTTTGCTCCCCGTTTCCTGTCTCACTTAGGAACCCTTGGAGGTTTTGGAGATCCTGCCTCTTCCCTAGTACTCTCATGCTCCACTACTTCTTGAAGAGCAGCATCAATCTGTCTTGAAACTGGCCCCTCTTGGTTTGCTGGAGCAGTTTCCTCCGCTTCGTTGGGGTTGGCTTCAACCGCACTCTGCTTTCCCTTACCTTTTTTGCCCTTCATCTTACTTGGGGCCTTGGCTCTACCAGGCAGATACAATGCCTCGTCCGGTGCGTGTGTTCTTTTGAGGACTACTTCCGGAGAGGGTGGGGTGGTAAGTTCCTCCCAGGATAAGTCCCTCCGGTTAGTGGTGTTCCAAAGGTAGGACCTTGCAAGATTGCCTCCAGTAAAGGTGTTGTGGAAGCGATCCCCCCACTTTTCAGCAGTCCAAGCGTTTAGCTTGGTGCAAGTGGTCTGCCCAGCCTTCAAGTAGTCAGTGAAGTCTTTAGGCAATACTATCAAGAAACAAAAAAGAAAAGATAAGTCAGATAAACAAATTTATAAAAAATAAATAAATATGGGAATGTGAAATGAGATTCTTACCATCGCTTCGCCATCTGCTGGTAAGGAGACTCGGGTTGGTAGCGGCTTTAATGTTTCTCCCATTCTTCCAGCCACCATTCACAAACAAGAAGTGAGTCTTCCAGTTTCTCTCCGACTCGAGCAGGTCATCCACTGCTTTATAATTATCACCCATGTTGAAGTGATAGAAAGGAATATGGTGATTTCTGTAGAGGCTGGCCACAGCTGCAAACTCCTCCATTGGAAGAGGAATTCCGGAGAGCTTGGAGGCCATGATACAGGCCATAAGGGTGTAACATGCGTTAGGGCTCAGTTGACTTGGACAAATTTTAATGAGATGAAAATATTTAAATATCTCCGAGTCTAAGGGAAACCTTAGTCCCCATTTGAAGAGCTCAGTGAAGAAAACTATTTCACTGAGCTTGCAGTCCATCAGTGTTTCAGGGTCCACTGGAATCCTTATTTTGACATTCTCCGGGATTCCCCACTTTGTTCACATTTGACCCAGTTCGGCTGTGTGGATGAAGGCGTAGTTAAGTTTTTGCAAAGCTATCAAATATTTAACACTTACCTGGTGGAAACAATGTCCCACTTTTCCCACAAGGACCTCCGACAAATCTGGATGTCTTAGGCATAGTTTTTCTTTGCCTTTATCCTTCTTGGCAGCAGCAGCCTCACTTGTTTGCCCGGATACTTCGGACTCAAACAGAGCCTCTTCAATAGAATCCTCAATCACTTCTTCCATTACCAGGGATGGGTTTTCAGTTGTTTTTGAGGTGAGGGGAGTTAGGGGTTGGCTCAGCATGCCCTCCGGACTGATGGGTTTCACTGGTTTCTTGTACTCTGACCTCCGGCTGGGGCTCCGATGCAGTGGTTTCTTTTCGGATACTCGAGCTAGATGCCTCCGGACCGGACAACATGTCCTTAGGAATTTTGATGGGTGCCTCTGACCCCGTATTACTATCTTTGGCCCCTGATTTGGAAGGCGTACCTTTTACAGTTTGCCCTTTTACCAAGCGACCTCTTCTTTGATCTACTAACTTCTCTGGAGAGACATCAGCATCTGATCCCATGGCAATAAAAGGAGAAGTCTTCTTAAAACTGGTGACTACTTATCCTGGTTCAACAGTGGGTTCGGATTCCTGAACCGACGAGCCTGAATCAATTGGTGAGAGGTTGGTTTGGAAAAACCTCCTAAGTTTAACGCTTTTGGTCGAAGAAGAGCCCTGGTCAGGCTCTGTGCTTGGTGTTACTGGTTTGTCAACCGGGGAAACAGGGAGGCCTATAACAATGCGTCTTTCTCGTTCAACCTTTTGGGCCTTTTCTAACTCTGAAAAATTAAGCCACCCACCTTTGATTAAAGCGTTCCTAGCCGTGAACATGAACTTGCACTGAAAGAAAGTGTTTGCTTATTAAAGAGAAAGCTTTGAAATTTAGTAGAGCAAGGATGATGAAGATGGTAAAACCGTAGAAAAGTGAACTAATTTATAGTATATGTGCAAAAGATACTTTGATACATAGAATAATTCGAAAGGGTTGCAATGATTAAGGACGGCGCTGATGTCATCCTTATTAAATGAAGAGGTTACTTTTTGGAGAAAGTGGGAGCGCCGTTCTAGGTAAAAAAGTGGCTGGTGTGGCGAACCAGAGAGAGACACGTGTCGCACGATTTCTGGCAAAAAACCGTTTAAGTTTTTGAGAACTTTTTCAGTTCGGATAAAACTATTATGCAGTTCGAAAATCTGTCCGGATGTGACCATGACCGGCTACATGTTATTTTTTAGGTCTTGCCAAAGGCCTTTGAACACCACCTAAAAAGGGGGCTACTGATGAGTCCGGATTCTGTCACCACTCTTTGTAAGAACCGGACAGGGGCAATTCGGACATCATCCATCTAACCGGACAGGGACAATTTGGACAACCTCCACTTACTAAACTGTCCGAACAGAACTAAAGTGTTAAAAACATAATCACTTCATGATTAAACTAATTACTTGTTAACTCAAAAGATAGTGGGTCTTTAAACTCGACCTGAATCCATAGAACACAACCCGAAAGCCCATATGGCCCAAAAGATAAGGGTATAAATACCCAGCCACCAACATTAAATAAAAATAATGAAAAATTAAATACAACCAGGCAGCTCAATTCTCCCTCTACATTCTACCCAAACATTAAATACTCTTAAAATTCCATAAAAATCTAGACAAAATTACAAAATTACCCTCAAACGAAAATAAACCACAATAAATTACACGTTAGTCCCTAACTAAAATACATAGTTCTCAATTCCTCCTCTAACTTTATAATATGTTATATAAGGTTTTATTATCTATATTTTAGTCCTCAAAATTCCACTTTATTATCAACCTCGGTATCGTACCAAAAACCCATTGGTTTAACCTTGTTTATGCCTTGATGTATTTTCCATATGTTTGGAATTTTCCTGATCTATCAACTTGATGAGCGTATCCTCATCAGGGCTACTTATAGTTTATGGATTATATTTTGAAAAAAGAAAAGATAACCAATGGAATATCTGATTTTAAGGAAGAGTAAATGGTGAGAAATGGAACCGTTGTTTACCGCGTGGTCGTGTAGCTTATTAGGTCTGACATCAAATTGATTGATTTCCATCGATAGATTGACACATGGCGATTATAACGCATACAATATGACGGTTCTAACATATGAAGTCATTTCAATTGATTATGGTACTTCAAATTTGAGGAACCGTGTTATTTTAATTAATGTTGGTGACAACCAGTGTCTTATAACGTGTGCGTTGTCGAACCAACTTTAGGGTAAATTAATTATATCCTAATTTTGCAACTCATTGAACTAAGTAGCATTTTTATTTCCAGAGATAAGAAATACTACTTTCATCATTTTTTAGAGCCAAACTTTCCACCATGTTGCACGTCGTAGATTCCACCAGTACAAAAAAAAGGTACGGCTCAAAACCAATCATTTTGTAAATGTTGTATGACTATAATGGTAGTGATTTTTATTAAGGATACCCTATTGCAAGTTTAGATATGCTTGCCCAAATTAGGTTGGGTGCTATGAAAACCACTTGTGAGTAACACTAATCGAGACAAGTTATCCCATATGTTTACTTGCTCTAATAACCACTATTAGATCATTATAGTCACTTTATTAATCCTGACGGCGTCGAAAAATGGTGGTAAAAAGAAAGGGAAAACACGTGTCATTGCCGGTCATGGCACGAAATTGGAGTTTGAAATCCCCACATTCTTGGAGGAGTATTTTTCGCGATTAACCCCTAAATATGAGTACTTAACAGAGGACGACCTTCGTGAATTTACGGTATTCCCAACGGCGTTATACTGAGGGTACATGTGCACGGAGAGTAGTCTTATCAAGAGAAAGAGAATTAAACATGTTTTTATACTACAAATTCTTATTATGGGTTACGATTACCCTTGCCCCTTTTGGAACATGATTTTTTAGTATTGCTAAGCATATTCCCTAAACAACTAACTGCCAATGGTTGGATGGTGTTGTTTAGTGTAATTTTAAGTTTCAGACTGTTAGGCATTCCTATGTGTTTGACAGACCTACTAGCCGTAGTGGATGTGGTAAAACTAACTCGGTCGTCTTTCTTCTATACTCAACTATCAGAGGTAAGACGATTGGTAAAATTAATTAGAAACACACGTTTGTGTTCATATCGGGGAATTGAGAGGATGAAAGTATCGTAATAAACCTTTAACTGGAGAGACGGTGAAGGGCTAAGTGTAAAAATTAAATATTATGTGGTTTTTTGCGCACATAGCCATTCACTTAAAAGTATTTTATGTTTATAGGTGAGGGAAAACACAAGGAATGGTGCCGATAAAGTTTACCGAAGAGTACTGTAAACCCGTTGATCAGATTTCAACGACGGCCAATACAGTGTGGGGTCAAGAGGCTTCTTGATTTTTTACATTAGTCAACTATATGAAATCCAGACTCGGCGCATAATAATGACCTTATAAAAAAGAATGATGGACTGATGTCTCAGAGCGTTAATCTGCTTACAGAAAACATGGCCCGTGCTTAGAGGGTTTAAAAGCAGTCTGAACGGATTGCGAGGTTAGTCGTGGAGAATGGAAAGGTGAAACTATAGGTTAGAGAGTTGCATGCTGAGAAAGATCATCAAATGAGGGAGATGGTAGAGAAAGAAAAGAGATATTCGGGGAAGCGCGAAAGACAAGTCATGAAAGTGGCTATGCAGATGATGGAAAACAATTAGAGGGAGATAATTAGTAGAGTTGTTGAAGTTGAAACCAATCATGAGAAAAAATTAGCACCGGTGGAATATCAACTACCCATGGGCGGTACCATTGCATCTGCACCATAGCCTAAGATAAAGAAACTAGTATTAGTGTCTACCATTGTAAAAACGGGAGGCTTTAAGCAAGACTTTACTGATATTCATATTGGTGATAAAGTGATAGTAGAGACTGAGGCCTTACATGTATTTCCCGATACTTAATTATAAAACTTATATGTTGAACCATTGGATTTATGGTGGTGTAGTGATGTAGAATGTTAAAACCATATTTGGTGTGTTTATTATGTAATCCTTATTGACTGACTTATAGTTGGTGTTTTTCAACTTGATATGTGCTTAATGAAATGATAGATAAACTTGAGGGAGATTGATGTGTTTGTGAATTATATGGAGACTTGACTGATCCTTACAAGATCGAGCTCAGTATGGCTCATCGCGTAGCTTGAGTGGGACATGCCCCTCAACTGGTTTGTGGCAGTAGCCGATTCGACCAATTGCGTGACCTTAAAAGGCTTGATATATTATAAGTTTGCTCATTAATACGGGTACAAGGTATTGGGCTCAGTGTGGCCCTTACATGGCCTCAATAGGCGTGGTCAATTAACTCGTTCATATTAATCGACTCAAATGTTTTGGACTCAATATGTCTCTTGCGTAGCCCGTAGGCGTGGTCAGTGACCCATTTACACATTGTAAGGATTGAGATAAATAATAAACAAACACATAAGTTGACGAAAGCAATAAAAATCCATTGAAGTAAAGATGAAGTATGATGCCTAATTAAAAAACCAATTTCGCGCAATCAGCTAGGAACTTTAGATGAATTATATTCTAAGGATGTTTGAGGGAGTGACATTATATATCAGCTAAGAAATAGTCTCTATGGTATCCCTGAGTTTGTGGCCTTAAGAAAGAATTGAAACGGCCTCACGTTAGACTTCAATAATGCTCTGTTTGTACGTGTGCCTGATCAAAACGTTATTCAGTGAGGTTAACATTAATGGTTTGGTCAGCATCATTGGTTGTGTGACTTGTGTCAGTATAATTGAAGATCCTATGATTTTGTATAATTACCTCGACGTGTACCACCACTTCGGTACTGTAAACCAATACGAAATGGGTTTCACCGGTTGTAGTCCGCGGGATGGTGCAGTAAACCTATAACACCTCACTTAGTTTTTATTGCCATTTTCCTTTGGCACCCTCCAACTTCCTTTTTATCATGTGTAGCATTGTGCGATTGGTTACCTAGACTTGCTCATTTTCGTGCAGGTAATAAGGGGTGGAAAAATGTTGGACGATACCGTAGCGCTTGCAGAATGTTGTGACGATAAAATTTTAGAATTTGGGGCCATTATATTTCATTAGCATATACATCAAACATTGTTGGGCCGTTGATGCCACTGCATGCATTCAGGATAACCAAGACATACCAAAAATCGAGTTGTATAATATCAAAGCATCTACCACGATAAATAGTGCTAAAACTTATTTATTGAAGGTCCCCCGGCCCAATCTACCATTCATTCGAATTCTCCTACAACTTTACGGTTGCACCAGTAAAACCCACAATTTTCCTCTCGGATCGGAGGATCCTTCATTTGTTTATAAGTTATCATAAACAAGATATTGGTAGAACTGCAGTATCTACCAATACCCTCCGGACCTCGTCCTTGGAAATTTCTGCCATTATTACCACTGTGTCCTCATGCGCCCCTATAACTTCTCTCATATCATCAACATCGAAACATATAAGGATTTATGTAGAGCTGAGGCGAGACCCCCACTTCCAACTGCGTAGCTAAGCTTACAATATGCATTTTACATAGAAGGATCATCATAGTCCACATATTACCAACGTTGCGACCCACAGTGGTGAGACTTACGCGATATCTAGTGAGCAAGATACCTTGAGCCATGCTTTCTTGGGTTATATTCATCTAGTGCTTGATTTGGAGAGACAAGTGAGGGATCAAACTGTTACCATCAACTCCCTGACTACAGAAAGACAAATCTTGACAAACGATCTTTTTGGCGCTCAGCAAACCATAAAGTTATCGAGGAAGGAAAACGAGGATTTAGCTGCTAAACTGCTTGAGTAAAAAAAGGCCAGCAAAGACCTCTAAACCAAGTACTCTAATTTGGAGACCTCTTTCTCAAATGATACCACAACTTTGAAGGAGCGACTACAAACTAAGGAATATACTATCTAGGCTTTATCCGATGACAAAGTCAAATTGTAGATAACTGTCCAAGAGAAGACTGAAGAGAAAGCTGTCTTAGAATGTAAACAAGCTCAAGCAATAACTACAAGGATAAAGAAGTATGCTAGTGGAGTAGTGAATTTTCTGGAGAAGAGGGATGATGAAATTAAATCTGATATGGTCTTATTATTCCACGAGACTTTTCCTAAGAGGACTCTTGGTCCTTAGTGGAAATATGTGGACTATGATGATCTCCATTTCCATACACTTGCTAATGGTGACAAGCACAACTACTCCAGTGGGATAGACTCCAAAAATGATGAAGAAGTGGGTGAGAGTTCAAGTGCTGAACTCAAAAGTCCCAAAAAACTAGTGGTGAAGAAAAAACCGAAGGGAACAAGCCCTAAGGTTATATTGTGTACTTTTTGCTTGAAAGATTAAAGTCCTTGGATGACCAAGGAATTTTGTTGCATTTTTTTTACGCTGTAAAACTTTAAAGTCCTTGAATAGTCCAGGCATTTTGTGTACCAAAGATCGGTTTTAGTCCGATCAGATTTTAATATTATATTCATCTTTGTTAAAATTATGTTTAACTCTTTCTGGCCAATGTTTAGATAGCCTTAAATATTTTAGATGTGTTGAACAAAAATATCAAACATCCTCAACCACATGTGTTTAATAAATGTGATCAGATATTCAATATATATGATCTCCTCAAAAATATATGAGATCCAGGGTGTTTAATAAGTATTTAATATCCGCACTGAAAAAAAATTGCACCAGACTTTTGACGAAGGCATAAGATATTATTGAAAACCGCGGACACCTCATTAAAACCTCCCTGCCACCAGGGTAGGAAAGAGTATGCCCCTTAATATTTACATTGATACTTAAAAAGTAAATATTTACAAAAAAGTTATATTCTAAGTATAACATGAGATGCTAAAAATTTCATGGGTGTTTTAGTGCTCTCCTTTATTTGTCTTGGAGCCTGTATGTTCCTGGTATAACCTTCTCACGGACAACATAAGGGCCTTCCCAGTTCGCAGCTTACTGAACTGTTTTTATTTGGTGTGTAAAAAGACTTTTCTTCAGACTTTGTCTCCTACTTGAAACTCTCTTCGTTTAACTTTGGAGGCAAAACTGCTCCTCATTAAGCCTTGGTAATGCGCTATTCTCATATGCGCTTTAACTCTTCTTTCTTCAATCAAATCTAACTGATTCATGACTGCTACATCATTAGCCTGTTAGAAATAGTTTTAGACTCTGTGTGATGGTAAAGTAGCTTCTATGGGAGTAATTGCATCCATCCCATAGACCAGAGCAAAAGGAAATTCATGTGTAGCAGCTCGAGGTGTAGTTCGGTAGGCCCACAATACTTCTTGTAAATAAATTGGTCACTTTCCTTCAGCTCCTTCCAGGTTTTTTTAATCCGGACAAGATTATCCTGTTGGAAACTTCAACCTGCCCATTTGCTTGGGGGTGAAAATGAGAAGAAAAACAATGTTGGATTCCTCTAGAGGCGCATAATGCTTCCATGTCTTTATTATCAAACTGTGGCCCATTGTCAGTAGTATTTTTTCGAGGGACCCTTAATCTGCAACATATGTTATATAATATAAATTTAATAACCACATTCGAAGTGGTTCCAGCCAAAGGAGCTGTCTCTATCCACTTATAAAAATAGTCAATAACGACTATGATTGTTATACATCTACCGAATACCATGGGGAGAGGCCCAACTAGATCCATACCCCATATGGAAAAGGGTATTGGTTCAGATATGGATTCCGTAGGAACTGCTGGTACATGAATTTCATTTCCATACTTTTGACAAGGATCACACATTTTCACCATCTCTTTAGCGTTTGCCATTATGGTTGGCCAGTAGTATCCTGCTAATAAAACTCTTCTGGTTAGAGCCTTATAGCCACAATGTGCAGAACCTTCTCTATCATGTAGTTCAGATAACACAACTTGGGATTATTCAAATCCTAAGCAACGTAGGAGAGGTATGCTGAAAGACTTATTGTAAAGAACTTCTCTTAATATCAAGAACCCACGAGCTTTGTACTTGATTTTCTTAGCCACAGTTTTATCTGGGGGTAATGTCCCATCAGAGATAAACCGAAGAAGATCATGTCTCTAATTTTTAGGTTGAATAACAAGTATACTGATACTTTTTCACTTTATTTTTCTTGACCTTTATGTATGGAAGGACATTCCTGCACAAGAATCCATGGGTAAAAATTCAGAATAAGCTATAGTTGCCAAAAAGTCTGCCATAGTATTTTTCGATCTAGTAATGTGTTTATAGCAGATATTTTTAAAGTTTGCGGCAACTTCTTTCAACATAAGCAAGTATTTAATCAACTGTTCTTTCTTTACTTCAGATTGTCCTTGAACATGGTGAATGAGCAATTGAGAATGACTCATTAACCGAACTCTCTTTGCCCCACATATGAGAGCCAAATTAAGACCAGCTATAGCTGTTTTATATTCAGATTCATTGTTACAAGCTCTGAAGCCAAAACATATGGCCTGGTACATATTGTCACCATAGGGAAAAGTTAAGAAAATTCCAACCCCACAACCCATAGTACTTGATCCACCATCAACTCAAACTACCCCTTCTTTCTTAGACTGGTTTTTTGATTCATGTTCGAAAGATCTATCAACATTCATATCTACAAAGAAGTCAGTCACTGATTGGGCTTTAATTGCTGTTCGGGGTGAAAAATGAATATCATAATCACCTAGATCCACTGACCACTTGGTCATCCTACTTGACACACCAGCATTCTGAAAAACACATTTCAAGGGGAAAGATGTTCGAACAACAATGGAATGGGATTAGAAGTATGTTCTCATCTTTTTTGTTGTAATTATGAGGGTCAATGCCAATTTTTCCAACTTCAAATATCTTATCTCAGCATCTAACAAACTCTTACTGATATAATACACTGGACGAGGGTAATTGTCTACATCTCTAACTAGCACAACACTTATTGCATATTTTGATACAACCAGATATACATAGAGCTTTTCCCCCAAACAGGTTGGAAAAAGTTTTAGGTGAAGACAAATGCTTCCTGATTTCAATAAAAGGCTGGTCACACTATGGAGACCAATTAAAGTCTTTATCATTCCTCAACACTTGGAAGAATGGAGCGCACTTGTCCGATGGTCTTAAAATAAACCTATTCAGTGCAGCCAATCGTCCAATCTTTGAACTTCTTTAATATTTTAAGGAGGGTCTATAGCTAGCAAGGCATTAAGTTGATCTAGATCAGGCTGAATTCCCTTCTCACTTATTATGTAGCCCAAGAATTTTCCAGATCGAACCCCAAATACACACTCTTTAGGGTTCAATTTTAAATTTATAGCCTCTAAATTTGAGAATATTTCTTGAAGGTCAGATATATGTGAATCTTCCTCCAATATCTTAAACATCATATCATTTATGTAAACCTCCATGTTTCTGCCAATCTGATTAGCAAAAGATTTATTCACTAACCTTTGATAAGTGGCTCCAGCATTTTTCAATCTAGACGACATCACCGTATAACAATGAAGACCTCTATCTGTGATGAAAGTAGTGTGATCTTAATCCTTCAGATCTACTTGTATTTGGTTGTACCATGAAAAAGCATCCATGAAAGACAACAGTTTGTTTCCAGAGGTAGAATCCACTAACTGATCTATCCGAGGAACATGATAAAGATCCTTAGGGCATGCCCTATATAGGTTCAGTGAAATCAATGCACATGCACCACTTGCCATTCTTTTTTCTTGACCATAACAGGGTTGGCAGTCCACAAAGGGTATTAAGATTCTTTAATGTGACATAGCTTGGTTAAACGGTCAACCTCTTGAACAATCACATCTGCTTTTTCTTTAGAAAAAGACCTCATCTTTTGTACAACTGGCGCAATATCACTCCGGATTGGCAACGTATGGGAAATAATATCAGTTGGCACCCCAGTGACATCACTATTACACCATGTGAAAACATGTTGATTATTCATAAAAAAGGATAATAATCGGTGTTTCAAATCTGGTGCCAGCTTGGAACCAATTTTAACACTCTTGTCATCTGCGAGGGAGTGGGTTTCAACCTCCTCAATAGGTATTATAACACTAGGAGCCTCCCTGGGATCATCAATTTCATTTTTCTTAGCAAAAGGCTCAAATAGTTGTTAATCTTTGTTAACTCTGACTGCACCTAAAGTCTTAAGGGCAAAGGCTGTTGCATAGCATTCCATGGCTATCTTCTGGCTGTTTCGGACAACACATACTTGTCATTCGATAGCATACTTCAAACATTGGTGGTCTGTAAATGCCACAGAATGCATCTTGGAGAGCCAAGACCTCCCAAATATTGCATTGTAAGATGTTGAGCAATCCACCACATCAAACAGTACTCTTACCATCTTTTTAAAAGGTTTTTTTCCAACAACACTTCCTCTTGGAACTCCCCAATCACATCTACAGAAATTCCTGTGAATCCTACAATGGTTCTGTTCGAACATTGTATAACCGAAGGATTTCTCATTTTCTTATAGGTGCTTAAAAACAAGATGTTTGTCGAACTGCCTGTATCAATCAGAATTCGGCGTATACCGTTTCCACCCTATTGATGCCCCTATTACTATCGCATCTTCATGAGGCCCTGCAATATGTCTTAGTTCATCCTCATCAAATACTATAAAAGGAAATGGGGAGTGATACTGGTGGGTGGACATTCCACCATCCAATTGGGTGGCTAAATTATGGACATGCATCTTCCTTAATGAAGTAGAAGGTTTTGTCACAATATATTTTCCAAAGATAGTTAGTGACTCAAAAAAGTTAATCAGACCGGAAACCGTTTTGGTCTTGTCTGTTATTACCCCCACCTGATTTCGACTTGGATCTGGATCAAGATACTCAGAGTCCACATAAAAATATTTCAACAATTACCATTTCACCCTCTTGTGCGGATGTTCCAGGATTGTTCGAAGGACCAGTCCGGGGAGTATTGGTTTGCGCATTATCCAGTCTACTTTCCCCTTGCTTTTTAACGTAGGCCCCAACTTTCTCTTTCAATGAGGTTCTGGACCTCATGCTTCAAGGCTATATAATCATGAGTATCATGGCCTATGTTATTGTGGTATTAACAAAAATGAGTGCTCCGATTTTCTCTAGGGGACTGCAATGTTGATGGCTTTCTAAAATGCACCTCATTCTTAGTCTTGTCATATATTGTAGCCACAGTCTCCCCCAACTCAGCAAACCACTCAGGATGAACCCAGGGCCCCATCTTATTTCTGACCTGTTGGCTCTGAGTTTGGTTAGACTGATTCTGCCTTGTCCGGTTGGACCGATGTCCAGTCTTGTTTGCCCTGTAACCAGACTGATTAGATTACCTGGATTTAAACCCTGTCTAAGGGAAGCAATTGCAAATTGTTCAAAGCAATCTACTAGCCCATTCTTTGTATTCACAAAACAATTGATGTACTCCTTTAGGGACTCATTCGGCTCTTGAGCGCAATGAATAATGGTGTCCCCATTACCCTTGAGTTCCTTACTTCCAGTGAATTGCCTCCTGAAGGCAACCCATAATGTATCAAAATTTCGTATACACCCCTAAGGGAGACTGTTGTACCATTTGAGGGCACTTCCTGTGAAATTTTAGGAGAAGGCCCTACACAATAGCTTGTCATCATCATCAAAATTTATTATGAAGTTCTCCAGATGGTTGTCCGGATCTCGACTCCCATCGTATTTCTCCTTCTTTGAGCTATCAAACCTCTTAGGAAGGTGTCCGGAGAGTATTTTTGCAGACAAAGGTGATTGCCTTCAATTTTTGCTACGACTATAACCAGTGTCTTCATTAGGGGTTGTAAAAATACCCGGTTTAGACTAAAAATCAAAGGGATCAATCAGAAACTGATCAGTATGCTGATTGGCTGACCCCTTTACCCTTGCTATGGTGCTTCTTAAGCCTGCCATGCATATCCCTTTTCCTTGAATTTTTTTTAGTCAACATAATTTTTTTTGACCTTCCTTCATCACTACTTGAAGATAATAATTCTTCAAGCTCTACCTCATTTGATGAGCTGCTGGAGGACTCAGATACAGAACTCTCAACATGTTTAGATCGGTGTGTCTTCTTTGAACTGAGATGGGTTGTCAAAGACTGCTCGTCTTCTCTAGGATTGTCAGTGTGGTGAAGTACTGGCGCTATAGATTTTTTCTTAACTCTTTTTTATGCTTGTTTTATTGCTCTCGGTGCCTCTATTTTACTCTCAAATGGTCTCGATCCTCGATAGTATACTCCTTGTTTTCCCTTGCAACTTCCACCTCAGGAGGTGGAACATTCTGCTTATTCGGATCCATCCGAACAACTTTTCTTAGTGGTTTTGAATTGTGAAATTCAAGCACCGTCGTGCTCACATTGTGGTCGCCAATTCGATGTGCTTTATTTTTGTTTGAGGGTAATTGTAAAGTGTTTTTGGTGTTTTGAGAAATTTATTATTTAGAGTAGGGAGTAGTGAGATAATTAAGCTATGTGCTAGCAGTAAATTCTGATTACCCTCATTAATGAAAGTGGTTGAGGTGTTTATACTTAATTATTGACCCATGGGCCTATCGAGTCGGATAGTGAAATCGGGTCAAGTTTAAGGACCCATTAGTAATTTGGTGTGAAGTGGCCAACATCTAGCTTAGTCACCATTTATTACGTTTGTCTTGTTCAGAATTTAATAATAGTGGTTATGGTCTGAACTGCCCATCGGATTAAGCCAAGACTCAGTGACTAAAATATCTGATCACATTAACTTACACAGAAGAATACCCTTGGATTTTATTACAGGAGAGTCCTTCGATTTTAACCCGCTCAGGGGAGTGTAAATATGCAGAAGAAGTTTTCGTCACTCCAGATATAATTTGAAGTGATTGGAGAACTATTATTCTGAATTTCTTGTTAAGAGGAACGTTTCCTCAATATACAGTACTAGCTAAGAAGTTGAAAGGTAAAGCATGCGGCTATATTTTGTTAGATGGGGTTTTATAAATTAAAAAAAAACGTTGAGTAGGCCTTTATTTCGATGCTTGAGAAAACAGGAGTCCCATGAAATTCTGTCAGAGTTAGATAATGGAGAGGGTTCAACACATTGTGGGTTCAAGGATTTGACGCATCGAGTTTTGCTGACATAATATTACTTGCCTTCGATTATGAACGCTGCTAAGAATTGAGTTCGAGGCTGTGATACTTGTCAACAATTTTCCAACTATATTCATAAACTTGGAGTTCCACTCATGTCCATTACCGAAGTCGTCCATTTTGACAGATTGGGAAAAAATTTAGTGGGACCATTGCCAATGGCTTCTGGAGGACGCTAAATGATTATTGTGGTAGTGGACTATTGTCTCGAACAAAAGCAAAGGATGTAATTAAGTTCATTGTAAATAGTATTTATTGCCGCTTTGGGGTACCTCGAAAAATTAACACTGATAACGGTCATCAATTTAACAACAAAGAAATGGCTTTTTTTTTGCTTTGATGAGGATAATACACTGTTTTTCCACATCTTTTCATCCCCAATAAAATGGTTAGGTAGAGGTGGAAAATAGATATATTTTAGAAGGTTTAAATAATAATTTTACAAGGGCTGCAGGAAAATGGCCTAACTATTTGCAATAGGTGTTATGGGCTTATCGAACAACTCCTAAAGAGGCTACTAAATAAAATCCTTTTGCCTTAACATATGAGATGGATGATGTTAGTCTTGCGGAGTCATATTACTTTCTTTTAGAGTAGCTCAATATTCCGATGACTTGAATGATGAAGCAAAAAGAACATATTTCGATTTGATTGAGGAAACAATGAATTAGAGCTCACCTGAATATGATTCATTATCAAGAGTAAATATAATTCAAAGGTAATAATGAGGGATTTCAAGTTTTGTGATAAAATTCTAAGGAAAGTATTCCACCATACTAAGGAAAAGATCCTCGGCAAGATGGCCTCGAATTGGGAGGGTCCTTATATGGTTGTGGAAAAAATAAAGTCAGGTTCTTATCCCCATTGTGACGAGCAGAGGAGGATGCTTAAACATCTTTAGAATATACATCTAAAATTATACTGGGAGTAAATATCTTCTTTAATTTTTTTATAATTGGTACACTTTTTCCTACCATGTTGGCCCATGAATGTTTTAATGAGGGGCTATGTAAATATTCGAAACTATCAATAAAAGTATTTTTTGGCCAAAATTTGATTTAGTATGCTTATTTAAATTATTTTGGTAACTAGTCAAAGACTGATCATCTTTGAAGTTGACCAAAAGTAATTATTCTGAAGTGTTGTATACATTTTTGGAAGAAACAACCATATTCGAAGTGTTACGTTCCTTAAACACACTAACATTTTCGAAGTGCTACGTTTGTTAAACGCACTACCATTTTCGAAGTGCTATGTTATTTAAAGCCGCCTCTTCGGATGAAGAAACCGATACAGTGTCAAAAGTTTTGCTAGGGTGACTTTAAATATGAATCTGCTCGCAAAAGTTGGATAAGTCAGCCTTAGGAAATGAGGCATGAATTTTGTGAAGAAGATTAACAATTTTTTGTTTTTTGGCATTTTTAATAGTTGCTAACATGTCTTTCCCACATTCATTCTCAGCAATAGTGACAACAAGCCTTTTCTCTACATCGAATTGAACCTTGAGAGCATCCATATCTTCTATCAACTTTTTCTTCTCATCCTCACTCTTGTTGAGTGAAAGTTAAAGATCATGATATTTTTGCTTCTATTTAGCTAATTATTTCAGAGTGCTTAGATTTGAGTTGTTCTATCTCATTTTGGTGAGAAGTGTGGTGCTCTTCCGTTTCTTTTCGGTGCACAGCTCTAAGGTGATTCTTGAGATACATAAGCCCTATGATGAATTATGATCTGGCCAACTGAAATCCATGGAATTTCTTTTTCACCGTGTCACCAAAGATTTCCCTCATTCTTTTTTCAGCAGCAACAATTTTCTCATGGCGAACCATCTCCTTTGACATATTCTCTAACTGGTCTCGAGCGGATTCAACTTTTTGGCATAATTTTTATGATGCAGCCCCAAGGTTGGAAAATAGTTGAAGAGTAAGTGTAACTTCTTCAGATGGCTCATCGACATGTATGACCATTAGACTAGGAAAATGTAAAGGAGTAGATCAAGATTGAGGCAAAAAGACCTCTCGTGAAGTTGTCTCGGGAAGAACAGGAGTAGATCTTTTACCATAATTTTGCAGTTGGTCACGAAGTTCTTGAACAAATGGATCTTCATCTCTAGTAAGCTATTGGGATTGATCGAGGTTGAGGAAGATTTTAGGAATAAAGTGATCATCATCTCGATCATTGTCTGCAATAGTCTCTCCTTGTTGAATGCCTCCCTCTTCATCACCTGCTTCATTTTCTTTTTGCTGATCTTTCACAACCACAATTTCATCAGCATCGGAAGGCACCACTTGAGTGGTTTGTACATCTTTCTATTTTTCTCTCTTTTGTGGAGTTGTTTTAGCGGTGCTTTTATTTGACCTCAAGGAAACTGTATTCTTCCTTTTTGGAGAAGGCTCAACTTTAACTAATTCTTCAATAGTGGGGAGATTTTTTTCTGTTTTTTTTTTCTCTTCGATTTTAGCGGCGTCGGATATTCTGAAGGGCTAGCACCAGATGTGCTAGCTTCATTTTTATTCTTTTTCCCTTTCTTCTTTGAGGGAAGATGACTATCTGACCTATTGCGAATTGGAAGAAGCACCTTACCATCAGGCGCCACCAGTCTCTTCACAACCTGAATAGGATTTGGAAGCTCCATCAGATTTTCTGAGAAGTCAGCACCCAGTGTGATTCGCCATAAGTGGCTGTGGATAAAGTTTATAGGTGGAACCCATTGGCCCACTATTTTTCCGCTCATTTTGCTAACTTTGAGAAAATTTGCATAACATCTTTTTGGCGAATCTTATATCGCCTTAGAATTTATGGGATGTAACAAAAATATATAAGTAAACAAACAAAACAAAATAATGATAAAAACAATAAAAGCAAAGTAATTTACTATTACTCTTCCAGATGAGGTTGAGTTTTAATGAATTCTCTTTGGAAATTTCCTTTCCGTTTTCCCAGGCCCATGATATGAAGATAAACGTTTGCTACCAAAATATGTGAGATAATAGAACGATAGAACAAGGTCGTTCAAAAGCTTTGTCAGGGCAATAAAATCTCTGATCGAAAGAGGGATTTGTGCAAGTTTAGTTGCCATGATAATTTACATAAGGGTATACTATTGATTGGGAGTAGCTTGCTTAGGACAAAGGTCGAGGAGCTCAAAATACTTTACAATCATTGGGTCTAGCAGAAACCGAAGACCCTAGTTAATAATTTCTGGGTACACCACCAACTCATCCTTTGAGCAGTTAGGTGAAGGCTCTCCTTCTTTTAGAAGCCAAAGTACTATGTTGTATGGCATTCCCTATTGTCTTTTTAAAGAAGCAGTCTAAGACTCTGAGTAGTAAATATATGGCACATTTTTTAATGCCAGTTCTTCGGAGAGCTAAACATTAGCTTTTTTTTATTTTTCAAAGTGTTTTTGCCTTTGAAACACCTTTCCATGTTCTACGGTTCATTTCTTTCAAAACATTATCTTCTATATCAGCCTCGATGATCGATTGTATGACTTCAGAATTGATTTTCTCTTTGAATGCCTCATCCACGAGTCGACGTGGGTTAAGATTCGAAGTTGGTTCCCTATTATGGTTACCTATGGGATTTTGTTGAGCCTCATGAATGTCTCAACAACTTTCCTTAGGAGAGGAGAATAGGTTGACGAATTCGAGGTGTGATTAGCATCGTCCCCCATGGCTATGGAAGTTTTTCTTTTTAAGGTTTGAGGAAGATGCGTTTTTGTATAAACTAGAAGGGTTTCCTTGCGCAGTGGGCGATGGGGATCTGGATTAATTGGAGAAAGAGTTTCCTCTGATCTCCTTTAACAAGATTTAGTTCGTGTTACCTTGCGACTGATTCAAGGATTTGAGCTTACATAAAGGATTCAAGGTGACAATCTATTTAGAAAGGGTGAAATTCGAGGTATCTTCGAAGTTTGAGTTTTGAATGACTAATTTTCTTCTCGTAAAGAAGGGTTTTAAAAAGGTAAAAGGAGTTTGATTAGGATTGAAGTCACTGTAGTATATTGTCTTTGTGGACAAACCCCGAGGAGTGTTGCTTATCAGTCCAACTGCTCTATATTCATCTGCCTTTTCACTTATGCAGAAGTAGTCGTATGATCTAAAGTGAGATTTCTATTTATCTGGGGAAGATAAATTTCTGGGTTTTTTAGATTGGGTTTTTTTGAGTTTTGAATGTTTTCTCATAAACAAACTTAAAAGATAACAGGAGGGTTGGTATTTTCCGGTGAAGGTAGCTTAAGGGTTGACGATTCAGATGAAGGTAGCAAGTGAACTCTGTCTCTCTCTCTCTCTAAAAAAGTGTTGTGAAGCAAAATGAGGCATATAGAAGTATTTATAGAATAAGTATAGGAAGAGGGGAGTGGAAGAGGTAGAGAAGGCAATTATGTATAATTTCAAATAGTTGCGTAAAGAAGAATTTGACACGCATCATCACCTATTCGATCTTTGCTTCGAACATTTATAACCGTTAGAAGGAAATGACTCCATATAAAAACATCTGAAGTGATGAAGAAATTATTATCAAATTTGAAGATAAGATTTTGCCAAAAATGTGGAGACAACAAGTCTGAAGCAGTTCGAGTCCTGGATAAATGATTTTTTCTCCACCAATAAAGATTTCCGAAGCTAATTAGTTCTCATTCATTTACTTTCATAAGAACTAAGGGGGCTACTGATAAAGAAATAAAACTTTTGGGATCAAAATGTAAATGAATAAAACCTTGTATGATAAATTGTATAGTTGTAGGAGAGATTTAGAGCTTTATGTATTGATGAATGGACTAATATGCAATTAGACCCTTTGTGTAACTGTTTCTGTTATGCTTAAGTCTTTGCGCCTATATATAAAGGCCAAGGCTGAACTTAGAAATGATTCTGCCTTTTGAGATTAAACTACTTTCACTTCGTGACTTTCTCTCTCTATAAACCACTTCTCTCTATTTTGCTCTATTTTACTTCACAAATCATATAAAATCCCCATCATATGCGGTTATTGTTTTCTTCTTGCGGTTGGTGGTGTACAATCTATCATATATTTTCTTTATGTTTAAGGTACAAACCATACATAATATTTTTACTCTAACATTGATGGTACTACTAGGCTACACATTTGATATATTTATGGTACCAACAGTATCAAAATTGTACATCGTCAGTCAAGTTCTCTACTGGCAGCATAAAAATTCAGTAATGTTGGTACACTAACACTAGTGGTATTAGTAACTCACACTATCAGTATAGTTATGACATTAACGATATTATATACCGCTAGTATAGTTTCTTATCATCGGTATGCAAAATTCATACCGACAGTACAAAAGATTATTGTTTTCAAAATCTCCCACCTCAAACTCATGTCAACTAAACTTCATACCAATTAAAAATTATTTCCGAGTACAAACTCCCTCAAATTACAAACTCTCGCCAAATCTATAATTCATCTCTCAATAAAAAACTACTCAAACATATCATGTTTATTAATCTACCAAAATAGCAAGTAATCAAACTTGTAATATTTACGATATAAAATGGACTCTCAATGAAGATAACCACTTGATGTAAGCCGTAAAGTTTATGAAGAGAACGAGATCAAATGAGACTACCGATGGGTTTTGCAATGAAATATTGTGTATGATGTACTACATGTATGAGTACATGTACGGGCATGAATGAATAAATCCATGTCTGACTCTATGCAATTGTGAAAAAGTCTTTATCAGGTACAATATTTTGAAATTAGAACCAATAGTTTGGGTATTCGACCTTGCGTACTAACATAGTCAAAAGGTGTTCAACTCGTTCAATGTAGGAATTACTGATTTCAATACAAAATATATGATACGTTATGTGGAGGAGAAACTTATTGAAAAATCAGATGCTGGAAAAAATTACCAAAGAATTGAGTTTAATGAAGGATATGACTTTAGCTAATATTATATATGCTATTGTCATTTATGTTTTATGTTGTTTTTTTATTCGTTTGATGCTCTTAAGTTATTATATTTGCTGCTTTGTAGGTTTTAAGGTAGTTAAATATTATTTTCGTAAGTTATTTGAATGTTATATTGATATGAAATGTATATATCATGTTAAAATATTTGGAATTGATTCAAAATATTTGGGTTCGTGACCTCTTACAGGATGACATGCAATAAATGCATAATTTGTTTGGTTTGGGGATTAGTTCATTAAAAACATATATTTGAAGAGATTAACTCGGGCCTCGTTGACAATAGATTAGAACAACTTATATTTATAAATATATATGCAATGATATAGCTCTTTGTAAGGTGTTGTGTTTTTCATTCGCATGATTTGTTGATTGTATATGCTTATGACATTTTTGAATTATATATTTAATTTTATCGAGTTAATTATGATGTTTTCAAATTGTTTTCAATACGTAAATATATTACAATTATAACTAGTTTAAAGCAAAAGTGCATATAGTCGGTACAATCCATTGGCACTGACGGTAGTATGCGATGACTTTGTACAGGCGGTGTTAGAGTTCATACTGCCGGTATACCGTGGAATGAAAAAAAAACGTAAATATATATTAAATTTGGTTATTAATGAGTTCGTTTAGTGGGTTGTTTTTTTGAAGTTTTATATTCATCAATGAGTTTGTCAAATTCCATATAAAAGTTTTTTTTAAAATTCGAAAACAATTTTTTTGTTTAAAAATGAAAATAAAAGTTTTCTATCAAATTTTTTTTTTTTATTTTGAAAATAATAATAATTCAATATCGTGTGTTTAGGATAGAATATATTGGATCCTGTCATTTGAACACAATTTGCTTTCTCCAGTAGGTTTTTTTCAAAAATATAAAAATTGAATTAACTAGTAAATAAAATAAAATAGTAAAAATTATAAAACAAATCTGTTTTTTTTTATAATTTTGAAATAAAAAATTTACTCGTACCCTATGTTGCATACCCCTTTCCTAAAATTGGTGAACAACTACTGTTTTGCAAAAAAAAGGAAGTTTTGGAGTGTTTAAGTCCGAATAGAATAAAAGTTAAATTATTAAATAAAACAACTTGTTGCGTATAATTTGTAATTTCTAATTAATTTGTGCCAAGTATTTTCCAAACGTAGAGTTATAGACGTTATTTTATAAATAAATCGACTATTACTGCAAAGTGATTTTCACCAGTTATAACTTGATAAAATTGGATTAGAATATGATGAATTATTTAGTTTTAGGATATGGCTATATATATGTATCAAAATCTGGTTTAAGTTTATAGAAAAAATACAGTTGATTTTGGTTTGACTTTTTTTAGGACGAGAATGTTTCCGTATTTCCATTTAATTATAAAAGTGACACTAAGTAAAAAAAAACACTAAGTATATCCTATGTAACCCTAATTCACAAAACATCCTATTTGGTTAAGTAGACAAAAAAAAAATAATTTGATTTAGTAAATCAAACCTCATGAACATTCAAAGTTGCCACAAGAACATTCAAACTCTTTTCAAATTTTTGTAAGATTAGTCACAACTAAATAAATTAATATTTCGACAAATAAAAAAAATCGATAATCTTTCAGAATTATAAAAAAATTGTAGTTTAAAAAAAACACTAACACCTATGGTGCACAACACTGAGCACCTATGGTGCATGCCATTACACACAATATGTGCTAAGTTCACAACACAAATGGTGCGTAATGCTCTGCACCATAAGTGCTCAGTACTATAGTGCACATCACCGAGGATATTTTGATCCACAAAAGGTGCACTTATACCAAATATGGGTGAACTCAAAATTAGGGAAAGTTAGATTCATTTTGGGTATGTATGGTTTGACCCTAGTTTTATTATCATAACTCTTTAAATTCAATAAAGTTAGAACGAGAGAAGTGAAACTATATTTATTATAAAAGTAGATTTTTTAAGTACAAACTAAAATTATGTATATATAAAGTTAAGGTTAAGCAAGAGAGAAGGTAAAGTTTGTATTATAATGATCTAATCTATTATAATTAAATAGTACTACGAGGATCAGTTAACTATTGACCAATCTATTCGAATTAGATATTTAATAATAAAAAATATTAATTAATTATTAATTTATTTTAATATATATATATATTAAACATTTTTTTTAAATTTAAGTAAAATTATTTCAATGTTGACAATAACACTATCATTAAACAAAATACTCAAATTGCAAGTTTGCTAAAAAAAAATAAAACCATATTCCTCCTCTAACTAAAACTGTAATATATATATATATATATATATATATATATATAGCCAGAAACCATTTATTAGTAAACAAAATATATATTTTGGAGAACTATCGTCCTATTTATTTTATTCAGCATCATGATGGTAGAGAAGATCAATAAGCCGCCTCTGTAGACATGATGTACTTGCTACTTATCAGATTTCCTTTCTTTTGTTTATCACGAAGAGTTGAACAACCTCATGTTTTCCAGCTTTTGTATTATTTTGTGGAAGATGACTCATGTTCTTCTTCTTACATGATGTACATCATCAATCTTTGCTGTTGATGGATTAAAGACCTGCAATTATAACCCGGTTTTTGTTATTCATGAAATTTCATGCCTCAGGATAATGACCTTATCCATCGATTTGAAGTGTCAACCAACAACTTGATATTAGGTAATAATTTCTTCGAAATTTTGTGCTATATGATTTCCATTTGTTCACAATACTGATGTCAGGTCTCTGAAACTTTACCCAGTATAATGATACTAGAGAACGTGATGCAGCTAAGAAACTTAGCTTAATATATGAACTTATTAAAGTTAATCTACTCTCATTTTCCAGAGGTTATCAAATTGAGTTGTGAAATCTTTATGTTTTCAGCTTTGAGTCATTTTTTTGTTAGATGGCTTCTATTGCTAGTTACCTTAATGCTTTATCCATCTTTGCTATTTATGAACTTTATTGTCCTTACCTCAAACTTTCCATTGTTAATATTATTGTATAGAGCTAGATTTAAGTCTAGCAGGTCTTTTGAAATGAAATTATATGGTTGTGATAAGACTTTTGGATGATTTATATTTAACATTTTTCACTTACTTCCTCACCATTTGGTTGAAATCGTTGATTTTCTCTCTTGTTTTTGCAGGTGATGAAGAAAGACTACATGTGAATTTTAGTTGAGGTGAGACAAGGGATGTTGTTTGGAATTTCCAAGGTTATTGTTTGCTTTTAACATAAGCCCATATGCCAGGATGTGAAGATCTCCTCCAATTTCTTCTTTTCTTATCACAGGTAAATGAATATTGATTTCTTGATTAGTTGAAGTCGATAACCCTTGATTTGTGCTGGTCAAAGTTGTTGAATGAAGAAAGATGTGTTGAATCCTAAATCATGTAGGTATAGTTGTATTGGCTTGATGAGTAGAAGCTTGATTGATATCCTCCTGACTGTACTTGTTACCGTCTTCTTGAATATTTTTTGAATTGACATGATCTGAATTTTAACTATTATTGACTTTAGTTTAGTAGCCATTTTCTCTGAACTCATCATGATACCTGGATTGATTGTAGTGTCTTGGTCTTTTGTAGGGATATAGTTTTGTTGAACTTTGATTGGCTAAGTTTTCCTACAATATTTCTTAAAGTGACAACATCATTGGCAGTAGCTTGGCAAGTCTTTGTATAAAATCTTATGGTAGTATCCTTATTATATACCAAAGCATACCTAAAATTTGCTGATTAGTGGCTTAGTTATGTCCAATATTATCCAGGATTTACAATAATTATATATATAAAGCATGTACAACTTGTTACAAATATAATTAAATGTGATTCATTAAACGCTTTTGTAAATATATCTCATAGTTGTTCTCATGTTTTAACATATCATGTATGTTAAGTATGAATCTCGTTTCCCGAGAGAGAAAATATAGAGAGAGTTTAACTGTAGAGAGAGAAAGTAAGAGAGAAATTAAAATCAGTTTAATAAAAAAGTCTCACCCTTTATTCATTGTCTCAACCTTTATTTATAGGCGCGCCTGACTCAGTTTAACTGAATCAGTTGTACAAATGGATAAATTGCACTTCAACCCCTTATATTTACAAGTAGTTCAAATACCCTCTTTCAACTATACAATTTATCATATACAACCTTAATTATATTACATTTAAGCCCTCAACATTTTATATCCTTATCAGTAGCCCCTCTAGTTCTTATGAAGGTCAATGAATAAAAACTAGTAATCATCAAAAAATCATGGTTAGGAAAAAACTGTTACTTGCCAAAAAATCGATTTTACTTCGAATTAGATCTTCTCATTTCATTGTCAAAAGGTTTTATCTCAACAATTGTTGTCCTTGAATAAATACACATCTAGATTTTGCTTCGAATATAAATCATTTTGTCAACTGATTTAAAAGTACTAGATCATATAATGGTATTCCTCGAATAAGCTTGTAGTCATGTTCACTTTGAAGCTGGATTGACCCTTTGTTCCTGCTTCGAATATCCATATATAGAATCATTAGATGGCCTTTTCATAACGGCTGGAAATGTTTGGAATAGTCTAGTACGCGCGCGATGACCCACTAGGCCTGCCATTAGGTCTGGCAAGTGACAAGTGTTACATTATTCATTTACAAGTAATCGTTTGACATTCCATATTTCTACACAATATTCATCATCACCTTTCCAACTTCTCTGACCACTTTCTCTTTCTCCTCTCCTTTAAGAATACTTCTCTCACTCATTATTTGTGAAACATAAATACCTTATAGTGAGAGAAAATTTCCTTTGTCTATGAGATTTAATTTCTTAGTTTTTTTCATCTAAAAAAACCAATTTCTTGGCTACCTTTGCCAGAAAAGCTCATATTTTTCCAGCTAATCTTCAAATATACTGAACTAATTTGAATATTCTTCTTCATCTTAGTTTATGAAAATATCTTCACCTGTTAAAAAATCAATTTTTGGCTTTTACGATTAGTAAATTAACACAAAGCACATCTACTCACAGAAAATCAGAGAAAGTTTCATCACCCATCAATGCTGATCCACCTCGAACCTTACCCAAAGAGACTTCTCAAATTCAACCAAAATATTATCTCTCCCAAAATATTCCTATGAAGAAGAAAACATGCATAGCTATGGGAGACCTCGAGGCTGACAACACTTCACAAAATTATACCCAAAACATCCCAACTGACTCTACACCACCATTTTCTCCCCCGAGGAGATTGTTGAGACTAAGGTGGATCCCAACAAACTTCCTTGAATACTCAAGAAGAAAATTGAGCGTCGAACCCGGATCCTCCTTAACTAATACACAAAGCTTCTGAAGAAGTTGATTCAGAGGAAAATATGTCAAATATTGAGGGTAAAGGAAGTGGGGCTGCTACTGATACTGAAGACGATGCTTCAAAGCAAGGAGAACTCGAGAAAAAAGAATAGAAAAAGAAGGCACTAGTTGAAATTCCCAAAGATGTTGCTGCTTCAGTAAGTGTGAATTTAAAACCACTCCCCGAATACATCATAGCGCTGAAAAACGTGCCATATATTTATTATAGTGAAGCTCAAGTGGGTTGTCTAAAAAAGCAATGGGAAATGCCAGATAATATAATGCTTTGATTACTAAAAGAAGGTAAAACTCCACTTGATTGTAGAGCAGATGAGTTGATGGTCTACCCTGAGATCATCAATTAGGATTTTCGGTTCCCACTGGATCCGATGATAGTGGAGTACTTCGAACTTATGGACCTCTGCCCCACACAAGAAACACCAAATTTATGGTTCACACCTTTGTTAGTAATTATAGTTTCTAGACTGAGCCAACCCCTCTTTCCATCAAAGACTTCATCGCTGTGGCTGGACTTTCGAAGAAACGGTACTGCCTTTCTACTATCTGAAACTTACTATTGATTTAAAAATTATAAACGATCTGCTTGAAGCTGAAAAATTCTGAAAACAAAGATTTGTCTTTATATTTGGAGCTTGGGAGAATGATAAAGAGACATCCGAAGAGAAACCTTTAAAACTCAACCTAGTTTGGAGAAGCAACAATAAGTTCTTTTATCTTTTCTTGTGATTTTTTATAGCTTCAATCAATTTTTCACATGTATTGCTACTATACTCAGGAATTTCAAAGAGGTGCAATGGTCGTAAGAAAGATGCAATAGATATGTTTGCCAAGTTGGCCACTTGGGCAGAAAATGAATGAGGTAATGGATTCCAATTAGATTTTCAACCTATAAACTTCATCATTAGTTGCGGAGGATCTCCTTGGGTGTCGACCTCCTTGAAAATTTATTGGAGCCACCAAACCCATAACTTGTTGTGAAATGATTAATAGCACCTGATGGTAAGGCTACTTTACCTATGTGAAACAAATCTGACAGTTATATGCCCTTGAAAAAAGTAAGGGAAGAAGAAAAAAATAGCTAATATATCTGGTGTTAGCCCTTCAACCAAACGGAAGCCACAAAAGAATAAAATTAAGACCAAAAAAGGAAACTGGAGCTAGCCTTCCAACAATCGAAAAAAGGAGTCGAAGATGAACCTTCTTGAAAAGGAAAGAAAAATGATGTCCCGAAGAAAAACAGTACCTCGAAAATTCCACCAGCTAAAAGAGCAGAAAATAACCGTGAAGAAATTGTCTCAGAAGTGCATGCTTCCGAAGTTAAAGAAACTGTAGTGGAAGACCACCAAAGAGAACCTGCAGTGGAAGATCGCCGAGGAGATGACCACTTTATTCATGATGAGCCCATTAGTATAGAAGAGCTTTATGACCTCTACAAAGATATGGATCTGAGGGTCCAACAGATCCAAGAACAACTTCAACAAATTGGCCATCAACTTACTGCTCATATTTTAACTGAAAGACTAAATCCAGATCTTTCTCTGGCTCCCTTATCCTCTGATCTTATGCCTATCAATAATCAAAGGTTCATCCTTATCTAAGAGCCATCATAATTTTTACTTGTAATGCAACCTTTTTCCAATCATGAAACAACAGCAAAAGCATTATGCACATAAATAAATTATTCTCGAAGCCATTTCAAAACCATGGCTAAAGATATGGTCCGATATAAAAATGATGTTGTTGCAGAGAAAATGATGAGATAAATATTTTGCAAACAAATCGAAGACCAATTTCATGTGTTTTAAGCTGTCAGGGCAGAATTTATCAAATGAACCATTCACCTTAAATGTCATATATGCTCTGTGCATGGTCAACAAAGAAAAGATCTTAAGATTTCCCATCAAGCTGAGATGGATGAACTTAAAGCTAAACATGCAAGGAGATATTCGAGGAGCAGAAAAAAAATACTCCTATCTTCAAGAATCTCTGAACAAAAGTGAAAGAGAGAAGAAAAAGCTGACTGGTGATATGGCTGCGTTCAAGACAACATTCAAAGAAGAAAAATGAGCCATTGTGCAAACTTCCAAGACTCAGTGTGGACTGGACACCTTAGTTGCAATAAAAAAATACCTAGGAGAAACAAACAATCACTTTGCTCCGTGAATCCTTCGACTCTGTTCCAAAAGTAAATCACGGGCTTTTGGGAATTGATCCCCATAGATAACCATCCGAGTGAATCCTTCGACTCTGTTCCAACTGATTCTTTCGAAGAGACGGAGTCAGAAGAAAATGAAAATTCCAGTGAACAAGAAGGGGATTCATCCGAAAAGAAATCCAAAGAGAATGATTAATTGTTGTTTCTTTTTGTCTGTATTTTGAAGTCATCTTTTGTTATTGATGACTTATTTTTGTGAATGCTTAACTTCTTGGCATACAAAAAACATATTTTTGTAAGATCGGATTCTAACTTCAATGAAAACCTACTCTTCTTCTTTCCACATTTATTTGCCAAGTTTTATCTTATCATGAATACTTTAATTTCATGAAGAAGTCACAATGACCTCGAATTCCAATATATGTCATATAAAAATAGTGTATTTATAAAATGTTAGCACCTCGAATATAACTTGTGCATTTAGAGAACGTACCATCTCGAATATAGCTAGTGTGTTTAGAAAATGTAGCACCTCGAATATAATTAGTGCATTTAGAGAACGTAGCATCTCGAATATAATTAGTGCATTTAGAGAACGTATTACCTCGAATATATTAAGTGAATTTAGAGAACGTAACATCTCGAATATAGTTAGTGCATTCAGAGAACGTAGCACCTCGAATATACTTAGTTACTCTTGGTCAACAGCTTCAAAGATGACCAGTCTTTGACCAGTTACCAAGATAATATAAAACAACCATTTTCCAATTTTTCATTATTAATAACCTCGAATATGTACATGATACCTCATTAAAACCTCCCTAACAGGGTAGGAAAGAATGTCAATTATTCAAAAAAGTCTTAAAAAGAAAAAAAGCATTCCCAATATAGTTTAAAATATTCTATATTCCAAAGATGTAGAACTATCATTCCCTGCTCATCAAAAATGCGATACGTACCCGACTTTATTCTCTCCATCACCATATAAGGACCCTTCCAATTCGGGGCCATCTTTCCAAGTCGTTTGTCCTTTGTATGGAGGAATACTTTTCTTAAGACTTTGTCACCTACTTTAAAATCCCTCATTCTCACTTTCAAACTATATCAACTTCTCATCAAAGTTTGATAATGAGTCATATTCAAATGTGCTCTAACTCTTTTCTCTTCTATCAAGTCTAGGTCTGGTCTTTTTGCCTCATCATTTAGCTTTTCGGAATAATGAAGTACTCAATAAGAAAGTAAAATAGATTATGCAGCTAACATCATCCATACCAAACACCAAGGCAAAATGTGGTTCTTGATTGGCCTCTTTAGGAGTTGTATGATAAGCCCACAACACCTCTTGTAAATAGTTAGGCCATTTGTATGCAGTTCATGTTAAATTCCTCTTCAAACCTTCCAAAATAGACCTATTAGTCACCTCAACTTGACCATTTGCTTGAGGATGAAAAGGTGTAGAAAAACACTATATGATACCCCTCAAAGCGCAAAAAGAAGTCAATTTTCTATTGTTAAATTAAGGACCATTATTTGTGGTGATTTTCCGAGGCACTCCAGAGCGACAAACAATATTATTCACAATGAACTTAATTTACATATTTGGATTTTATACCAGATAATGGTTGAGTCTCATCCTACTTCTAAAAGTAATCCATTGAAGTCTTCCAAAAGCCATAGAAAATGGTCCTACCAAGTCTATTCTCCATCTGTAAAAAGGAATAGCTTCAGAGATAGATTTAAGTGGAACTGCTGGTTTATGAATAGAATTGGCAAAATGTTAACAAGTATCACAACCTCGAACTAAGACCTTAACATCATTCATAATTGAAGGCCTATAATAATCTGCTAACAAAACCCGACGCGTCAAAGATTTGAAACCACAGTGAGCTGAACATTCACCATCATACAACTCAGATAAAATCTATTGAGATTCTTGCTTACCCAAACAAAGAAACAATGGTCTACTTAAATATTTTTTGTATAACACTCCATCCGATATAACATAACCATGGGCCTTGTACCTGTAATTTTTTAGCCAGTTGCGCATCTTGAGGTAACGTACATCTTAGTAAAAAATTAAGGATACCATACCTCCAATCACTTCTAATTATGTATAGAGTGACAAATAATTCCTCAACATATTTACATTGTATAGATCGTTTTAAAATTGAAGGACTCTCGTGTAACGGTATCCAGGGATATTCTCTAGTATAAGAAATTGTTGCCAAAGAATCAACAACTATATTATCTCCTCGGTTAATATGCTCTACAATCAGTGTGTCAAACAAAAGAGTCAAATTTCAAAGCTCGCGCATATACAAAATCAATTGGTCTTTCTTGGCCCCAGATACAACTACCATATGATTTGACACCAACTGAAAATCTCTATCCAAACAAACTGATGTTGCTCCACATATATTTGTAAGTCTAAAACTGGCTAACACGACCTCATACTTAGCTTTATTATTTGATGCGTGAAAGCCAAACCGAATAGCTTGATATATTGCCTCCCCAGAAGGAGAAACTAATTGAACCCTTGCACTACATCCCAATATACTAGAACCACCATCTGTTCGAACCACCCACACCGAAGTTTCTGGCAAAACCTCTTTATTTGTCCCATCATTTGATCAACTCGAATGAAATTCGCCCAGAAAATCAGCTAAAGCTTGAGCTTTAATAGTCGTTCAAGGAGCAAAAATGATATCAAAATCTCCGAATTCTACTGACCATTTGGTCATTCTATCAAAAATGTATGGTCGTTGTAATATATTCTTTAATGGGAAAAAAGTTCGAACCACAATGGTATGAGCTTTAAAATAAAGGCGCATTCTCCTAGCAGCCACTACCAAAGCCAAAACCAATTTTTCAAGTTTCAAATACCTTTTCTCCGATGCTAATAAACTTTTACTAACATAGTTGATTGGCTCTGAAACCTCATTGTTTTCGCATATCAAGACATCGCTTACAGCAGAAGCAGATACTATTATATATAAAAACATATGCTCTCCAATTCGAGGCTTAGACAAAATCTCTGGTGATAACAAAAATTCTTTAATCTTTGAAAAAACTGCTTCACAATCTAGCGTCCATGAAAACTCGTTGGATCTTTCTAATACTTGGAAAAAGAGAAAATATTTGTAAAAAAACCTTGAAATAAATCGATTAAGGGCTCTTAACTTTCCTGCCAAGACTTGCATATCCTTTATAGTTCGAGGCGATGTCATCGAAAGTACATTTTTCAAGATTCAACTTCAAACGAATGAACCTCAAGTTTAGAAAGATCTCCTCTAAATATTCGAGGTGTTCACCATCCGTGGAGCTTTTAACCAACATATCATCAATGTACACCTCGATATTCCTTCAAATATTAGGAGCAAAATCCTTATTCACCAACCTCTGATATGTCGATGTAGCATTCTTCAACCCAAATGGCATGACCCTATAACAATGTAGTCCTCGATCAGTAATGAATGTAGTACTTTCTTGATCTTTGGGATTCATTTGATTATGATTATATCCTGCAAAGGCATCCATAAAGGGAGAGAATTTTATTCCGTGAAGTAGAATCAACCAGCTGATCTATTCGTGGGACAGGGAATGGGTCTTTAATGCATGCTCGATTTAAATCTGTGAAGTCAACACACATTCGCCATTTTCTGTTATTCTTTTTTACTAACACCGGATTTGCAGTCCATAAAGAATATTGTGCCTCCTAATATGTCCGACCCTAGAGAGACGATTCACCTCTTGAACAATAGCCTCTAACTTTTCCACATAAAAATATCATATCTTTTGAATAACAGGCTTTATCCTTGGATTTATAGGTAGGCTATGGCATATTATTTCAGATAAACTCATATTACATCCTCTGTTTTCGAAACAAAAATATCTAAATTATCAAAGAAAAATTGTAGCAACTGATCACACAAAATAGAATACAACAATGTTCATATTTGTAAAGTCTTTTCATTAGATAAAATATGCTCTTCGATGCCCTCACTCCCTATTAAAGAACCCGGGGTTTCCTTCGGATCATCCATTCCATCTTCATCCGAAGTCAACCCCCTCGGTTGCTATCCAGCCATCTAATCCTCAGAATTAGAACATCGAACCCTGAATGTTGTTGCATAACATTTCCTTGCTACTTTTTGGTCACTTTGAACCACACCAACACGATGTCCAATAACATACTTCAAACATTAATGAATAGTAGACAAAACAACATACATTCTTGAAAGGCCTAAATCAGAATATAGTCCCTCGACTATCGCATTTTCTTTCATTTAGTCCATCGACTAAAAAATCACCGATCTGGATCCCTGAACTATTCAAAATCTATAAATTTAGTCCCCGTATGTGGTATTTTCCCTGGTTCAATCACGTGTCTCCATAGTTAAATGGTACGAGTCTCACAAATAGTCCATCGACTTCTAATTCCATTTTTTAGCCTTTAAATTTGATATTTTTGTAATATTTGACCATTTTCTTTACTTTTTCCCTACGTAAATCAGATCTCAAAGTTTCAATTGCTTTTCGAATTGTTGGATCAGCGTCGCTTCATGGTTCCATATCGATCTAGAGCGATATAATTGTGCAAGAACTCTACAATTTCTGGTTTTTTTTATATGAAATCAAGGTACCAATTAAATAGAGCTCCCATTGTGGTCGCCAATTTGTTAAGTATGAATCTAGTTTTTTGAGAGAGAAAATATATAGAGAGTTTAATTATAGAGAGAGAAAGTAAAATTAGTTTAATGAAAAAGTGTCACCCTTTATTAATTGTCGCAGCCTTTATTTATAGGCGCGTGCGACTCAGTTTAACTGAATCAGTTATACAAATAGATAAATTGCACTTCAACCATTTATATTTACAATTAGTTCAAATACCCTCTTTCAACTATATAATTTATCATATACAACATTTCATATCCTTATCAATGTATGAAAGAGAATTTTGTTGGATCTTTTTGCGGATGAAATGACTATAGATTTTAATATGATTCGTTCTTTGTGAAATACATGATTAGATGCAATGTACAACGGAATATGATTATCACAACATAATTTTGTAGGCATGATGGTTTTGATGCCAACGTTATTCAAAAATTAGAAAATCCAAACTATCTCGCAAGTAGATTGAGTCATGGCTCTATATCCAGCTTTAACACTCCATCTTAATACGATTTTTTTAATCTTCCAATTTATAAAATTACCTCATACAAAACATAATAATAAGTTGTCGATCTTCTATCAGCTTCGAATTTGCATTCGCAAAATATTATATATTAGTATGACCATTATTCCCACACCATGACTCGAATCCATGAGAAGAACTATTAGAGAATATATAAACCGACTCACAACACTGACTAGATATGTAATGTCTAATTGAGTTACCATAAGATAACTTATTTCAACGATATTTTTTTGGATCATCAAATAATTCTCCATCATATTTTAGTAATTACAAATTAAGAACCATCGGTGTATTACATGGTGTTGCTCCTAACTTTCATGTTTGGAGTAATATATTAAGACCATATTTTTTGTGATATAAGAATATATTTCTTGCTTTGTGTTATCTGAACCCAAAAAACTACTTCAATGCTCTAGATCTTTCGTTTGAAAGTTTGAATATAAAAATGTTTTAAGTAAGAAAATGCATTCATTGTCATTCTCAATAATAATAATTTCATCAACATATATAACCACAAAGATAATACCATTTGTAGATCATTTATAAAACATATAATAATCACAACTACTATTTTCTAACACATTCAATAAATGCATAACTAAACTTGTCAAACTAAACACGAGAGCTTTGGCTTCAAACCGTAAAATTATTTATTAGAATGAGATGTATTTCCTCTCTCCTAGTGAGAAACAAACTCTTGTGGTTGCTGTATATATAATTCTTTTTGAATATATTCATGCAAGAATTTTTTTTTAATATTTAATTGATGTAGTGACTAATTATTGGTAGTGGGCATGTTGTAGGAGATACTGATGGTGGAAGATGTACTGTACATCGAGAATAAATATGTGTAATGAGAGGTAGATGTCGAGATAGTGGACGAAGTGCGACAGATTCTTTAACACTAAATGATTGAACTATAATATGAATAAGAAGGTCATCATCCTTTTTTATTTCTTTGAAGATTAACGTTAGGAAAAACTAAAAAAATATAGATATGTTATATAAATATAACATCTCTAGACACGATATATCGATTCAGAGACGTGAAAAAAAATACTTATAACATTTTTGAACTCTTTAGTATCCAATAAAATTAATATTATAGATCGAGGATCTAATTTTATACGATTATAACTAACATCGCAGAACAAGTACAACCAAATATGTTGGATTCATGAATAAATCAAGGTTTTGAAGAAAATAACACAAACTGTTATTTTACTTTAAAGGATAATAGACGATATTCGATTAATTAAAAAACGATAAAGGGAAAAGCATCTGCCTAAGAAATTTTGGTACTTTTATTTGAAAGAGAAGTGCACGAGCATTTTGAGATGGTGCCTAAGAAAAAAATGTCTTTTTTTTCGGCGACACCATTTTGAGATGGTGTATCCATACCAGAGGTTTATGCATAATTTTATGTTCTTGCATAAATGATTAAAATGTAGTTGAATAATATTATTTACCATTATCAATTCTTAAAATACAAAGACACTAAACTAAGTATTAATTTCCGCGTAAAAATTAAAATGTTGAAAATAACTCATACCAATTTTTCATTAAATAAATCCATGCATCTCAAGAATAATTGTTGATCAAGCTAAAAAATACTTAAAACTTGCTTTAGAAGCGACTCGATAAAAACCCAAAACATCTAACTGAACGATTTTGAAAGAAGACACAACCTGTTTATTGACACGAGAATATGACAGAAGATGATGATGTTTATAAAATTGGCACAACTCATACTTTAATGAGATTAAATGTTTAAATTGGGGATACAATTATTTTGGAGAGAGTAATGATATGCGACAATGCACTTCAAGTCTTCGTATAAAGATTTGACACTAGAACATGCAATAGATTTACAGATATTTTTATGAATATAGTTGAGACCTCCACACCATTTACCAATAATTTTTTTCGTTTTAACATCATAAAACAAACAACGAACATAATAAAATATGATAAAAAAATAGAATCTTTAGTGATTTTGCTCACAGAAATAAGGTTAAATGAACAATGACGAAGATTTAAAACAGAATTAAAAAAAATCAATTAGATGAATAGTTCCATACCTTAAACACTAGATGATGATACATCTACCAATGTTACATCTAAATGACGCGTGCTTGAAAAAGTAGTAAATATTTTGGATTACCCATCACTTGCTATGTAGTAGCAGAATCAATGAACCAATTTAATGATGAAAGAAGAAGACATGAATCTGAGTTTGATTTATCTGATATGGAAGTTCCGGTGTTCGTAAAATTAAAAGACTTTCACGATTTCTTATACTTAAAAAATTGAACATACCCTTCGGTATCAGGTATTATAGACAAATATTAAACAAATGACTTAAAAAGTATTAGGTTTTATTATTATATATTATTATAAGATAATCTATTGGACAATAAGATTGAAATGACGGATGAAAAATCTTTAAGAACTCAAAGATTTGATTCAGATTCTCTTCATCGACTAATAATTTTTTTGGATTGATCTCACTGTTTTAATTCATCTCTTTTATGGAGATCTACACCCCTCTTCCGTAAAAAAACAGAGTCGAGGACTCTGCTAAGGAACATAACAAGAGATCTTTTGCTGAAATTGTAAATCCGGTGAAACATCCTCATTGCCCTGATCTTAAACCTGAATTCATTGAAGAAAAAGATAACTATATATCTTTACAGTACTCTCAAGATACACAAGACTAGTTACTTAATCAATCCAAAACTACACTAATCACGAAATTTACAAATGGTCTTCCTAAAAGAATTGTTCTGAACCAGTTCTTGAATAACTTTAAGTTCAAAAGCGCCTATAATGTGGAAATCAGGGACTCTCGTCATATACTGTTCGAATTTAATCTCAAAGAGGATGTTTGTGATTTCTAGGCAAGAAATGTTTGGACAATCGGAGAATCTGTGATGAGAATACTGCGTTGGACTTCTGATTTCAATACAAGGAACGAAAGTGCTTTCTCGAAAGTTATGACTTCGATAGGGATTCCAGACAGAGTTATGATCCGAGATAAGAACAAAGCTTACAAAAATTCCTGTTATGCTCATATTGAATTACATATTTCCAAAAAACTTCATCACAATGTTTGGATCGGCTTTGGAAGGAATAAATGATGTTGGTTATCATTAAGCTACAAAAATCTACCCCTTATTGTGATTTCTGTCATCACATGCATGGGACATGCCTACCCTTATTGCAAGAAAGCTCAAAGATTTCATTCAGAGAAGAATATAAAGATCGTTAATGTAGATAAAGACAATCAAACCAACTCCAATCCAATCAATGAAATTCAATACAGAAATAAATCAAGAACTATTCAATCATTAGACAAAGTTTTACAGACAAAAATAAAATCCATTGTGATCCAAAATACTCGAACTTCTCAAAAGAATGAAGAATACAATATCAGCAAGAAAATGCAGGAAAATCCTATATTTCACAATAACTCTTCAAAAGATAACAGGAAAATCATATATTACACAATAACTCTTCAAAGGATAAGAGGTCGACTAAAACAAACTCTTAAGAACCAAATACTCCTGAAGAATTGGAAGTGATTGAAGCTCTTCAGACCCTGGAACAATGTTATATACACAATGGCTCCTTGGATTACGATAATATATGCTCCGGAAGAAACTCGCCTGAACAAGACAACATTGGAAGTAATCCAATCACTTCAACCATGATTACATCTTCCTCTAATCTTCAATTCAATAAAATCCTGCGCAGAAAACTCAAATCAGCAAGAAAACGGAAGAAGCCAAACAAACTGATTATCAAATCCCTGAAGTTTGTTAGGAACAACAAATACTACAAATCTCTCTCTGATAATGATAAAGCTAATTAGCTGGAATGCAAGAGGTATCAATAACAATCTAACTAGAAGATTGAAGACAATGTTAATCGAAGAAGGCAGGGTATGCTGGTCCTTTGTTTCTCGATTTTACAGGTACTCTCTACAAGTTTCAAGCCAAAGTAGTGCGGAAACATGAAGATAAGATGAATTTCGTAGCTGCCCTAAAGAATCGCTTTGATAATCCCTATAGTGTAGAGTAAGCTGCTCCCGATATCTTAAGAGATTAAGATCTGGCCAGAGGAAATTCGAGAGCTTACGGATTCAGTGTCGAAGGAGAAACTGTTTTTAGTTCCGTCCGATGATATTTTGAACTGGTAATACAGAATATTTTGAACTGGTAATGTATTTCAATTAAGCTTCTCCATTTGCATTTTCTTTCTTTCTAAGAAATGTATTTCAATTAAGTCCTAACAGAAACCATTCAATATCAAAATCATTGTATATGTTTAACGCTTCGCTAAGCTGCAAAATATGTGTACAAAAAGAAGCTCCCTAACTTTGGACCATATAATTCCCATAGAACATACACTTCTAAATAAGAAAGGCCAAAAAAAATGGGGAAGCACCTATACTTTTGCCAGATGCTAGGAATGTACTATATATTTATAAAAGAAAAAAAGGAATGTACAATATTTCTTCTCATAATTGGCGAGTATTCTTTTTCGCAAACGATAAGCTAGCTGATATTATGACTCAACCGGTATATCTTCATTCTCGATCAGCGAGGTACATGTAGTGTCTGAAGCAGCATCATCGATATTGAGGAAGGAGATGTCACCGTTAAAAGACATGTTATCGTCATCGCCGTAAACAGAAGGTGCTGGAGAGGCATCAGGAGTATTTGTACATGTTGTAGTCGTACTTTGAGATTCATCTCCGTGTTCTGCTGCTTGTTGAAGAGTCCAGTACATTATGCTGGCTGTAAGAGTCAGTACCATCTTCTGGTTTACCTGCCACATTTACCATCAGCTTTTTAGGATTCACTTTCAATAGATAATATTAGAACATCACTAACCAGCACGACCCTAATGCAAACCATTACTTAAGAATTGCATTACTCCTAGTTATATCGAAAAAATGTTCGTATATCGTTATGAGACTTTCAGTCACTGAGTAGATAGTCTATTATCTAACTATTGTGCTAAACATGGTTGATAGTCATCGTAAGTTATGATATGAATAGACAAAGTACCTCCATAATGTCTTCAGGTAACAAGAAAATAGAACACCCAAGCTTCCGAGCTACACTGACTGTGTAGGTTGCGTTCAATCTCTTCTCATCGTCTGTGATTTAAAATATATCAAAAAACAGTAAGCATATATATTGAAAGTAAAAGGAAACATTGACACTAAAATGTTTCATAATAAGTAATATGTTATACCGCTTTCACCCTTGGTGACAAGATTCCAGTTAACCACTCTCGGCTCCACCGCGCTTAAAAGCTCCAAAAAGAATAGTCCTGAAGACAAACTTTTATCCTGAAATTTTCCAAAAGAGGCAACATAAAGATATCATCAAGGCCAATCATTAACTTTGATATGAAAAAGATGTGGTAGGTTTAGCAAACCCTGAAGCTCTCTATATGTGAGGTTCTGCCTGAACTTTTGACTTTCTTATTTGCCCAATGTAAGATATCAGCATCTCTCATCTCTTTCCCTCGAGAATGCGATCTCAGGTTCTTTAGAAGTTGAAGCATGTTAGTTCTCATCAACTGCCAAAGGAAAGCTGAAACAGAACAATTAATGGTAAAATTAGAGTGGCAATCTTTTCACGACGCGGGAAAGTAACTGCTATATAAATTTGCTGATAGAAATGATGCAATATATTTTATAATAGGTGAAGCTAAAAAACCAAAATAAAATAGTGTCGGAAACATGAATGGCCTCTTTACCAAGTATAAGTTTCTTATTTCCTTGAACCATATCATTGCCGGCTACATTTACTAATGAAAATTTCATCTGCCTCCCAATCTTTATAGCCTGATTGCAGTTCTCTACTCTTCTGATTAGCATCTTAATTGGTGGCTTAGATGCATGCTTCCAGTTTACAGAACCAGGTGCAACTTTGTCAAGAACTTCCAATAGAACCCATCTGCATGAGAGTGTCGACATTACGAGGCTTTTAGCAGACTTTTAAACGACTAATTAACAAATGCAATTCCAATATTTTTCTTTTAATGAAAGCTAGGCGGTACTAGTAGATCATGTTAAACAAATTAAGAAGTTACAACGGAAAGAGTTTACACAAACCGGATTCCAAATAACAAAGTATACAAGAGCCAAGTGTCCTAAACCAACAAGTCTACAAACTTATGGACCTGATTTAGTAAACTGAAATTCTGACATCAACCGGAATATGTTTCCGTTGAATAATTTAGCAATCCGAACCATATGCATTTGAGATTAAAGAAAAAACGGACTTCAAATAGAAAATTAGAGCTTAGAGGTTTTAATATATAAGACACTGACTGACAAAGGAGAACTCACCCAGTCCTAATATCCTCAAACAAATTATTGACGTAAGTATTAATGCCGAGACTGTTGATCCAAAGTCGAAAGCTTCTCTCATCTCTGGATGTCTGAACATCTTCAGGTATCATCTCTGCAAATGAAACCTTCTTACTATCTAAACTCAGGCCATTCCTGCAGGAGTTGACAGCAATAAATTATAATTATAGCCAGCCTGTATTGTATACTATGGTGACCAAAAAGGTGCGCATGTGGTAGGGGTAAGCTTATTGCTCTGGCTAAGCATATAATTGTAGCTACATCTAATCGTAGTAATCAGAATAATAAGAAACAACAACAATTATGATTACTTCAACGGCTTAAGTCTTGACTCGCAAGCAAAATAACTCCCCATTTTATATTTCTAAATTCCTGCTCCAAACTTAAATTCAGGTGCCGGGGTTTGTGATTATAAACGAAGTGATATATAGTAGCTGACTGGCAACCTAACCACTTGTATCTTTCATAATAAGGATATTGTACTAAGAAAAAATCAGGATACAAATCATGCTACTTCAGATATATAAGAAAAAACTACAGAAATATTTTGTTCTTACCTTTGTTGAAAAATCTGTGCCACGAAAGCTAGATTTAAGTTTGACGATCCCTCTACAATGTCTTCTGGACTCAAATAGCGTTTGCAGTTCATTTTTTCTGCATGATCAAGGACTAATTTGGCCCTTTCTTCGGGATCCTTTGCGTCCAAGGTAGCTGGGGTGCAATATTCTGGTGCAAGAACATTGAGCAGGTATGCGTAGGCCTCTCCATCCTGTAAGTGTGAGAGCATTTAATAATATTACCAGGCTTCTTTACATATCATGGTTTTTCCACAGAACAGAAATGTCATAAATAACCATAGCATTCTCCGCATATATTTCTCATACTGCCACTTTAACAATCTCCCCTAATGACTACGTTATTGTAATTTACCTTCAAATCAGAAGAAAAATTCGTAACAGGTTTCTTATAACCAGCTTTCTTGAGATGAAAGTTCATCCACTTTAGCAGAACTTTCTCGGGAGACAATCCCATAAGTTCTTCAACATCCTGCAATTCACACAAGTGCGTGGTGAGCCTATTATCATTCTCACCTCTGAAAAAGTGCTTTAGGAATTGTTAATTTGTAAAGCAACGAGAAAAATAGTTACATTGCTATCTTCCACCAGTTCCACTAGCTGAGGTGTCTTCGCGAGGTTGAGATCAGCCAATAGTTGAATCTAATTTACAACAGTCGGCAGTTTAGAGGGGAAAAAGGGAAGAATATATAATAAATTGACCATTAAACCGAGACACGTGATGAAGTATAATAGGACGGTGAAGCAATATCCGAATCAAGTTTAGGTGTCTGACCTTTATAATTTGAGAAATCAATCCAAGTACTAGATGAGGCTGCAAAAATAAGGAGATAAAGAAGAAACCTTCAAGCTTCAGTATAATTAAATCTATCGTGTATGATATTTAAATTAGCTAAATAATTACCCTTCCTTCAACCATGTCTTGGCAGCCTATGTTAACCACGGTACAGCCAATGGCTTTGGCTGAGTTGAGGCAAAGTGTATGGTTTTCATTCCTTTCCCAGGGGTTAAGTACCCGTTTCTTGTTGATAGCTCGCTCATCGATTGTTCCCGGAACAGCAACATTTATAAGCTTACTGCATTACCATCCAATCAAAATAAAAAACACGAATAAACGTACGTTGTTTGACGTAGGGAAGAACAAAGTTGTTTAAATACCATAAAAGCACCCCGTCCTTTGCAAGATCAAATAAGTCATCCGACGCTGGATCCATAGGAAGAAACTGCTTTAAAAAAGGATCATCCCCGAGAAAGCTATTTATATGAGCAACATAAGACCCTTTTTCTGACTCAAAGATTGTATGGAGGTGGGTAGTTCCCGTCTCTTTTAGGAACGACGACGAATGCCTTAGAGAACCAATTTTTGTGGTAGCTTTATCTTGCAAATGCAAATGCGCCTGCCCATTCCACGAAATCAATCAACATGTTAACTCCAATTTACAACATTCCACTATGCAACCGAGATTTAATTCCGTACCGTCGAGACTATTATGTTTATGAGACGTAAAACAGGAAAACAAGCCATAGAATTGCAAAAATAAAAAGAATACACAGATGCTCACCCTCAGAAAGCCTTCAAAGTCTATCTCATCAGTCAGATTAGTATTTGTCTCCTCCAATATCTCTTTAATCTCTTGCTCAGTAAACGTTTTACTGAAAGTCTTTAGTTTCGACAGTAATAAAGGCAAGTCTTCAGCTAGAACTTTACCATTTTGATTCTTTAACGCGACGAACTACCAATAAACAAGAGATTAAATTCATGCTGGCCATATAAACAACCTATAAAAAAAATTCTACAATTCTCCCGATAAACTAATTTATCAACAATAAACCAAACCAAACCAAAACAAAAATTATGTAAGAGAAAGAACATAACTCACTTTGTTATTGAGACTCCGGAGCTCAACTTGTATAAAGCTACTTTGAAGAAATGGATCAGAAACAACAACACCAGCATGACTAGACATCTCGGCAAGAAAAGACCCGGAAGATCCGAGACACCTTATTACAAAATCCTAACTATAACCCAGCCCAACACTTTTAATCTCCAACTGAAACTGATTGTCCAGAAATTTCAGACCAAACACCTTAATCTCAAACTCAAAACTCAAAACTCAAAACTCAAAGCTCAATTAAAATCTAGTCCTAAAAAGGATATACCAACAACCTAATAACCAGCTCTGCGATTTCTAACGCTCTGATTCCTGAAAGAAAAAACGTAAAGCGATTTGAGTATCGGTCTTGTGTATAAGACAAAAACAAAAAGATAAACACAAAGCCGATATTTGAATCAGATAACAACATACAGAAACAGACAATGGGAATCACTACCAGACAAACCGACTGCTGAACCGATACAAATTCATTGGCATAACCGATAACGAGTTATCATCTCAGCAATAAGAACATAAAAAGTCGCAATAATGAAATATGAAACCAATTTGGAACCGAACACACTAACCTTAATCAGAAAACCAGACCAAATCAGTTTTAGAGAGAGAAAGTGAGGACGATGAGGAGGTTTAGAGAGAGACGGAATCGGTTTTTTCCTTCGCAGGGGAGCAATGCCAAAAGGTGTAACTTAATAAACAGTTTATTTATATATATTATTTAATTAAAATTAAAATTAAAATTTTATCATAAAAGTTAGTAGTACTTTGAAATTCGACTCGAGGATTTTGATTAGTTACACGCTTCTCCTGATATTTAGGACCTCGCTTTCTGGGTTTCGTCAGAGTAGGTGTACATTACTTCTCCCGTTCTTTTTACATGTCTTCTCAAGTTTCGGTAACAACTGACACGTAGTAATATATCATTTAATAAGATATTATTAATATGCAAATAAATCTTTTCCACATGAAGGCTAGAAATATAATTACTTAAATTTAATTAATAAAAAAAGATATTGAAGATAAGATATAATATATTTATATAATATGTTTCGTATTTTTATAAATAAAACTATTTTATAAAAACTAATTAATTTTTTATGGATTATTATTAATTATTTATTTTTTTATATTGGATGATCCCATAAGATAAAATAGATTTATATTAGTCAACTTTACATTTTTTTTGAATTAATTAGTAAATGTGAGATTTTCATCCAAAAATTAATGAATAATAAGGCAAAACAAAAACTATGACATATTCACAAAATTTAAAACTTTGTTTATTAGCATGGATGATATTGACGAGCGAATTGACAAACAAAATCCATCTCGTACAAGTATGACAGCTCAACTTGACATATTTTGAGCAAATAACAAAGGAACCCTGAGAGGAGCAAGTTAATGGTTTTAAGATGATGTAGTAGAATATATATATATATATATATATATATATATATATCAATCATCAACCCAAAGTAAAATTCAAGATTCAGCTAAGATGACGTGGAAGACAAAAACAAAGATGGAGATGATGCAACTAGCTCTATTTTTCGAGAGACGTCACCAGCCGACGCAATATTTTTTCCAAGCACAAGATAGATGTCGCTAACGAAAATTATGATTGGGAATCCTCTAATAGGAACGAGAAATGATGTTTCCATCACCGTAACAAAATGATAAAATATAATACCTTTGCATTAAGAGGCAGGAGTGGTAAGAGAATAGAGAATAAAACCGAGAGCATATACCAGTCTAAGATGGTAACACTGGTAAAAAATCAGTCTTGACAACCCATCAGTCGCTTTGGTAACCAATCACAGATTCTTCGACCAAAATATATAATAAAGTAGAGCTATTAACAAGCACCAATTCCATAACAAGGGACCTAGTGAAATCACCAATAGGTCCCAATAACTAAGTATAGAGTCTTGTTGAATCATCAACACAATATCGTAAATTCAACCAAACTTAAAGAAATCCCTAATTACTCAGTTATGCATCCATATAAATTACCAACAATATCAAACATCTCTAATGCATCAGTTATTCTAACATAATTATGCAATTGTACCACAAACTTACTCAAATATGTATAAAAAATACACTCAAGTTTCGGTAAAAATAAATGCAAATAACCAATACATGCAATCTCCAACATTCACGGGACAACATAACGTCTCGAGTCCTTACTCTAACAAAAGAAAATACTTATTATGCTACATCAATACATGGGTATTACCCAAATGTGTATCAATCAACGTTTCAAAACAAAGAACAATTCCAATACTCTGACTGACCAGTGGCATGAACCATGACAACAATAGGGATATCCCTTTATAGACAAGTTAATATGAATAACTCAAGAAATTTTATTGACGTTGATGATGGTGATCAACATGATGAATCTCAATTTGTATTATTATCTTACACGAAAGCCTACTATCAAACTTTAATAATCACAAGATGGACAATTTTAGTGACAAATGAGTTCTAAATAATCATGTTAAACAATTTAAAAGAGATATATTGAGGTATCTATTAATGGATGAAACTATAAAGTGTGGAGCATTTGTCCTAACACTAATAGAAAAAGACATGGTGATTATACCAGCCACTGTAAACAAAAGCCTAAGAAAAAAATCTGAATGAATACACTCACAGGTTTGTTGACACAAAAAGTAAGTTGCAAGATTGTCATGACGTGGTCTTCATTTTAGCATAGAGACAATAAATACCGTTGAGAAAACTATCCAACTTTAGTATGTAGAAGAATGTTCTCAGTTACGATTATTTATTAGTGCATGTGGATCGGTACATCAAAATGAAAGAAATTTACTGACAAACAATAATGAACCGCTCACAATGACACATGTTAATTCTAAAATACATAATAAAACCTCCAAGAAAAAACAAATATGAGACATCATCCCGGTCGAAGCATTATAATTAAGGGGAATATATAAGAATACATAAACGACGTGTTAATCACAAATAAACTGTATGAAGAATATTTAGTTGACTAACTCAGAACCTCTCAAATTTTATAAAGATTAATCTGAAACTTAACCCAAAAATATATATTTTTGGTGTGTGATCCGACAAGTTCCTAGATTACATAGTGAGTTAGAAATATATTTAAGGTTGAAGCTATTTACTCCATTAAATGTTTTATTTTCCCCACAAATAAAAATAAACTCCACTTTGTTATTTCCTTCATAAAGGAAATAACATATTTACCCTTTTCTTTATTTTTATTCCAAACTCATTGATACTTCACCACCTCCATCGATTTCTACCACCATCCAACTATTTTCATCATATTAACTTATGCACACCCAACCATCCCTATTAACTTCTCACATCAATCCCTCAAAAATCCTAACCCTAGCCTAGCCACTATAAAGACGGTCTCCTCTTTAAGATTTCTCTTCTAATCTTGAAAAACAACAAACCATAGCAAACTACTAGATTTCTCTTTTAATCTTGACAAAATAACGGCAGTCTCTCTCGAATTTGTCTAAGGTAAAAATCATTCGTTATTTTAAAAAATAACAAACACTTTAAAATGCACCATTGTTTATTAAAACAGATGAAATACACCTAATTTCGAGACGACATATCAGAATTAAGTGTTTTTTTATAATATAAAAAAAACGCACCTAATTCCGAGATGCCGTCTCAGAATCAGGTGTTTTTTTCTTGAAACATAAGCACCTGATTCCTAGCTGCTGTTTCAGATTAGTTGTTTTCCGTTAAAACCTGCACAAATCGGGATTTTCGAAAATATGTTTTTTCTAACACAAATTCTCAAGTTACATGAAAGAGAAACTAAAAATCAAGATAAAATTATCTTGTTTTTTGATTGGGTGATGTTCTCCGGTGTTAAATCTTTAGTTTTGGGTGTCTTCCTCTTCCATGAGTAATCTTTAAGAAATTTGAAGTTTTTTTTTCTTTTAGGGTTTAATTTTAGAAGCTAAATCATATACGTTGGATTTAATTTGGCTAAATCATGTGTTTGTTGATATAAAGGGTTTCATAATGGTTAATGACATCAAGTTATAAATTAGAAGGTAAAATGAGGACAAGATAGTAAGAGCAAGTGATAAGTCTTTTTTTCATTTTGAAATATGGAGGAAATAAAAAATATGATGGAGGAAATAGCTTCACCCTACATTTAAACATATCTCACCTAACTCTTAAATCCAATACAACAGTTTTTTTAAAAATATAAAAGAAATATAAATCATAATCTACAGATGGATAATCTATAACAAATTCATCCCCAAACTCTTAAAGCAGCTACCACAATATTTAAAAAATTTGTGTTAATGAATTTTTAAAGTAATAATGTATTTTGGTATATATTTATTATTTATCTATAATTTAATATAAAACTTTCAAATACCAAATACCATGACTAACAAATATTAAAATAATATTTTTTGTCTATTGATATCATAGCATACTATAAATGATAGTAGATATCAATTACAACTTATCTCATGATATTTAATTTTTAAATCATGTAATTAGTTTTTTTAATAAATACATCAAATAATAATAATAATTTGTATATTAAATGGAGTATAATCTGAAAAATGACTTTAAGAGTAAAAAAAGAACAATACCACGTTAGGTAGGTTGTAACATGACCAAAAACGTAATATTAGAGAATGAAATTAAATGCAAAAGACCAATATAGTTACCAAAATAAAATAATAAAATTGGATAACTTGTGCGTGAGCAAACCAACAAACTGCGAGAGATATATAATAAACGAAGTTAAGTTAGAGATTATAAAGATTGGATAGGTCAAACAACCCTATTTCCAAATAATATATAAGGTCCGAGAACATACGATATGCAATTGTAAAGGCAAAGGAGGAACGAGAGTAAAAAATTATATCATTCATTTCTTTCCAAATATGGTAAATAATCGCACCAAAACAAACATTCTATAGGTGATGAATGCTAAAGGAAGACTAGTTAAAAACTTTTTTTGAAACAAAAAGACCCAACTAACCAATGTAAGTATTAAAAGAGAATTAGAACTTTAAACTTACAAAATTCCATATATTACGTAGAAAAAAAACTACAATAATAAAAAAATACGATTAATAGTTTCAATATCGAAATTAAAAAGAAACAAAGGACGGGTTTAACTATTTCTCACAAAATATTTTAAATATTTATAACATGTAATAATTGATGTTTAAAATATTTTTGTATATATAACTTATATTTTTATTATTTATTGTTTAATATAGCTTATAAAAAATGTAAATATATAAAATGAATAAAATTAAATTTAAATATAAATTTTAGCTATTACTATTTAAGTTTTTGATGGTTGTGAACGAAACATTATTTTGAAAATGTTAATAATAAAAATATTATTTTCACAATTTAAATAGTTAAGATGTAAATTTCAAAGTTTTATTGACTAAAAATATAATTTTTAAATCTATAAAAATTAAAATGTGATTTAAAATTTTTAAGGATTAAAATATATTTGTTGCAACTTAAAGGATTAGAATGTACCTGAGGGATTTTGAACTGAAATGGTTGAAACTTTAAGGGTGAAGTTATAAATTTCAAAATTTTAAGGACTAAAATTTAATTATGTTCGAAATTTTAAAGATTCTTACGTAGTTCCCAAATTTTTAAGGATTAAACTATAATTTTTAAATCGTAGGGACTAAAATCTAATATCATAGTTTTGGGAACTTTAAAGACTAAGAAATAATTAAAAAAATAGAGACTAAAAATGTAGTTTTTAAAATATATAAATCGAAGAAAAATATGTAAATTTCAAAACTTCAAGAATTGAGGTGTAGATTTTAAAATTTTAGGGACTATTATGTATTTTTTGAATATTTAGAGACTAGAATGCAATATTAGCATATTCAAGGACGAATGTGTAATTTTCAAAAAATTTAAAGACTAGGATGTAATTTTTGAAACTTTAGAGACTAAAATCTAATTTTCAAAACTTTAGTACTAAGATATAATTTAAAAAAAAAATGAGGGACTATATATAATTTTCAAAATTATAAAGACTAAAATATAATTCTAGTTAATTTTGGGTTTAAATATAATTTAAAAAGGGACTAAATATAATTTTAGCAATTCTAGGATGAAAATATAATTTCCAAAAATAGGACTAAAGTACAATTTTGAAAATAGGCTGTAATTATCTAAAGATTTTACAATTTCTAGATTAAAATAATATTTTTGAAATTTATGAACTATAATAAAATTTTCTAAAATTGTAGGGAGTAATATGTAATTTTTAGAACTTATGAGGACTAAAGTGAAATGATAAAAACTTGTACGGACTAACGTAGCATTTTAAAATCTATAGAGTAAAATTCAACCTTAACGATTCTATAGATCAAAATCTAAATTTGAAAATTTTAGAAACTATCATTAAAGTTGAATTAAATTATAATTAGTTTGTTCACGAGATAATCTACTTTTTTTTAAGTTCAAAATATTACTTTTAAAATTTAAAACGTGAATGACTAAATTATAGTTTTTTTAAATTTTAAAATTTAAAACTAAATTTATAAAAATATTATAACCGTTTCTATATAATACTTTTTAATATAGAACATAATTTTTTAAAATAAATAAAAGTGAAAAAAGTATTTATTATAAAATTGTTAGTATGGGACTGAAGTATGTTTTTAAATTTGTTTAAATAAATAAATAAATTATATTATGATCTAATATATGCATATTAAATAAATCTCATATTATCGGGTAATATTTAGAGATAATATTGTTAGATTATCTACAAGCAAACAATGTAATATCACGAGGTAATATCAGATTATTTCGTGAAGAGAATAACGACATTACTTAGGATCATTCCAAACCAAGTGCACTTAAAAATTTCTCTTACAAACAATTTTTTTTTTTGAGAAATTTTATATATGGCAAGGACACTTTATTTCACTACGAGTGATTTTTTTTATGAGATAATCAATATAAAAACTTATCAAGCTAATATTGCACATGTGTTGCACTATCAATATATATATAATCCAACTGAGTGTAGGTTAAGAAAAAAGTACATTATACTCACAATATCAAACCAATGAGGTTACAGAAGATCTAGATCAACAACTTTAATCAACTCGTACATAAGTTTGCTAGCAGTACATACTAGATTCCAAATCAATAGATGTGATTAAATAGTACATCCAACTCAGCTATAACCAACTCGTACTGCATTACCACATCATTATTCTCCATTAATTCCATTCTAATATACCAAATCAGTTGATATTGATTTTTTGACGACAACCAAAGCTTCAAACTTTTCCAAAATCAACTTTCAAAAGTTTCTTCCACAATATCGAGAATTATTTTTCCCAAGACTTATCTCATGCTGAAACATAATTCATGCAAAATAAACAAACTCATCCAAGACTATAAATCCATGTTAAGGTTGTAACCATGCCGTGGCATAAACCCATTACTCACACCTCGAACTCTTTCACAAGGTTGAACCTTACAATTGCCGAAACCTCTAAAGACGAGATGTTACCCTCAGAGTTTAAGCTCTTTCTTCTAGCCACTACACTTAAAACCTATAATGCAAAACCTATAATGCAAGTAAGAAGTGAAATTTATAAACACTTGAAACTAAGCATGAACTATTTTTTGTTGCATATGAATATTTCATCATAATTTATGTTACAACTTCTTATCATACATTGTAAGAAAACAATGATATGAGTGATTATCGTTGTGTAAACTCATAAAATATGCTTAGTTATTTGAACCAAATTGGAATGTTAACAAATCATTGGTGCAATGTTCACTCATATAGGTTTCGTACTTTTCAAAATATTTCTAAAAATATTATGATTTTTTTAATAATAAAAACATCATCTTTAATAAACGAACCATCTTTATGTAGTTAAAATGAATGCACGTGCACTAATTTTTTTAATATTATTTTATAGAGTTAAGCTAAATTAGGACCCGTTTTTGTTATAACGAGACGCTTCAATATAAAGGATTTCATTTTGAAAAATATTTTGTGCTTTGGAGGTCTCATTATAACAACAAAGGGTCTCATTTCAGTATAACCCTATTTTATAATGAGGTATCAAATATACATGCTTCAATTCACTTGAGCCTTAAAACTTTATTCTTCATGCAAAATTTCATAAATGACCTCATGAAGAGTCTATTTGCAACAATGATAAATGTCACAATATTTGTATGCTGAGAAGAAAAATATTAATATGCAAAAGCTTAAATCTAATTCTTAACTTACATAAAACTCTTTAGTTATATGAGTTCATCCATAAAGCATGAAATATAAATACTTACATGAATAATTAATTAGGTCTTTCTGTTCTTTTATTCACTTTTAACTCTAAGTCTTTTTTGTATTTGCATTCCGTAGATATGATCTTCAACATATGATTTTCCGACCATAATAAAATTTGTGTTTTGTGGTTAGTTGTGTGCTAAACGAACTGAACATTATTATATCTTTATACATGATTGGAGTTAGGGCTTTAGTATAACGTTAATTGCAATCCTTATCTTGTTGTGTTATGCTAATCATAAAACATTACCATTGACTATTTGCTTCTTTACAAATTAGTCCATAAACTTATAGTTTATACTTAAATATCAATTTTATTATTCACTCATTCACAAAATTTAAATTTAACATGGTAGGCATAAAAATACATTTATAAAAAAAATTAATATCTTAATAGAAAACTTATTTATTCAATTACCTATTAACGAGATTATTATAAATATTGACAATGCATCATTAAACATATGATAACCCACTATAATAAAGAAGTCTGAAACAATCTTCCACTAGGATCGTCATATGATATAATATGATGCATCTACTTTTTTTACAATTCTATTGTCTAAAAATAAACTAAACATTTTTTGTACATGACTATTAACAACAAAAGACTAATGACATCTTTATTTCCTTACATGTACACATGAACACAAAAATAAATCATAACATCACCAATATTCAATTACATAGATTTTATAAAGGTGTGTAATATAATAATGTTATAAAATATAATCATATATAACTATTTTTAGCTCGTTTCAACTTAATTAGAGATATATTTAATGGGCAAGATAAGTTAATAAAACTTAAATAAGCATACCTATTATATATTTATATATGTTTGCAATAAAACTTGAGTGCATATAACCAAATATATTTGACATATTATAAATTCTCATTCAAATTAATAATCATATAAGAAAACCTTGAAAAAATATAAGTGCCAATACTTTGATGATCTGCACCATAGAGTCTATACCAGTTTGTTTTATGTTGATTTAATCATTATGGACTCTCTTTTTAACAAAAAATAAAATGATATCTATATGTTTGGACTTAGACAAGCTCATATTACTATTCGAATACTGGAATGGGTTTTTTTGTCATCATGTAGCATAAGGGGATTTTCTATCCTTTTTACGATACACAGTCTCATGACAGATTTTGCAACCATAGTGCCTCGTTGGATGTCTTAAATCATAAAATAAATATCGCTTATAGTTTAGATGATGTAACTAGTGTTTGCTTTACACATATTCCATGATATTTCACCTCCATCGAATATAAAATATGTTACCTGAAGTGCTTCAAAGGTATGTCCACTGAAACACCAAAATATGAGTCAGAATACCCAATGGTCTCCAGGTAATTTGACTTTATATATGCTATCATGTGCCTTTTTGTTCATTATAGATATCGAAGAACCATTCATTGCTTTCCAATGTTGCATGTCCATATTACTTATATATCTTCCGAATAATCTGATAACATATGAGACTTCTATCTAATAGAGCATATCAAATCTTTTACATTTCCTCAATCTCAAATTTTATCTTTGGATATTGATTTAGAATTAAAATGTATCCTTTTGCAATAGAGGTATTGAAAGACTTGTTATTTGACATTTTATAACATTGTAACATACTATATATATATATAAGTGTGTGTGTGTGTGTGTGTGTGTGTGTATGTTATGTGATAATCTCAAGATTAAATGAGAGTGATCCCAGTGAATCTGAATTCTTAATACAAAAATCGCATCACCAAGATTATTAATATCAAATTTCTTTGACATAAATATTTTTGTTGTATATACGATTTTTTTTATCATTCACAATCACCAGTATTTCACTAATAAACTACGTTAATAGTATGAACTTACTCCTACTAAAATTTTGATACATATAGTCCTCAACCGAATTCATCTCAAAACAAAAGACACTATTACTTCAAAGAGTTTATGGCACCTGTCGAGAAACAAGTTTGAGCCGATAAATGGACTTTTTTACGTTTACATACCATTGAATTTGAGCCATCAATTATAAAGTTCTAAATTTGTACCATATAGATTGTTTTTTAATGTCACCAATAATATAAATAGTTTTAACATCCAATTGATGAAGCTCGAGCTCAAGATTTACAACTAGTGTCATAATTCTCCCAAAAGAGTCTTTCAATAAAACTAGAGAATTTTTTTTTTTTGAAATTAATCGACTTATATTTAGTATAACATTTTTCCATAACTCGTGCTTTATGCCCCTCCATATTACCTTCAAAACCGTTTGATTTTATAAATTTACTTAAACCAACTGATTTATTTCTCTCAAGTAATAGATCAATCTCCCAAACCATATTACTTTGGGTTGACTGATACTCTTTCTTCATAGATTTAATCCACAACTGAGATTCAAAATTCTTCATGGATTTATGGAAACATGGCGGTTCGTCTACCGTTATGCCACATGAATCTTCATGTTCTTGAATACATAATATATAACACAAAGATATAATACTTTTTATTTTTCTATTGGACCTACTTAGGGGTATTATTTCTTCAAGTTGCACCTTTAGGATGTTAAGTTTGATCTTTATGAATAATGTCATTTTGTTCTCCATGTGGAAAATTAATATCATTTTAATATCTTTATATTCTAACAGGACCATATAATACACGAGTATCTTTGTTAAAACTCTCAAATTAAACATTTTTTAAATTTTGAGTATCTTCATATTTTAAAAATACTAAAATGATGGGTACTATGATCTAATCCTCATATACCTAATTATATTTGTTAGAAGCTTCATGAATCTGTATAGATTCTTCGACAAGTGAATATTTGTTCATAAATTGTTCCCTCTAAACTCAATATCTTAGAAAAAGCCTTGTTGTTCTTGTCGCAAAAATATTTTTAGTGAAAAGATCATAAAACTTATAGCCTCTGAAAATGTTTTAAATACCCACTGAAATAATAAGTACCAATCTTAAAGTTTAATTATCAACCTAATATTGTTTACTTTAGATAGACATCCCCAAACATTCATATGCTTTAAGTTAGGTTTATGCCCAATCGAAAGCTCACATTAGGTCGTAATGATTAATTTATGAAAACTACATTGAGAATTTATGCAACAAATTTGATGGTTTTAACTTAGAGTGACATTGGTAGATTTGAATGACTAATCAGATCTCTCATCATATCCTTTAATGTACGCTTTCATTACTAAAATACACAATTCATGTTAGGCAAACCTGATATTGTATACTGAAGAATTATACCACACTTCTTTATGTACTTTAAAAATGGTCAATGATGTTTTTCACTTGAATCATCACATCTACCATAACATTCACCACCATATTTAGATCTCGCACATTTAATGCTTTTGCCAAATTATTTTTTTTCAACTTCGATCTTAAAAAAGGATCGACTTATCTAAGGATTTTGATTTCTCATTGATAAGGCAAAAATACTTGTAATGAGATAAGTCATCTATAAATAATATAACATATCATTGTATGTTCTATGATCCCTTTCGAAATGGTCAGTATATATCGGTATGTACCAACTTTAAAACTTGTTTTGCTTTGTATGCACCTACACATTTCACTTTGGTATATTTTCTTTTGATACATTCGATACAAGAACCAAAGTTTGAAAAATAAAGAGAACATAATAACCCTTAAATCACACAATTATCCATTCTCTTATCGTATATATGACCTAAACTATTGTGACAAATATTTTTTGAATTTTTTTATGTATTATAATTTAGTTTATTATATATATGTACGTTCATTTCTTTCTTTGTGACACTCAATATTATTTACTAAATAAAATTTATCATTTATTTTTAAATATTCTTATGTCAACGGTAATATTATGTAAGTAAATAATCATATTATTATTCCAAAAAATATGTGAATATCCAAAGTGTGTAATACATGAAAATATATCAAATTCTTTTAAAATAAGATATATATAACAAACCTTTCAAATACAAAAAAAAAATCATTAGAAAGCAACAAGTGAAAACCATAAATTGTTAAAATAAAGCACGAACTAACATTTGTCATATAACTAAATATTTCACCATTATTGAGGCTTCAACTTCTTAATATACTATGCAAAAAAATACAAACAATTAGGGATCATAGTCGTATTAACCTACCGTTTGTTTATTACAACAAAAACTAAATTGTTTTATGAACATACCATAGTTTTGAGAAATTTTATTAGCTTTCATATATGCTCGGTACTTTTCACACTCTATTTTGGTATTTCTCAGCTTCTTCCAAAAGAAACTTTGATCTAAATTAGGTAATTATATAGGTTTATCCGGTCATAAATTAAAAGCTTTATCAATTTCTCTATTTTACTTTCTCTTATTTGCTTTTATGTGGTCAAAACGCATCTTATACACCTCATGACATTCTTGTTTTAGTTTTTCTTCCTCTTGAGTAACACAAAAAATAAGTTTGCTAACTATACACTTCTTGCGTATACCGTTGTAAGAGGTTTGAAACCCCTTGAGTTGATGAGGAAAATACTAAAATACAAATATTACCAAAACTTCTTCAATAAGGTCAACCTTAAGTGCTTTTAACTTTGAGGCGATCATTGACGTTCTAAGAATCTATTACTTAATATTACCTTTGGTATGATAGGTAGTTGACTCAACATCATATGAAGCTTAGCTCAATATCATATGAAGCTCTATATTATCATTTTTGGTAAAATGTTTCTCAACTTACTTGAGAAACTCAATTGCAAGGGTTGTCTTAATTGGGATATGTCCACATAATCCTAAAATATTCTTCATTTCCAAGAATAACCGACTTAACTTTTCCATACTTCAAAATCTTTCTTATACTAAGGATAATAATCTTCAATGAAGGTTGGGTTTATTAGTTCTTAATGGTTGGTAAAAATTATTAAAGTTCAAATAATTCATATATTTCTTATTAAAAAAATCAGACTCAACTAAAGTGGAAGGTTTATTTCCCATTGTGTTAAAAATATTGTCTTTCACTACAGCCATACACACAACAAATAGCACAATCATTGGCATATAAACTTAGAAAAGTATTTTAATATAGACTCAACATGTATAACATTAAATTAAATTGTTTGATAACTATCTTATGGCAAACATATTATCATGTACTTGTATAAGTTTGAGAGAAGTCACTCTTGATCTAATTTTTTAATCAACTTAAATTGAGAAAACTCTTTTTAGGGTTGGTTCCCCATTTCGATGAAAGAACTTAATTACCAACTATAAATTGATAATGTTGTGTTTATGTAAATTATACCAAAAATTACATTGCTTATGGTTGATAAGGTACACAATATCATTAATCATGAACTCATCAAAATTTTAAGTAAATTAGTTCACCAACATGAATCACGTGAGTGATATGTTTGTTATACGATCTACTTACCGAATTTAAATCAATCTTAATTATGCAATCCACATTAAACATAAACACATAACAAAATAAATACATTAAATTTCCAAACTAACATATAATCTAAGTCAAAAGAAGTAAACCATATAGTTGTGCATACCACATAAAGCTTAAGTGAAGGCTTTCACTACAAAAACGGTAGAGTTGTAAAAACCCATAGTAAGCCGCATCTCATCAAGATATCGTCGCGATAACAATTTTGGATGACGCGTTAATGATGCCAAAATTAGGTTGTGCACATTGACAACATGAGGTGCCATAACGAAAAATAAAACTATTAATGTTTGTAGAATTTTTTTGGCTTAATATGTCACGACAACGATCATTTGTTACGGAGAAACAATCTTAAATATGTCTAGAAATCTTAAATTGGTTTAATAATTTACACATAATTGATTAAAATTAATAATATAATATGTTTCAATTTATAATCAGTCAAATATAATGCGATCTAAGTCTAAGATTCATACATTTCTACCAAATCAACTCCCATATATGGATCATTCATAAAGAAAATAATCATATATATATATATATATATATTGAGTTGAATAAAAATAAAAATAATAATAATAAAACTCTAAATGGTGGCTCTAATACCACTAAGTTTGATTTGTTCAAGCCCTAATATTAATCATACATAAAAACTCTAAGTGAAATATAAATACCTATAAGAATAATATATTAGGTTTTCTTGTTTTTTTAATCTTTGGCTTTTTTTTGTCTTTTTGATACCTAATATTTTTTTACCACCAAGAGCTCTGAGTTTATTTTTAGCCATGCATTAAAGGAACTAAACACTAATATATTTTTAGGGATTTATACTAATTGGGTACAAAAACGTATCCAATTTACTAATAAGTCCAGCCTCAAATAGATTTTACTAATATCTACCAAAATATGATTTTATTTATCTATTAGTCCAAACTTAAATTTTAAATATAATTTTCCTTAATGAATTTGACAATATGACAAATAAAGTTTGAGGAGAAAGAATTGATTTTGAAATTGGGGTTAAATATTTTGATTTGAGGATGTAATTGTTTTGTTTTTATAAATAATTGAATCTTTTCTTAAATGGGTTGGATTCATTTGTAAAATGGATCTGTTGGGGTATGCTTGGGTAAATAGAGACAAATTTTAGACCCATTACGCAAGTCTCCCATATTTTTATATAAGATTATAATTAAAATTTTAATTTAACGTAATTGTGATCCTTTTTTTGTTAAGTTGTTGTGATAAAGGACCAGAACCTTTGACTATTTATTTCCTTATAAATTATTTTCTAAACTTACAATCTGAATTCAAGTATCAATATTCGTATTCAAGCCTTCACATAATTCGAACCTGATATGTTTTCTTCACATTTACCTCTATAAATGATTTTATTTATTAGTCTGGTACTTATTTATGCAATTACTTATTAATCATACTTTTATCGATAATATCCAATGCATCAATAAGTATATGGCAATAGATAAATTCCAACATGTATGATTAAACCTTTTTGTGTTACTTTATGGATATTTTCTAATGAAGTATAAGTATACATGCTTGAGTCATGTGAGACTTAACTTTTATTTTTCATGCACAATTGCATAAATGAATTCATTAAAATTCTTATTTGAATCATTGATATATGTCTCAAAATTTGTATAATAAAACAAATATATTAAAGCAAAAAAGCTCACAAGTAAGTCCTTCAAAAATAATAATATTTGAACGCTTTAATTTGCGAGTTATGTTTAATATTTACAACATATATTTTCTTATACTCCATTTAATATTATACTAAATAAAAATAACAAAATAGGTAACATATCAATTTATAGTTTATCAATTTTAGCAAAACAACTACGATTTATTTTAGAAATAACACCGGATTCGTGTTTTTTGTTCTATCGTACCATAAAATGTTTAAGATATTCATTGTTTAACAATTTCCAAACTTAGTTGGTTAATTTTTTCTCAGATCAAAATTAGTTCTTCCCTGTTAGATAACTATGGATACATATTTTTGCATCCCTAATATTAAACGATAATTATGGTATACTAATATTTTCATTTTTGTTTCTTAAAATTACTGTCATAATAAATAAATATGAATTTTGATGGTTATTAGATTATAGACACATAAATAAACTAAGTGAATATCATATCAAACAAATAATATATAAACATTAGTTTAATATATAATCTAAAATAATATTTTGAAAATTAATTTAATATCGATAAAACAAATACTAAAACATTATCATTTGAAAAAATATATATTTAAACTAACTATTAGTATAATATTTAATAATAAATTCATCCTTGTATTTTCATGTTAATAATCAATTATGTAAAATATCTAACTTTAAACTTAGAAAAATATAAATAAAATTTAGTATATGATTTAAAATAATTTAAACATGTGGATTTATATTAAATCCACATTATGTATCGATTTTTTTACATAATGTGTATAACTTTTATATAATAACATTTGTTATGTTTAAGTAAAATGAAAATATTAAAAATATTAAAATTTATCTGATACATGTTAAAATTGTTGATTAAATGTTGATGATCGTAAGAAGAGTCTTGATCACCAGAATTGATGAAACAAAGACTACTAAAAATATTCGGGTAAAGGTTTTTCGCGATCAACACAATACTGGTAGCAACAAATCATAAGACCGAAAGTTTATGTAAATATTATGTGTGTCTTTGATCACGATCAGCATAAGCTGATGGCGGTAAAGGCCTGTTTACCACAATCAACTCAATATGTGTGTGTATTTCATCACGATCAACGTAGGTTAATCACCGTAAACACCTGTTTGTCGTGATCAACCAATGTGGTATCAGTTATTCATCAAATAACTGATGTTTTCTGCGACAAAAAATGGGTTATTCGCGGTAAAAGCCTTTAAATGCGAAAATGTGTGTTTCTTGGAAAAATTGTTTTCTCTGAAGATATGCTTTTAAAAGATTATGATCTTATCTATCAATTTGTGAAAGATTATAACCCTTTGAAAGAGTATAATCATCTATATAGATAGGTAATCCATTTAAAGATAAAACACAATCTAAACAGAATATCTCTTACGTGAAATCTCTGTTTGATATTCAAACACTATAATCTTGATTTAGATTTTCTTGTTGCTTTTAATATGTATCTAAAAACTTGTTATGTCCTAAAGTAGTTTTCTGAAAGAATCTGAGCAATAAAGAAGATTAGTATAATTATTTTTGGAATGTGTATTCATACATGTCTCAAGATTTCATTCTTTTTATGATTTTTTTGGCAAATATCCGACGAATTTATCTTAATCAAAATCTGTAATTTGTTGTTCTTAATCTATATTTTCTAGCAATAAAAAATACTTAATGTTCATAGATGTGGAAAAACGTATTGTCATTAATAAACTATCAAGTTTGAGTGGATCTATGCTATGGAGCAAACCGTGCAAGGAGGAAGGACAAAGTGACATCCTCGATATTGTCTTTCAGATATGGAGCCTGCTAAAGAGAAACATATGTATGCCTAAATATTGTATGACTAAAATGTTGCTCATAAGGTTTTAATAGAATTTATTTTCTCTCATAAGCTCTTGAATGTGGAAACATACTTAAAATACTAATGTCAACAACATAAGATATTTCAGGTCGAGTAAAATTATGTGTCATAGATTTATCCAAATTACAAGAAAATGTAATATTCGAAAGAAAAGTGAAATTATAAAAAATATAAAAAAATGAAGTTATGGCAATGGTGACAGAAGTCAACATTGTGGAAGATAAATCTTCTCACTGGTGGTATGATACATGTGCATCAATACACGCTACTCATAATTAGGGGTGAGATTCAGTCGGTTCGGTCTGTTTTTTTTAATTCTTAAACCAAACCGAAATAATTTGGTTTGTATATTATTAAACCGATTTAGTAATAAAAAAATCGTTTTTTTCGGTTTGTTCGGTTTCGGTCGGTTTTGGTCGGTTTTTTCGGTTTTAATAAAGGTGTGGTTCGGTCGGTTCGGTTCAGTGCGGTTCAATGCAGTTCGGTTCTTGTGTGTGTGTGTGTGTGTGTGTGTGTGTGTGTGTGTAAATAGTCCAGCAGTGCTAAATAACACGACCATATTGGCTTATAATAAGGTTATAGAAGCTCTTTTGTATAGAAGCTCTTTTGTGTGTGTGTGTGTGTGTGTCATATGGACTAAGTTTTGTGAACAAATAAGGGCTTCTATCATCTTTGGTTGTAATGCGCTACAAAATGGATCAAGAACACGACCAGCAGTGCTAAATACGGATTCAGAAGCTACCGTAGATACTGGAACTGTAAGAACATGTCGCGCAACTACAGAAAGTACTCGAAATCTTGGAGAATTGATCTTCCACCATGCCAATATGTCAAACTCTTCTACATCTTCGCAACTCTCCGATAAATACTTTTCTACTTCCGATTGATTTTGAAAATAATCACATTCTTTCAAATGTCTCTTGAACTGTGATATTCTTACTACTCTCGGATCTACATTTTCTTCAATTTCGTTGCCCATAGTTTGAGTCCTTGTTTGACTCTCTAAATTTACCCCAGCTTCACTTACAACGTATGAATCATACAACCGAATAAGCTTATCTTTGATTTTTTTAACAAACAATCGCTTCTCTCAACATCACACATAAGAATATTTTCAAAACAAAACTTAACATAACACATCTTATAACGAGGGTCAAGAACCAAAGAAATATATAATAAAGGGTTCATAATATCGAAGTTTCCCCAATATTTTTCAAACTTACTCTTCATACTTTGAGCCATTGATTTCAATCCAGGACTCTCATTGCGTACCTCCAACTCAATCACGCCTTGGATAGTGATTAGTTCCATAAAAAACTATTTGAAGTTACATGCATAGAACCCGAAAAACGTAAGGTAGCATCATAAAATAATTTCAAAAATCTTGCAAACAATCTTACTTGTTGCCAATCTTCAAATGTAGGAGGCCCCAAAACCACTTTCTTCATTTTTCCAACTACTATATCCATCATCACATCCATCACAATCATTGACATTTAAAAAGAAATTATGATCATCCTCTTCTAATCGTTCAAAAGCTATAGAAATTTTTTCAGCTCTTTCCAACATCATATACGTATAATTCCATCTAGTCGGCACATCCAAACAAACCATGCTTTTACATTCAATTTTTTCTTTTTCAGCATAAAGTTTGAAGATTTTGAACCTTTGTGGGGAAGATATCACATACCTCACTGCATTTCTTACTCGAGCGATCGAGTCATGCATCTCTTTCAATCCATCACAAACAACAAGACTCAAAATATGGGCACAACATCTCATATGCAAGAATTCATGTTCTAAAATAATACATCTTCTATACTTAGTCTTGCTTTTGATAAATTCAATAACCTTATTATTTGAACTTGCATTATCAACTGTGAGAGTAAGAATTTTATCAATCCCCCATTCAAGCAAACACATCTCAATAACCTTCCCCAAATGCTCACCTTTATGACTTTCAACTATACAAAAGTTCAGAATTCTTTTATGTAGTTTCCAATCAGCATCTATAAAGTGAGTGGTGAGACACATAAAATTCAAATTTTGTATAGATGTCCATGTATCCGTAGTTAAACATAGCCGTTGCCCTAACATTGCTGCTTTTAACTTTTTTTTCTCCTCTACAAAAACATTGAAACAATCTATTGCAATTGTAAACCGAGATGGAATACTTGTCCACTTTGGTTGAGAAACAAGCATAAAGTTTTTAAAGCCCTCGCCGTCTACAAATTTAAAGGGCAATTCATCTAATATCAACATTTTGGCTAAGGCTTTTCTACAAGCTTCCGCACTAAAAGAAATAGCTACAAGTTCACTTTGGTTATCTCCTTCTCTCACTTTAAACCCTAAAGTAGTTTGATTCTTATCAAGATTTCGAAAAGGATACTTTTTACATTGGTTTTTTACATGGTTTCCTAAAGTGGATGTTCTATTTTGTTTGGGATCACAATTGTAGATTTTCTTGTAATAGTTACATGCAGCGGTACGGATATCGTTAGGATTTTTACGTTCAATTTTGGTAAAATGATCCCACACAAATGATCTTTTCCTATTCTGACCAGCAATAACGGCATCGGTGCTAACCTATTCCATATCATTAGTTTTTCTAGGAGGGATTCTACGATTACCTTAAACGTTTTGACCAGCAATACCAGCATCAACGTTTTCTTGACTTGCGCTTTCTACATTTGTAACTTCATTTTCCCCGGCCATCTTAGTTGATCTGCATTGAGCAGATGTAAAAATCAAATGACAAAAATATAAATTAAAGGAACACAACAAATAAAAAAATAAGGAATAAGAATTTGTTTTAACAAACATTAAATAGATGTTAATAAATCCCCAAACTGAAGACAGAACAGAAACATGAGACCTAGACTCAATATCTGATATTTCAAAACCTAAGGACTCTGATTAAGCCAAGTTCCAAATAAAGCGCGATTACAAGGAGTTTAAAGCTGAATCAAATACGTCTAATGATAATATAAAGAAGCTAGACAAGACTCCTGCTAAATAGAAGAATGCCGTGTTAATATCTCTACTATTGCCAGTCTGCCATTGCTTTACTTGCCGTTCTCCGACCTTTACCAACGAAAACTAATTGTTAGTCTCTTAAGTAATTATTTTACTATAGATGTATTATATTGTCCGATATATAGGATAAAAAAGAAAGAACAGTCTGATAATACTGGAAGGAAACAAACCTGATACTTAGATCTTTTATTTAAAGAAGTTAAATTTGGTGAGGATAATAATATCCTGAGGGTAGGCTGGTAATTTCAGTTGGTGTTTTATGGTGGTGTGTGGGTGTTTAAGTGTTTAGAGTAGAGAGTAGAGAGATAATTAAGCAGCTTGGTAGTAGTTAATTCTCATTACCTATAGTTAATGCAGGTGGTTGGGTATTTATACCCTGACGTTTGGGCCCTTATGGGCTTTTGGGTCATGTTTAATGGACCCGGGTCATGTTCAAAGACCCATGAGCTCTAAGTAGGAGAGCAAGTAGCTTAGTCAAGAAGTGTTTAGGTTTTTTAGTACTTTTGTCATAGTTCGAACAGTCCTATGGTCATAGTGTTCAAAGTGATCTGTCCGGTCCATGTGATCTGTCCGGTCCGGAGGCCTTGGACTGATCTGTCCGTGTCCGGGGAGCATGCTGAATTCGGACTCATTAGGAGCCCCTTTTTTAGGTGTTTGAGCAAGTATTCTTGTCAGAGACCTAAAAAACAGTCCGACGTCAGAAGTAGTTTTTAATCCGGACAGGTCTATGGATTTACCCGGACAGATAAAGCTTCACGAATTCAAAACGGTTTTTTGCCAGAGTTCGTGGGACACGTGTCGCTCTCTGATTGGTCGCTCCAGCCGTTTTTTCACCTTGGATTTCGAACCCACCTTCTTCGAAAAGCAACCTCTTTAATTACAAATGGTGACATCAGCGCCGTCTTTTAATCATTGCCAGACTTTTCGAATTCTCATAGGAATCAACTTCCTTTTCCAGATTTACTATAAACTCAGACTCACTTTCTACAGTTTTATCTCTTTCATATTTACTCTGCATATTTTCTTAGAGCTTTCTCTCTCTAAAGCAAAGATTTACTTGATAGTTTATGTTTACAGCAAGGACTGCTTTGATCAAAGGCGGGTGGCTCAACCTTTCTGAGTTGGAGAAGGCATAAAAAGTCGAGAAGGAAAGACGAATCGCAGCAGGGTTACCTACTTCGGATGTTGACAAGCCAATCGTCTCTGCTGCAGAGTCAGATCGAGGATCTTCTTCCTCCAAAGGCACTAAGCCTAGAAAGTTATTCCAACCTAGCCTTTCCCCCATCATCTCTGGTTCCTCGGTTCAGGAATCAGAATCCATCGTCGAACCAGGAGTAACTGCCACTAGCTTCAAAAAACCCTCACCCTTCATAGCGATGGGATCAGACATTGAGAACTCCCCGGAGAAGTTAGTCGACCGAAGAAAGAGTCGGCTGGTTAAGGGGCACGCCTCTAAGAACACTCCCTCAAAATCGGGGGCAAAAAATAGCAGCTCTGGGTCTGGAGTGCCTATCCGAGCTCCCTGGGAAAGACTACCTGGTCCTGAGGCTAGCAGTCCAGTACTTCAAAGAGAGACTTCTGCCTCAGAGCCCCAGCCTGAGACTAGAAGTCTAGGAAACACTGAAGACCCGCAGTCCGGAAGGCAGGCTGAGCCAAGTTTGAATTCTCCCCGGGCCACTGCCACTGATATTCCTCCAACGATCATGGAGGAAAGAATGGAAGACTCTGCTGAAGAAGTCCCTTTCGAGTCTGAGCCCTCCGGTCAGACTAGTAATACTGCTGCTACCAAAAAAGATAAAGGCAAAGAAAAACTGTGCTTGAGGCACCCGGAGCTGCCGGAGTGTCTTGAAGAGAAGGTAGGGCCTTGTTTTCACAAGGTCGAACTCAAATACCTTTTGGCCTTACAGAAGACCAAGTATGCATTCATCCATACAGCTGAACTGGATCGAATGCGCACGAAATGGGGGATCCCAGAAAATGTGAAGATAAGGATTCCCATAGATCCTGAAACTCCTATGGATTGCAAGCTGAATGAAATAGTCATCTTCACGGAGCTATTTAATTGGGGACTCAGATTCCCACTGGACCCAGAGATTGTCAGATATTTTCATCTGATCAAACTCTGTCCGAGCCAGCTGAGCCCCAACGCTTGGTATACCCTTATGTCATGCATCATGGCATCAAGGCTGTCCGGGATCCCTCTTCCTATGAAAGAGTTTGCTGCAGTGGCCAATCTTTGCAAACATCACCAATTCCCCTTCTACCATTTCAATATGGGGGACAGTTTCAAAGCTGTTGATGATCTGTTGGAGTCTGAGAGTAAATGGAGGAGCCAGTTTTTGTTCGTCAGTGGCGCTTGGGAAAATGGACAGAAGATCAAGTCTGGAGTGAACCCAAGCCTCCTCAGAAGCAGGTGGAGGAGTGACCGCAAGTCTCCCGCTTTAAATCTTTGTCAATTAATTGGTCTTTCTTTTGTCTTAACAGAACTGCCTAAGGAGTTCGGTGATTACTTGAAGGCGGGCAGGTTACTTGTGGCAGGATTAATGCCTGGGCTGCTGAAGAATGGGGGAACCGATTCCACGCTGCCTTCACCAGTGGAAACTTGGTAAGGTCTCACCTGTGGAACACCACAGGTCGGAGAGACCTGACTTGGGAGGAGCTCACCACCCAACCTTCTCCGGATACTGTGCTTAAGAGGACCCATGAACCATATGGGACACTCTTCCTGCCAGGCCGATCCAAAGCCCCAAGCAAAATGAAGGGCAAGAAGAAAGGCAAGAAGGTGGCGAGCGATGATAATCCTGCTGATGCTGAGAAGGATGCTCCAACAGACCCGGAGGGGCCGGCCCAGAGCCAAATCGATGCTGCTCTCTTGCAAGTGGTGGAGCAAGAGACCGAAAAGCAGGAAGCAGACCTCCCAAAACCTCCAAGGGCTTCCAAGAGGAATCACAAACAGGGGAGTGAAGGCGCAGACCGGGTAGCCAAGAAGAAAAAGACTGCTAAGGGAGATAAGCTTGCTCTCCGGGATCCGGAGCCTTCTTTCCAGGCTGACCCTTCCGACCCAACGCATGCTGAAGAGATCCCAAGGGACTTTCATAGCGATGAGGTTGAAGGAGGAGATCTCAACATCGATGGAGTCGACATCACCGGACTTGGCGAGCTTGGTGAATACTTCCTCAACCTCCCTAGAGACGACTTCGCAGGGCCTTACATTCCTCCGAGGAGCTCCAACACGGTCAACTTCAATGGTAAGACTTTTATTGTCTCTAGTGAAAAGGATACCATAGCCCACTCCTTGCTGAGCAATGTGCAGCCGGTACTTATGTTGGAGAGACAAGTTCGGGGTCAAGCAGACATCATCAAAGACCTTAAGTCTGAGAAGGAAAAGCTGTCCGAAGACCTTCGCACTGCTACTTCCAATGCTGACATGCTAAAGGAAGCAAACGAGGAGTTGAAGAGGAATCAGGAGGAAAGCACCACAAAAGTTGCCACTCTAGAGGAAACCATTAGAGACCTCCGCGAGAAGCTGTCCGGTGTGGAGAAAGACCTTACTGCCTCAAAAGAAGAGACCAAGGCAAAGGACAAGATCATCACCAACTTAACTACTGATAAGATTGCCCTTGAGAATGCAGAGTCCAAGGCTGCCGAGGAGAGAACCACTTTGTTAAGGGATCAAGAGGCTACAATCCAAGCCAAGATCAATGCCTATGCCAACCAGATGATTAAAAGCGAAGAGCTATTGCTTGAGAAGGTGAGTTCTGACACGGTTCCACTCTTTCATGAAAAAATTCCGAAGAGGAACCTAGGGGACTTGTGGCTTTATGTAGACGATGATGACCTTCCACATCATACAATGGTCAAAGGCGATCAGTATGGAGTCTCCAGTGCGTCCTCATCCGATAATGAATAGTATAATGGGAGAGCCCAGATGAAGAGAAAGACGATCCTAAAGGCAAGAAGGTAGACGAAGGGAAAAGCGACTTCAAAGGCAAGAAGGTGTATGAAGGTGAGCCATCTTTAAAGGCTCAACCTTAACTTACGATTTACTTTGTTTATTTTTTATTCAGACTAAAGTCCTTGGAAGACCAAGGCACTCTTTTTGTAATGGTATCCGGTGTTCGACCGGACAGGTTTTTTGTGTTGTATCTTGACCATTTAAAAGTCCTTGGAAGGCCAAGGTAATTTTAAGTTATTTATTTTAATGAATATCTCTGTTCTGTACAACCATCATCTTCTTTCATTATTCGTTTTAATTTTGATAGCCAGAGTTTAAATAGCCTTTAGTTGTTGTATTGTGAGAGTGTTTAAGTTCTCCGGCTAGAGTTTAAATAGCCCTTAGATATTTCAGTCCGGATAGTATGACAAGGGACAAAACTTTAAAAACACTTAGAAATTTTTTAAGAAGACATCGAATTTTATTCAACCGCCCGGACACCTCATTAAAACCTCCCCGTGCCACCAGGGAGGAAAGAGTATGCCCCCAAATATTTACATGGATGTTTAAACAAGTAAATATTTACACAAGTGCTATTCCAAGTACATCCGGAGATGCTCAATATTCCAAGAATGAGTTAAAACTCTGCCATCTTTGTCTTCCAACTAATAAGTTCCAGGCTTAATTCTTTCAACAACCATATACGGACCCTCCCAAGTTGGGGCCAGCTTTTCGAAGAGCTTTTCTTTAGTGTGTAAGAAGACCTTCCTTAATACTTTGTCCCCTGGTTGGAAATCTCTTCTTTTGACTTTGGAAGCAAACCTGCTCCTCATCAAGCTTTGATAGTGTGCAACTCGAAGGTGAGCTTTAACTCGTCTTTCTTCTATCAAATCAAGTTGACCTTTGATTGCCACCTCGTTAGCGTGTTCGGAGAAGTTGTGAACACGAAAGGAGGGGAGGGTCTTCTCTATGGGGCTACTGCATCCATCCCATAGACCAAGGCAAAGGGTGATTCTTGTGTTGCAACACCAGGTGTTGTCCGGTAGGCCCACAAGACCTCTTGTAGATAACTAGGCCACTTCCCAGCAACCCCTTCCAAATTCTTCTTTAAACCGGACAATATAGTTCTATTAGCCACTTCAACTTGACCATTTTCTTGTGGGTGGAAAGGTGAAGAAAAAAAATGCTGTATACCCCTTGAGGCACAGAAACTCTCCATTTCTCTATTGTCGAACCGTGACCCGTTGTCTGTTGTTATTTTCTGTGGGACACCAAATCTGCAACATATGTTGGATAAAATGAATTTTATAACAGCTTTTGATGTTGTCCCTGCTAGAGGGGCTGCTTCTATCCACTTCGAGAAGTAGTCAATGGCCACAATTATATTTTTGTGCCCTCCGGACGCCACAGGGAGAGGCCCCACTAAATCCAATCCCCATCGAGCAAAAGGAATGGGCTCAGAAATTGACTCTAAAGGAATGGCTGGTACATGAATTTCATTGCTGTACCTCTGGCATGGGTCACACCTCCTCACCAATTCCTTAGCATCTTTCATGATTGATGGCCAATAGTAATCGGAGAGTAAAACTCTTCTTGTTAAAGCTTTAAACCCACAATGGGCTGACCCCTCACCATCATGCAATTCAGAGAGGACCACTTGTGACTCCTCATCCCCCAAACAATGCAGGAGAGGTTTACTGTAGGACTTTTTGTACAACACTTCTCTTAATAAGATGAAACCACGAGCCTTGTGCTTCAACGTTCTGGCTAGTGACTTATCTGGAGGCACGACACAATCAGAGAGATATTGAAGGAGAGGAAGCCTCCAGTCTTGAGGTTGTTTCACTTGTATTTAAAAAATTTCCTCTTCTTTACCCTTACTAAGTTGAATAGAGGGGCTTTAGAGCACATGGATCCATGTATATGACTCTGTATACGCTATGGTTGCCAATGAGTCTGCTAGTTCATTTTCTGTCCGGGGAATGTGCTCATAGACAACACCTTTAAACTTAAGTGCTTCATTTTTGAGGAGGAGTAAATATTTCACAAGTTGCTCCTTCTTAGCCTCAGATTGGCCTTGGGCATGGTGGATAAGTATTTGGGAGTCACTTAACAGCTTGACCCTCTTGGCCCCACAAATGTGGGCTAACTTTAACCCAGCTATAGCTGCTTCGTATTCGGACTCGTTATTAGATGCCTTGAAAGCAAAACAAATAGCCTGGTACATCTTATCTCCATATGGGGAAGTTAAACATACTCCTGCACCACATCCCATAGTGCTAGATCCACCATCTGTTCAGACGACCCATACTTTTTTATCTTTTATATCAGTAGCTTGCTCTGAATCCCTGTCGGAGTGGAATTCAACCAGAAAATCAGCCACAGCTTGGGCTTTGACTGCTGTTCGGGGAGCAAAGTCTATGTCGAAGTCCCCCAATTCTACTGACCACTTAGTCATCCTACTCGAAATGTCTGCTTTTTGAAGGACATTCTTGAGGGGAAAAGAGGTCCGGACGATGATAGGATGGGCCTGGAAATAAGGCCTCATCTTTCTTGCAGCTATCACCAGGGCTAATGCCAATTTTTCAAGTTTCAAGTAACGCTTTTCTGCATCTATCAAGCTTTTGCTGATATAATACACTGGATGGGGATGACTATCGACCTCTCTTACCAGCACAGCACTGATGGCACAACTTGAAACTGCCAAATATACAAAGAGAGTTTCCCTATCGACTGGGTTGAACAAAGTTTTGGGGGAGGTCAAGTGTTTCTTGATCTCATTGAAAGCCTCATCACACTGCGGGGTCCAATCAAAGCCCTTTGCACCCTTCAAAGTTTGAAAGAAAGGAGCACACCTGTCCGAAGACCTTGAGATAAATCTGTTTAAGGCAGCTAACCTCCCCGTTAACCGCTGTACTTCTTTGATGTTTCGAGGAGGCTCCATTTGGAATAGAGCATTGAGGTGGTCCGGATCAGGTTGTATTCCATACTCACTTATGATATAGCCTAGAAACTTCCCGCACTGCACTCCGAACACACACTTTTCAGGGTTTAACTTTAAATTCACTTTTACCAAGTTGGCAAAAGTTTCTTGGAGATCGGACAAGTGCAACTGCTCATTCACACTCTTCACCATCATATCGTCAATGTATACTTCCATATTTCTTCCAATCTGATCAGCAAATGCCTTGTTGACTAATCTCTGATAAGTAGCTCCAGCATTTTTCAAACCAAATGGCATTACTTTGTAGCAATGAAGACCTCTGTCAGTGACAAATGTGGTATGATCTTGATCCTTTGGATCTACTTGAATCTGATTGTATCCGGAGAAAGCATCCATAAAGGAAAGCAGCTTGTTCGCAGAGGTGGAGTCTACTAACTGATCAATCCGGAGGACCGGATACAAATCTTTTGGGCAAGCTCTATTGCGATCTGTGAAGTCAATGCACATGCGCCACTTGCCATTCTTCTTTTTCACCAAGACAGGATTGGCAGTCCACAAAGGGTATTGAGATTCCTTAATGTGCCCCATCTTTGTGAGTCTTTCAACCTCTTGCACAATGACATCAGCTTTTTCTTTGGAAAAAGTTCTTCTTTTTTGAACCACTGGTGCTACGTCTCTCCGGACTGGTAGTTGATGTGATATCACTTCTGATGGGACTCCAGTAACATCAGCATTGCACCAAGAAAAAACGTGCTGATGGTTCTTTAAAAACTTCAACATTTCATTCTTCAACATATGTGGCATTTTAGACCCTATCTTGACACTTTTCCCATCTTCCAAACAGTGTGTTTCTACCTCTTCAACTGGTATCAACACTCCGGGGGTCTCCCTGGGGTCATCAATTTCACCCTCACCCCCAGAAAGGCCCTCAAACTGCTATTGTTCATTGATACGGACTGCCCCCAGCGTTCGAGGAGCCAAGGCAGTGGCATAACATTCTCTTGCAATCTTTTGGCTGCTCCGGACAACTCCAACCTGCCCCTGAACAACATACTTCAAGCATTGGTAGACTGTTGAAGCCACTGCATGCATCCTAGAGAGCCAAGACCTCCCCAGAATAGCATTATAGCAAGTGGGACAATCCACCACAATAAATAGTATTCTGACCATTTTCTTGAAAGGGCCCTTGCCCAATAACACCTCTTCTTCGAACTCTCCGATCACATTTGCTGAGCTGCCTGTGAAGCCCACGATTGACCTGTCCGAATTCTGAATTACAGCTGGATTTTTCATTTTCTTGTAAGTGGTTATGAAAAGGATATTGGCTGAGCTTCCAGTATCCACCAGGATTCGTCTTTTGTCATTGCCCCCTATAGATGCTCCTATGACAACAACATCCTCATGAGGGCCAGCAATGTTTCTTAAATCATCTTCATCAAACACAATGAAGGGGAATGAGTTCGGTGACTGATAGGATGTCATGCCTCCTTCTAGCTGGGAGGCTAAAGTATGAACATGCCTCTTTCTTGAAGAAGCAGTAGGAGCTGTCATTGTGTCCCCTCCAAAAATTGTAAGCGACTCAAAAAACTTAATGAGCCCGAAGACTGATCTAGAACATTTCTGTATAGCACCCACTCTGTTTCGAGTTGGATCAGGATCCAAGTATTCAGATTCCACGTCAAACCTTTCAACTATAACCATGGCCCCCTCCGGAGCAGCATTACTTGGACCAACCTGGTGAGTGTTGTCAGGCTTGTTGCCTCCTCTTCTTTTAATGTAAGCTCCCAGCTTTCCCCTTTCAATCAAGTTTTGAACTTCTTGTTTCAATGCTATATAGTCATCAGTGGTATGGCCAATATCATTGTGATATTGGCAAAAAGAGTTGTTGCGATGCTCTCTGGGAGACTGCAGCGTTGCCGGTATGCACCTCATCTTTTGTTTTATCAAAAATGGTGGCCATATTTTCTTTTAGCTCTGCGAACCACTCCGGTTGCACCCATGGCCCTCTTTTGTTTCTGGATTGCTGACTTTGAGCAGGAGCAGCTGGCTGTGACTGAGCTTTTGCCCTACCATGCCCCTGTCCGGTTTCTCTTGCTTTGTTCCCAGACTGATTCTGATTGGGATTTGGTGCCACTGGGGTAGACCTCACTTGCCTGTGCACCCTGATTTTCTTTGGTTCATCAACATTTATCTGTTTGCCAACCTGATTTAGCAACCCTCCCCAGGTCATGGCCTTCTTTCTGGTCACTGAATCAACTAGATTTCCTGGGTTCAAACCTTGCCCTAGGGATGCTATTGCCACTTGTTCGAAGCAATCAGCCAACCTATTCTTGGTGTTCACAAAACGACTTATATATTCTTTCAAGGACTCATTTAGTTCCTGGGCACAATGGATTATTGTGTCTCTATTGCCCTTCAGCTCTTTACTCCCTACGAACTGCCTTCGAAAGGCTACCCAAAACGTATCGAAATCTTTAATACAACCCTGAGGCAGGCTGTTGTACCATTTCAGAGCACTCCCCGTAAAGGATTGGGAGAATGCCCTACAAAGTAGTTTATCATCGTCGTCAAAGTTCATCATGAAGTTTTTAAATTGCTCCAGATGGTTGTCCGGATCAGTATTACCATCGTACTTCTCTATTTTGGTGCTGTCAAACCTCTTGGGGAGGTTTCCGGACAGAATTTTAGAAGACAATGGAGATTGCCTCCAATTTCTTCCACGAATGAACACAGTATCCTCATTGGGAGTTGCAAAGATACCTGGTTCATCGTGGAAAGCAAAGGGATCCATCAGCATCTTGTCCATATGTCTCCGGTTATGAGATGACCCCTTGCTAATATGCCTCTTCATTCTTCCATGTCTATCTCTTTTCTTGAATATTTTTTAATCTGCTTTTGCTTTTTTCTGGTTCGACCCTCATCGCTGCTAGAGGACAAGGATTTTTCAACTCCCTCGCTGTCCGAAGAGCTATATGAAGATTCTGAGCTTGAGTCGGAACTCTCCACAGGCTTGGACCGGTGAGACTTTTTAGAACTGGCATGAGTCTTTTTTGTGCTCACATGAGTTTTCGAAGACTCATGCTCTCTGGGGTTATCAGTGTGATGAGCAATCGATGCTTTGGATTTTTCTTTCATGCCCATCTTGGCCTTTTCTGCCCGCAGAGCTTCTATTTCACACTTTAGCCTATCACGCTCTTCGACAGTGTATTCATCGTTCTCTTCCACCACTTCGAGCAAAGTCGGTGGTAGTTCTGGATTGTCCGGATTCATTCAGACATATTTTCTTAGATGGTTTTGAATGCTTGATTCAGGCACCTTCTTCTCCCACTGTGGTCGCCAATTTGGTGAGGATAATAATAGCCTGAGGGTAGGCTGGTAATTTCAGTTGGTGTTTTATGGTGGTGTGTGGGTGTTTAAGTGTTTAGAGTAGAGAGTAGAGAGATAATTAAGCAGCTTGGTAGCAGTTAATTCTCATTACCTATAGTTAATGCAGGTGGTTGGGTATTTATACCCTGACGTTTGGGCCCTTATGGGCTTTCGGGTCATGTTTAATGGACCCGGGTCATGTTCAAAGACCTATGAGCTCTAAGTAGGAGAGCAAGTAGCTTAGTCAAGAAGTGTTTAGGTTTTTTAGTACTTTTGTCATAGTTCGAACAAACCTATGGTCATAGTGTTCAAAGTGATCTGTCCGGTCCATGTGATCTGTCCGGTCCGGAGGCCTTGGACTGATCTGTCCGTGTCCGGGGAGCATGCTGAATTCGGACTCATCAAAATTATACTCAAACTTACACACAAAATTAGAAAGGACTAAAAATAAAAAACATGATACTTTCATATCACATACTAAGGTTCGAGCCTCCTAAATTATTATTATCAAAACTAAAAAACTATAGCTAGCATACAGCTTCAACTACGAGTCTGGCATCATCCGCGTAATCTGATGCTCCCAATGTATCTTGGGAAACTTGAATGGAACAGATTTCTTTCCCAAGACATTCTTTTTCGAAGACGGACACTACATCGGTGTGGCAGGCTCTCTTTTCAAAGGATCCGCAGACACCGACTGGTTCACCATAACTGGCAAACTGGATTTTAGAAATAGGGCGGTCGTGGCAGGACAGGTTCATCGTATTGTTGTGATAGGCATTGCCGCATACGGTTCCAACTTGAACGGTTTGGAAATTAAGAAGAGAATGATTTCCACCAACCTCTTCGAACAAAACAATGATGTTAACACCGTCAGCCCTTAGAAAAGATCGTGGAACGTGGTAATATCTCTGACTAGGTTTTCCACAGTCGAAGGTGCACTTGTCGGATGCGTATCCGCCACGGTAGTCACAAGGTTCAGAGCTACATTTGTCTATCAGGGCGATGGCACTAGGCTAGTAACAACCGATGTTGTATCCGTTGTCCCTGGACCACTTCTACTACCCCTTGAATGCTTATTTTCTGTAATGTTTTAACTAGATTAACATCTATTACTTCTCTTTTGTTCTACTCAGCTCCGATTAAAAGTTCAGTTTGGTTTCAAATGGTACAAGACACTACCGTTGCAGTTATGAAAGTCCTGCTACTGCTTTGAACCTATGTGGCCGATAGTTTTGAAAAGTGACAACCGATAAATCAATGCCGAGAGATTACAAACATCCTAAAAGAACTCATACAATCAAATCTATTCACAAAAAAATTTCGGACAGAGCTGTACTTGAAGGCTTTAAAAAGACTTCAAGTAGATAACACGCAAAAACACCATAAGAGACAACAAAGAACAATTATCAGAAACGCGATCCAATATATTTCTCGGTGTATCAAAAACCCTAACTCTAAACAGAATTCAACTAGATAACACACAAAAACACCATAAGAGACAACAAAGAACAATTATCAGAAAATCGATCCAATATATTTCTCGGTATATCAAAAACCCTAACTCAAGAGCAGCTTGGTTGACACTTACTCGATACGAGGAATTTATCCTAGCTAACAGGCTCTGGTTGGCATCGAGAATTTGAGATGAAAGAGAAACGGAAAAAAAGAAAAAAAATCTAGCTAACAGGCTCTGGTTGGCAATTTGGAATTCGAGATGAAAGAGAAATAAAGAAAAGAAAAAAAAACGTTATAGCCCCTACGATTCGTACCCCAAACGTGTATAATAAAAGATCTTAAGTTGTAAGTGTACAACCACTAGGCCAAAGGTGGAGACCATGTTTATATCAAATACGGTCTATATATTAACATATACAATATATTCTCTAGATTTGGTTGGTTCGGTTCAAATCGGTCGGTTAAACCGTACAAACCAAACACCGACCAAATTAAATTCGGTTTAAGAAATTAAAACCGAAACCGAAATCTAGTTTTAAAAAACCGACCAAACCGACCCATTTTGGTTTGGTTCGGTCGGTCGGTTCGGTTGTTTTTCGGTTTTTGCTCACCCCTACTCATAATAGAGAAATATTCAAATTATTTGAAATGAGTAGTGATTCATGTGAGGTAAAACTGAGTAACATCAATAGATCAAAAGTAAAAAGGCATGGAAACATCGAGTTAATATTTACAAATGGGAAAATAATAACTCTCATAAACGTTTTATATGTTATAAGAATGAACAAAAACTTGATGTCTTGAGATCTTTTGGCCAATGCGGGAATTCGTTATGTGTACGAATCTGGTGAAATTATTTTAAGCAAAGATGATATCTTTATCAGGAATTTATTCTCAAGTAATAAAATGGTAAAACTATGTACTGTCGAAAATTCAATGAGTAGAATAAAGAAATTTATTTATGTTTGTTCTCGTAATGACTATTTGTTATGACATGTTAGCCTTGCTCATATCAGACATGCCATGATATATAATTTTTATAATTGTACTTATAAAATGTGATATAGGTTCGTATAAAAAATATGATTATGTATATAATCAAAGATGATTAAAAAAACGTACAAATTCGTTGAAAGATGCATAAATTTGTTAGACTTAATAAACAATGACATATGTGAGTTAAATGGTATCTTGACATGTGTAAAATATAATTTATAATTTTTGATGAACACTCTAGATTTACGTATGTCTATTTGCTTAATTATAAAGACAAGGCATATAGTATGCTTAAGATTTTCAAAGTGGAAGTAGAAATTCAATTAAACACTAAAATTAAAATCTTGCATATTGATAGGGGTATGAAACATTTCTTGAGATATTTAGTTTTTATGAATACCATGAGATAATTCATCAATGCTCGACACCTTACATGTTGCATCTAAATGGATTGGATGCACATAAAATAGATCTTTGATCGAGATGACCAGTGACATGATATTTAATTCAAAATTGTATATTAATTTATGGGGTGAAGCTGTTTTAACTACATATCATATTTATAATCATACTATTTTAAAGTTTATGGGTGTTTATAATTTTACAAAAACACAAATCTAAGAAGATTTTCTAAAGCTATAAGGTGTACGTTCGTTGGTTATACAACCAATATCAAATGTTGTAGGCTATTTAATTTGAAATCTAATATGGTATTTGAATCAAAAGAAGCATACTTTTATGAATATAAACAGTATGATGATAACAAGATATAAATCGTTGTAGAAAACGAGAAAATGACTTTGAGAAAATCACATTCGGATGATGATCAACCACGAGAACAATGAGTTAAAAAGAAAGAAGAAGACCTAAAAATTTAGGATATGATGAGATATAATCTCAAAGGTTTCTTTCTAAATACTATAAGGAATTTATGAAGAAATCACGCGACAATTTTCGATAATGCTTTCTTTGAAAGACGATTCTAAATTATGTAAAAAATAAATAATACCCGAGATTCTGTATTTTAGCAAGATACCATAAATAATGAGATGGATTCAATAATACCAAATCACACTTGGGAGTTAGTAGACTTACATATGGGTTCAAGAGAAATTGGTTGCAAATAAGTATCTAGAAAGAAATTCCATACAGATGAAGCCATTTAAGCTTTCAAAGCAAGATTGGTAGCAAAGGGTTTTCGCAAAAAATATATTTTGTTTTTATACTTATACTCCAATATCTAGGACAATAATCATTAATATACTCTTTATATTGCATTGTTATACATTTAAAAATTCACCAAATGGATGTCAAAACAACGTTCATAAATGGAGATCTTGAAGATGAGGTCTATATGGAGCAGCCCGAGGGTTTTATAATCCTAGGAAACTAGTCTAAGTTATGCAGGTTTGTTAAGTCATTATATGGTCTTAAATAATCATATAAGAATTCATATGGAAAGTGTGATCATATTGTTGTCTCCGATGGGTTTAAACATAATACGACGGACAAATGTTTATACATTAAAGTTTGTGGTAATGTAATAATCATTGTATGTCTATATGTAGATGATTTACTTATATTAAGTAATAATGTGAAACATATTAATGAAACAAAGAGGTTTATATTGTCTACTTTTAAGATTAAGGATTTGAAAAAATTAGATATTGTTTAAGAGATTCAGGTTTTTAAAAATAGTAAGGGTTATGCCCTAAGTCAATCCCATTAAGTTCAGAAGGTACTTAATAATTTAAAATATCAAAAAGTAAAATAATAACAAACACCATTTGATCCTAGTTTAAATCTTAGAAAAAAATGAAGGGAGAGTAGTGGCATAATTAGAATATTCTTTTGCGATATAGATCTTAATGTATGCCACTTTATGCATTAAGGAATATATATGTTTCACAATGATTAAATTGAGTCAATATATGAGTAATCTAAGTACAAATATTTGGAATAAAATTGGAAGGATTTTGAGATACTTAAAAAACTAAAGACTTATGTCTCAAATATTCTAATTTTCTTGGATTATTTGAAGAATACACGAATGCAAGTTAGATAACTAGTTTAGTCGATAACAAATCGAATATGGGGTCAAACAGTGCTGTTTTTTAGGGATTAAAAAAACAAACGTGTATACCCCACTTGACTATTGAGTCCGAGTTCATTAGCTCGAGAATTATTAACTCTACATCTAGAAGGATGAGACTAAGACTCTTAAAAAAATTATTTTCCAAATAATGGAAACCTAATTCAACTATAGAGAACCTAAACATTGAATTTGCAATGGGTAATAACAAGTTATTTATAGAAGGTTCAACATATAAAAAAATTAGAGTCTGAATCGTGATGAATGTTAGATATGTTGGTTTTGACTGTGAATTGATAAGTTCAAAATGATTTTTTAATAAAACTCGGTCTAAGTGTGACATGCGTTTCTAAATGTAACAAAAAATACTATAAGAATTATACATATGATAATCTAGAGGTGGTGCCGCTTCTCAGAAGAAAACGAGTCTCTCTCAACTTATGATTCTTGAAATGGATAGAGCAAGAAACCAAAATAGTGCTAAAGTGTAATGTGTACAAATGTTTGATAACAATAATTGCATATGTAAGATCATTAGTTAGGTCACATAAGAAGTTGGTTCAAAGTTATGACTACCAATATTTTCCGACATAACTTTGCTATCTTTAAACTAAGATAAAATGTAAATCGAAATATTTTCTATTCTATGTGTAAGAGTTATCTCAAGATAGAACATTTAATCAAGTGAAGGATTGTTATAAATGTTGATTAATGTGGATGATTGGAAGAAGCATTCTGATCATCAGAGTTGGTGAAGCAAACAAAGTAGGCAAAACTAATCGAAATCATTGGGTAAAGGTTGGTTGCGATCAACACAAGACTGAGTATTTGTTGCGATCATCACAAGGCTAGTCACAACAAAGCACAAGACCGCAAGTTTATGTAAATTTTGTGTGTGTTTTTTTTATCGCGATCAGACCATGCTGATCACGATCAACTTAACGGTTTTGTATCTTTAATCATGATTAATCCAATGTCATCAATTATTTATCGACTAACAGATGCTTCTGGCGACTAGAACGAGGTTGGTTGTGACAAAAGCCCTTAAATACGAAAATACATATTTTCTGGAAAATTTGTTTTCTCTAAAGAGGTGTGTCTTGAAATGTTGTGATCTTATCTATGTCTGAAAGATTTTAACTCTTTGAAAGGGTATAATCATCTATATCAATAGGTAATCAATTAAAAAAAACAATCTAAACAAAATATTTCTTACGTGAAATATCTCTTTTGATATTCAAACACTCTTATCTTTATTCAATTTTTATTGTTGCTTGTAATCTAAATCTAAAAGCATATTATATCCCAAAAAACTTCCTAAAAGGATCTAAGCAATATAGAATATCAAAATAATTATTTTTGGAAAGCGTATTCATACATTTTCAAGCTTCCATTCTTTTCAGTGATATTTTTGGCGAATGTCAGACAATTTTTTCTTGATCAAAGTCCATAAATTATTGTTTTTAATCTCAATTTTCTGACAATGTGAGTGATTTTAAGACCATTTTTTATAATCATATGGACTTATATTCCATTACTTAACATTTCATATTACATAAGTCTTCTTAATAATAATAAAAAAATTTGTTAAGAAATTTATTATTGATATTTAATAAATACTTTAGCCTCTATTCAAAATAATATAAATTTAATAGTATTTTAGATGTTGTTTTGAAAAGTATAACAAAACTAGTAATTTTATTGGTTAATGTGTATAAATGTTTTTAGTGATAATTTTTTTATCACGCTTTATAGTTTGTGTAATATATGACTTACTTTGTTGAATCCAAAATACTTTTTTTTTCAAAAAATTTAAACATAAAGTCATACATTAATTAAAATTATCTCGAGTTAGGCTATAACACAAAAAAATTATATTTCATTCATGAACTCATTTTTTATAAAATCTAAATTATATTTGGTATTTTCAAAATTCAAAATAAAAATGATATTTACAAAATCACTTCCATGCTATGATTATTATCAATTAATATATTTTTTATATTTAAAATCTTGGAATATGAAAATGATAATCCATTCAAATTTAAAGTTCAAATTTAAAGTTGTAATGTAAAATTTAAATCATCAATAAAAAATATTATCAATTTTGTTTCTAACAATCTAAATTATTATATACAATAAGATATTTATCTTTTAATTTTAATTTATTCGTATATTCTATAGAAATTCATTAAATTTTAAATATTATTATAGAATTTATATATATATATATATATATATATATATATATATATATATATATTGTAAATTAAATCAATAAAATAAAATTACAGCTTTTGTTTAACTATAAGATATAATAAATATGCATTGCGTAATTAAACATCAAGAATAATGATAAAAAAACTTGCAATCTAGTAGTTTGATAACGGCAGAATGCAATGACAACATGTTATATCGAATTCAAAAAAATCGGTCGCTATATAATAACTTAAAAGGAAAATTAAAAAAACAACAATAACCCACTATTTACATCTTTAAAATCGTGGTATATGGCTAAATATTAAAGTATTAATCAAACAATTTCAACCATTAAAATAAAAAAACATACCAGTTTAACGGTTAAAATTATAAGACGTAACAACTTTAGTCTGCATAATGCATTATTGTCAACATATTAAGCTTTATGATTTTGTTAGAATATCAATAATTTGATTTTGAACCAAATTCAAAATTATTTTATGATAAATTATGAAGATAATTAAATAGAATATTAATATGCTTACTATGACAACGTATCACCGGATTTTTTAAAAACATTATATTGCATAAACATTATCACAATACACCACTGCAACTTTGTGTTGAATTTGTTCACGCTATTGCAAAATAATCATCATCGACATTACTTAATAAGACCTTCAGACTGCATACATCAATTTTGCTTTAATTTTATTGTAGAGAGATAAACCATACATCTTTTTCTCAGTGACCAAAATATTATTTGGAAACCGATCATAAACAAATACTAAACGTACTTCTTTAATCATATTGATCTCTTGCATACTCGTTGTTTACATAACCTATTGGTTCTCATTTTCTTTTATCTTTACAAAACAACACAAAATATTCCATTTTTATTTTCGGTGAATATAAGAGCATCAAAGTAAAGACAATCAATTAACATACCTTAAGAAAAGAACTCATTTTTCAAAGACCGGTCATATCAAGTTCGATCATCATAGGTCGCTTTAACTTTTTTAACATACTTTTATAATTCTCGGTGAATATAAAATCATCAAAGTAAAGACAATCAATTAACATACCTTAATTATTATTTTCCTGAACAAAATATGCATATATGAACACTTTTTGAACCCTTCTCATTCACAATATGATTCTATACGACTATAAAAGCTTAGAGATCTTACTTTAGATCGTGCAAAATATTTTTAAGTATGTATTTTTTTCTTCTAAACTTGTTGTTTAAAACAAGATGGATGCATAAACAAAAATAATCATTTAACTATCCATGTAGAAAGGTAAAATTGACGTCTAGTTGATAGATCATTCAATGTTTTTGTACAATAAGTGAACGCATAACTCATATGATGTCCAATCGAGCTATATGTGCACACCCTTCAACATAGTCAACTCCGTACCAGTGTTGTATTTTTTTTACGACTATACAAGCTTCATATTTATGTATTTTTCTATTCTTATTGAGTTTTATTTTTAAAACTCATTTCATGAAAATTATTTCCCCTAATGTGGTACCCATGTTAGTTTTCATATATATATATATATATATATATATATGCAATTGCTTGAATTTTTATATCCATTGTGTGTCTCTAAATTTAACTATTTATAATTTTTTTCTTGAAATATGATCTATGGGAATGAATCTAAATGATCCACATAATCCTCCACTAAAAGTGTTTTCCCACTAACACAAATCATCATTCATCAATGGTGGTCGTATTATTCGAGCCCCACGATCGTGGGTTTTCACTTGTCAACATAGTCGAAAGAATAATATATACTAAAACCTATTATTTCATCTCCAATATTTTTTTTGAACAACGATGATTGTATTGTTGTTACTTTTTATACCTTATTCTTATTTTGGTTTCCATTCAAGATAAGAAATACCTTATTCTTCATAATTTTTATACCAAGTTTGAAAGCACTGTTGGAATTTCTCCATTAAGTTGGACCGTCACATGTCGTATCGATGTATCGAACTATCGTTAATATTAGTCCAATAAAAGTAATCATAACGAAAAGAATGGATTAGTAGATAAAATATGTATCATGGAGGTAATTGTATAGATACCAGGTTTAATTCTGAATACTGTGAAGGATTGGATTCGGAAATAAACAACTTAAGCAAAACGTAAAGTTTTGGGGTTATTTTGTAAAACAAAATAATACCGGGTTATGGTCCCTAAGAGTGGCAATTTAATAAGGACTGGTCTTCATTAAGTAACTGTCTGGAAGTTACAGACAATTAAAAGAGAAGAACCGTTACTGGTCTTCATTAAGTAACTGTCTGGAAGTTACAGACAAGTAAGAGAGAAGAACCGTCACTGGTCTTTGTTAAGTAAATGTCTGGAAGTTACAGACAATTACTTAATGAAGAACCGTTTTCTCACTTCAGTTCTATATAAGAATGAGTTTCTCATTCTTGAAAGCAACGAAATAAAATACAGAGAGAAAATCCTTTAAGAAAAACAAATTGATTCTTCCTTCGAATCAATTACAAAAGTGTGTTTTGGTTGCCATCTCTTAGAAGAATCAATAACCTAGCAAAGGATCGCCGATCATCTGCTCTAAGTCAGGAATCTGAAGATCAAAGAATGTCTACATCCTGTAAGTATTTATTCCGCATTATTATAGGATGATTTAACTTCATGATTCAATAAGTTAGATTAGAAATCCGTAAAGTATTAGTATTTCTATCAAGCACATCTCAGCTCACAATAATTTTATGAGAAACACGATCAACTACTTTATAAACTTCATACTCTTCACTTACAAAAAGATTATTTGAAAATCTTATCATACTGTTTGATTCTCTTATTATCATATACATGCACGTGAGATATACATAAAAAAATTCTGAAAAATTTACAAATTATTTATATACATTCCAAGATTTTCATGAAATTTGTTTTAATAGAAAAATATCATACTACTATTTAGAACATGCACAATCTACTTTACCGTCTCAAGCCACAATTTTTTTGGAATTTTCTTCTCATGTATTTTAATAATAATGCAAATTATATTTTATGTCACCTAACTTTCTTCGTAAGTGTATGCAACTATAAATTATATTTTAATCTTAATTATTGTACATAAACTAATATACTTTTGCGATGTAAATCACCTCCTCGATCAATGCAAAGACATAATGAATATTCTTTTATGTTTTAACCTTTATTTTATAGTTTTCAAAGGAAGTGGATGTTTCTCATTTTGAATGAAAAATATATTAAGTTTTTATACTAAAATTAACAGTAAAGGTGATAAAATATATATTATTGCTTGATAAGATAAGATTTATTGATATATATATATATGCACCAATTAAAGAGGGTATAAATGTTTCGTGTGCTTTTTTGTTAAATAAGTCTCGAGCTTCATACCAAGCAATTTTTATATACATTTATTGAAGGTTCGAACTCAAGTAGATTCTTAACTGTATTTATTTCCTATAATGATTTCAGACCAATCCATGTGAGATGTTTGTATGGTTAATGCTATATGTGAGGTTGATCATTAGTTATTAACGAAAACCCATATTCTCATATTTTTCAAAAAATGGCATGAGTTTAAAAAATATTCGATTTTATGATATATTAGCCTCCATAATACATTACGAATGATGAAAAATCTTTTATTTTTATTATTAAACGAGTATACAATATATTTTTCTTGGAGTTGGCCATGACCAATAAATTATTCTTTAACTCATATCATAAAATTTCAAGTGCCTATTTCAGCAAATCTTATATTCCTCTATTAGAATATTATCATTCCATAGTAGAGTGAGTGATTAATTATTTTCCAATGCTATGGAGTATCCTAAATCGATATCTTAATCATAAAGTATTTTTATTTTATACCACATATGGTTGATTGAACTCAAATCCATTAACAAAATATGATATCCGTCAGAATTTTAGAGATTCATGTATGCCATAATGAACATCTCTTCATTTGTTTATGCAAAGTTTTCATAAAATATTTTTCTTTATTGGAGAAGTCCCACTAAAAATGCCCAAGCTTATGATAGTTGTAATATTTTTAATAAGTTTATCGTATCCAATCATATATCTTCATTTACCTTTGCACAAATTTGAGGGAATCGTAATACTTGCTCATCCATGATATGTTGGTATACCTTCGTCCATGCACCCATTAGGTGTTTTGAAGTTAATCAATAAAAAAGTAATATAAATATTTTGACTCGTTAATATAGCACACATCATAATCATATTTTGGAGTCATGGATCACATGATCTTTTTAAATAATTATCACGTCTTCAATTTCTTTTCATGAATACTTGTGATGAATTTTTTAAAAATACTCATGAATTAATTTTCCATCTTTCGTATAAAAGATCTAAAACTCGTTCTTAAGAGTTTGCGGTTCTGAATGCTCAACTCACGATGTATTAAATTATTTTTATTTCTAAATATTTTTTTGTATAATATTCTTTTAATATTAATTTTATAATTAATCGATTAGTAATGTGAAATATATAATTTTTCATGTTATGTTTTTTTATGTTGTGAATTTTCCAATATAGTTTAGGTCATCTTTGATAAACTTTATCTATGTTTTAATTTTATTTTATAAAAATAAAAATGAAATTATAATTTTGGCAAAAGTATAAGGTAAAAGAAATGTATCATGCATTTTACATTGTTAAATTAAAAGTCATCCATATATATATATAAAAGAAACTTATTTTTCAGACTGTAACTTTTGTATTGGTTTGCTATTTTTGTTTAATGATATGATAGTACTTTTTTGTTTGAGTAGTTTTTGAATTTATATACTATACGCACGCGTATGAGCTAAATTATTTATAATTTTGTAAAAAAATAATGCAAAGACAACAAAAAGACGCGTAGGAGTAAAATTAAAGAGCTTAAAACGTTGTACCATTATCCACGTGTTCAGCACCTATTCATATCGGTAGCCGACCATCTAAATCTCTCCGACTCCATGTTTAATCCGTGTGGCTTGCACGACAGCATTAAAATTAAAAAGAAATACTAATGAACATCAATGGTTTTATTAAACAAAGCAGTTATGGCAGCAGATCCGATACCAAAAGCTGATGTTTGACTTTTTGCCGATATGCGTGGGCCCCACAACATTATATATAGTGTGTCTGTGTGACTAGCGGTCACCGACCAGCAGTTCGCTTAGCTGAAATGGTAGGCAACGGAGTGGTTTGTTTCGTTCTCTGCTATTTTAAGGGCTTAAGATCTGCTCGTACTAATATGGGTCTTGGATCCGATAGACTTATTGGGCCATCAAAGTCTCTATGTCATTTAGATTTGTACAATATTGCAGTCTTCACGTTTTCAAAAAGCATGAAGCTTGATATGAGCCGAATTCAAGATTGTTTTTTCTACATTTTGCTTTTACGAATGATGACTTGCAAACTGTTAAGGAGAATCTTTGGTATAAAGTATTGTTAATGAATGTATAAAACAATTCAAAAGAGAAAAGAAAACGAAATTTCTGCATTATTTTTTAAAGCCGAAAATCAGATGTTTTTACCTTTTTTTTTTTTTGATATTTTGGTAACATTGAACATTAATTAAAAGGTTTTTCTATATTCATCATTATGGAGATTTTTTTTAATCGTGTAGTAAAATGTGTTTGATTTCCAAATTAACTCTTGAAATTTTATAAGAGAACAATTTAAAATTGAAATTATTTTGGTGGTTCTTCATGATATTAGTCGGACAAAATCAGAGTTTTTACTCCGAATTAGAGAATGAATGAAAATGTTGGCATACATTTCTGAACGAAACAAAATGAATAGATTTGTCGACTAATAAAGACCAATTTCAATTGTAAAAATAGTTTTGTCCAAAACCGATTAAATTTGAATTTAAAATAAAATCGGCAGCCCTTAGACCTTGGAAAAAGCTACCGACCATTGAATCCGCTAAGCACAATATTATCTATCAAGTGTACACTCTGTATTCTCCAACTTGTTCGATATAATATTATGACTACATTGGTTTGGTTGACTAGTTAATCCAATTACACTAAAATAACAATTGTCTCATATTTTAGTGCAATTCATGATTAACTAAAGTAAAAGCACAACAAACAAAAATTTATGCATAAATGAAACATCATGATGATTACATTTCATATTAGTATGTTACATGATAAGGGAAAAGTCGAAAATAACAAATCTGCCAAAGTAATAAGTTTTATGATTCGAGAAGATAGAAATTTTTCCTTTTACAAAATCCTTCAACTTCTATTTATACTATTCTAAACCGTAACCCCCTTTATTAAATATAAACATTTAATGGGCTGCGACTGCCGTTACATTAATTAACACTAATCCCTTTAATTATGGTTCTTGGATGTTTGAATGTTGACTACTCCTTGATTGTCAGTCTTTAATATAGTCTACAATTCTTACTTTGCTCGCTGTTTGTCGTTGTAACGGTTAATTTCACAAGTCACCACGCGGGGTGTCCTTCGTGGTTCTGCCCGACGAGAATCGAGGCCTTCTTGTTCGCTCAGGTCAGTTCTGATGTAAGTTTGCTTTCGGCCGAGCGACATTGCACATCGCATCCCTCGATCATGCTTGCCCTTGATCGTTCTTCACTTGATTGTGGTCGGGAGCGGATAAGTTTTCAACTAGCTTTGGCCGAGCGAGCGTGCTTTTAATCGAGGTCTGCTCGACATGAGTTCAAGCGCGCTCTGCATCGTATCTCTTCTGCTCTGATTGATTGCGTCGTCCTCTTTTAAAGTCTTTCTGCGGTCCTGCTCAGATTCAAACTGCCCTGCTCTGCTAGTCTGAGTCTTGCTGTGCTCTTCTTTTCCTCCACTTGGTTTGATGTGTATTCTTTATATTGGTTGCGGGTGCCTACTCCCTTATCAGGGCTCCCCATAGTCCAAATAGTAAGTGTGAAAACAATTACTGGTTGGAATAGAAAAATGAATATAAAAGAAAATATATATGTGATGTGGCAACCGCTGATTTGATAGCGTGTGTCAATTTGGTTTGATTTTCTGACAGATTACTGCCAAAAAGCATGCTAAACATTTAAGTTCTTGATGCGGGTTTTGACAGGTGGCATCATTTTAACAACGGTTTAATAAGTGAACCGTTTGGGTAATTTATCAAACGTTTTTTCGAAAAATCATAAGTCATTATTCTAATAAGAGATTTTGTGAGCTTATAACTTTTTAGAGAGAAAAACTACAACATCGTCGCATTTGCATCGGTTTGTTCGTACACTCGTCGGAGAAGTCGTCGGAGATACCGTCGGAGGGCAGAATATTAACAGAAAAAAGGTATGTAGCTTCTTCTGGGTCTGTTTTTCATTGTTTTAGGTAGATAGTGTAAGGGGAATGATTTAAAGGGTTGATGGGAATAGTAAGATTGCATGATGTGTATCAACCCAACTAACAACGAATGGGTGGAGGATGTTGCTGAGCATCGTGCTTAGCTCCCAGCTCTTCAAAATTCCTCTTTGCTTGGCTGGCGTGTTAGCGGGGATGGAGGTGGCCAATTTGGCTTGGTCGCTATTTTTTTATGTTCAATTAAATGGGGCGAGGAATATAGTGGATCTACCTAACTCAGATAAGACCTGGAAACATAGATTTATTTATGTGTCCGGTAACTGGGAGCATGAAAATGCTAACATGAATCTTCAATTAGAAAGGCGGTGGAAGTCTAAGTGTAAGGCTTTGTAAATGTGTGAGTGTTGATTAAGTGATAAATGTGATGGTAATTTGTCTTGTTGATGCAGGTGATGGAAAATACCACGAGTGGTGTAAAGAGGGTCGACTAAAGGGGTCGGTGAATCTTTTGGCGAAGATATCTGCTGCAGCGCACTCTGCTTGGAGAGGCGAGCCGACTCAAGTCTTTTCAGTGGTGAATTATCTGAAAGCGGGTCTGTGGCGTATCCCTGAAGTGGTGGTTTCAGAAGACGGCACGGTATTGATGTCTGGTAGTGAGAAAGAAGCCACGTTGGAAAGGTTCCGAGCACTATTTGAGCAAAAGTGTGAGGAAAGTGACTTTTCTGGGTTGGGCTTGTCTGTGCCAGCAGATCGGAGGACGAGAGAAGCGAGCAGCTCATCTTTTACGCTCGAGAGGGCACATCAAGGGGAAGAGGTGGATATTCCGAACAAAGAAGGGAAATTGGCCATTATCGGTGAAGAGGTTGGAGGCAGTGGCAAGAAGACGAGGTCCCGTGATAAGGACTCTAAGGAAGCAGTGAGCCATTTGAAAAAAAGAAGAAGGGGGGTGATTAGGGCTACCCCTTTTTCCCAATGGAAACTGACGCTGGTGGATGATGATGAGGTGGATGAAGCTGATGGGGGCCAGGTTAAGGATGCTGGCGATGTGCAAAGAAAGAAGAAAGAGAAATCTTCTGGTTAGGATCCAAAAGTTGTAATAATTGAGGACAAGGCCCCGGATGTAGATGAAGGAAAGATAAAGAAGGTGCCGCCCCCTCATGTGGCATACAGAATGAAAAAAATTTGTGCACGACCTCGGGCCGGGGGCGTCGTTAGTGAATGTTTTGGTGCCAGAGGTGGTGCAGTCGGAGAGGCCGGGGGAGATTAGGGATGGTGCTCAGCAGCTCCCTCAACATACTGAAGCACTACCGGAGCCGTTAGTAAAGCTGATGATGCCCGCGGCGTCCCAGATGATCATTGACCATGTCCGACATGGTTCCGACATGGTTCCGACTTGTCCTTCTATTATACGCTTCCCATGAGCGAGATTTTACAGCGTCAACTGGAGTTGGCTCTGGAGGTATGTGTTGAATGCGAACTATGAGGTAGTCAGTTCGGTATTATGCATGTATTAAAGAAATTGTTGCTTTCATGATGTGCTTATACAGATGCAATATAACTCGCATGCTTTGGCGTATCGGCGCATGTCTTCGGTGGATGTCCGAGCGATGGAGAGATGGAAACCAGAGCTTATGTTTTTTGGCTCCATGCACGGGCTTACTATTGAGTTGGCCCGATTCAGTAATGTGTATGGATCGGCCAAGTAGCGGGCATAGAAGGCACAAAAGAAGAACGAAGAGTTATTGCGCTAGCTAGGGAAGACATGTGCCGAACGAGACGCAGGGAGCAAGCAGTGCTTGGAGACGCTGACGAGTACAACACTTTTGACGGCTCAAAATAATGAGCTGTTGAAGAAGAATGATGCCCTTGTTGTCCAGAATTCGTAACTGATGGAGCAGAGCATGCGCCAAGCGACCAAGGTGGAGGAGCATGCCTCCAAAGTGGCTGACCTGTCTGTTGAGCTAGCTGATGTGAAGATTTAGTTGGCCGCACTGCGAAAGGAACAAGAAGAGAGGCGCGGCGAGGTGGTTGGGTTGAAGAAGAAGACTGTTGTCGATTTAGAAGCTAGGGAGCGCCAAGTTATGCAAGTGGAGTTGGGAAAGGTGTAGAAGGACAAAGTAAAGTTGTTGATGAAGCTGAGGGCCCTTAATCCGAACATGGATTTTGGTTCTTACAAAAATTTGCTTCCAGTCGTGGAGGCAGAGAAAGCGGGCGTCGCCGATGTGGTAGCGAATCTTGATAGTTGATGTAGGAGAACTTGAAAAACATTATTTTTGTATTGACAAATACCTTATTTAGTCAGGTAATTTAAATGTGTACGTTGATCTGTTAATGCTCCATGGGGCGTGTTTATACTTTTACTTTGTTTAAAGAATGAACTTTTTCTGTAAGATCGAGCACAGTAGGGCTCATTGCGTAACTTATGGTTACCAAGTGGCCATAGTTGAGTTCGTGGAGCGACCAGTTCGGCCAATTGTGTAACCCAGTGGCCTTGGAGTAGTTCGCGTTTAATAATACCCGAGTGCGGTATTGAGCACAGTATGGCCCGTTAACATAGCCTAGCGGGCGTGACCAATTAACCTATTTGTCATATTTATTAGAACTTGTCTAAGTGTGGCACAGTATGGCCCCCATTGCCTAACCATTTAGGCGTGGTTCATGACCATGTGGCGGAGTTACAGAAAATAAGTATAAACACAGTTGGCGAAAACGATAAATGTTATTGATGTATAAGTAAGTAGATGCCTCATTGGAAAACCCTTCCGCCCCATCAGAAGAGAAAAATAGCGCATCGAGTAGCGTTACATTATATGGTGGTATATTTTAAGATAACTTATATTCCATGGGTGTTTTAGGGCTTTGCCCTCAGCATCAGCAAGGCGGAATGCTCCGTGATGGCCCTTGGCGATGATGGTGTACGGCCCGTCCCAGTTAGGACACAGCTTGCCCAGTATCTGGTCGCCCACTCCCTGGAAAATATTTTTCATGACGAGATCGCCAACGTGAAGAGTCCGATGTCGAAGTTGGGAATTAAAGAGGCTATGCATGAGGCTTCTGTAATGCTCGGCACGTATGCGTGCCTGGTCGCGCTTTTCCTGAATCAAGTCGATGTCTGCTGCTCGTCTTGCGTCGTTATCTGTTTCAGAATAAACAGTGACTCGGTGGGAGGGGATCAGTATTTCAGCTGGTACAACGGCTTCAGTTCCATAGACCATAGAAAATGGAGTAGCGCTCGTTGTGGCCCTTGGTGTTGTTCGGTATGCCCATAATACGTCAGCTAGTTTGTCAGGCCAGCTTCCCTTTGCTCCATCAATTTTTTTCTTGATACCTTCGAGAATGGTACGATTGGTGACTTCCACTTATCTGTTCGCTTGCGGGTAGTAGGGCGTGGCGAAGTACTGTGTGATGCCAAACTTATCGCAGAAAGTGGAGAGTGATTTGTTGTTGAATTGAGGTCCATTGTCCATCATCAGGACCCGTGGTATGCCAAAGCGTGTGAGTATTTGGTTGTGAATGAAGTCACATACCTCATGGGATCGGGTGTGCGCCAATGCTTTGGCTTCTACCCATTTGGTGAAGTAGTCGACCGCAACGATGATGAATTGGTGTTTGCCTGTAGCCATCAGCAACGGTCCAACGAGGTCAGTACCCCATTTGTCGAAGGGACAAGGGATAGGGCTAGCTGTCATTGGCTCGCCCGGCTTATGGGTAGAGTTAGCATGCTGCTGGCATGCATGACATTGTTGAACTAGGTTTTCGGCGTCGATATCGAGTTCGGGATAGTAAAATCCTGCAAGGAGGAAACGAAAAATGAGGCTTCGGTGGCCGCAGTGCACTCCGGAGTTGCCGGCATGTAAATCGTAAAGGACTGATGAGGCTTCCTCTTTGTTTAGGCAGCGGAGGAGTGGCCGGGTGGCGCTCTTTCTGTATAGGGTGATGTCAAGTAGGCAATATTTGAATGCTTTGAACTGGAATGCGCGGGCAAAAGCCTTATCTTGTGGTATTTTTCCATGGGTGAGATACTCTATGAAGAGGATGGGCCAGTCGTGGTTATTACTGACCGAGAATAATTGAGAATCCTGTCTGAAATGGGCCGTACTTGGAACCACCTGAGTAATAAGAAGAGAGTGATCCATGGCTGCTACTGCTTTAGCTAAGGTATCAGCGACGGAGTTAGCGATGCGGGGTATCTGCTCGTAGTGGACTGAGTGGAATTCTGCTTCGACTTCCTTGAGCATCGCGAGGTAAGTTTTGGTGGTGTCCTGCTTGGCATCAAAGATACCTTTAGCCCGATTGATAACTAGTTGGGAGTCCGACCGCACGCGGATGTTGGTCGCACCGTAGATATGTGCTAGACGCATGCCTCCAATAACGGCCTCATATTCTGCCTCGTTATTTGTTGTTGGGAAGTTGAATCAAATGGCTTGCTTGATTTGCTCTCCTGTTGGTGTTTGTAAAAGAATGCCAGCCCCATCCCCCGAGGTGGAAGATGCGCCGTCGACTTCGAGGGTCCAGGAACTCCTATCCGTGGGGGAATCGGGGTAATTCCTTGTTACCCACGAAACTGTTCTTGAATGTGCTCCAGAGGCCTGCGAAGTCGCTTATGGAACTCTTGGGGAAACTGCTGAACCAGTCCATCGCATTACCCTTAAGGGTCATGGAAAGATCCCTACATAACATAACATCGTCTGGATTGAAGGCGAGCATCATATTTCTGAACTGTTCCAAGTACCGTTTCGGGTCCCCAGATCTATCATAAACCTCCAATCGAAAATGGTCGAATTTTTGGGGGAGCTGGGCGGCCAGTATTTTTTCGGTAAAAGGCGATTCCTTGAGGACGTAAGCGGCCATGGTAGGGCGTACATGGTCGTACTGCTTACTCACTGCTTCTTTTTCGTCCATATGCACAAGCTGGTTTTGTCGCTTTTGCCCGTCGCTGTCTCCCATACCTTCACCGAGTTGGCCCCGTTTGGAGGATCCTTCTCGCACTACTGCTCGACTTACCTCGATGACCGACTTAGGTGGGCGCTGATGGTCGTTTGAACGCAGTTTTGACGTTAGCGCGTTGACAACTTCCTGGAGTTCCGCCATGGTTACCTTGTTTGCTATGTCCCTGGCTTCCTGGTCGCTATCTGCCTTACCTTGGGCTTCTTGCATCGTCAAAATCTGGTGCTCCAATCGTTGAACTTCCATTGTGTCTGTGGCAAGCTAGATGGGTCAATCAGGGTCAGAGCGCCTCTGTGTAGGACCTTTTCTGGGGTGTCTTGGCTAGGTGGAGGAGGTAGCGTTGGCCCAACAGCAGGATTGACGACATGGTTGGGGCTGGTCATGGTAACACGTCTCTTGTTTGGTTCAATATCAATCCCGGATCGAGTTACTACCATTGTATTTTTTTTGCTTTTGATGTTCCCACAGACGGCGCAAAAAATGATAAGGGAAAAGTCGAAAAAAACGAATCTGCCAAAGTAGTAAGTTTTATGATTCGAGAAGATAAAAATTTGTCCCTTTACAAAATCCTTCCCCTTCTGTTTATACTATTCTAAACCGTAACCCCCTTAATTAAATATAAACATTTAATGGGTTGCGACCACCGTTACATTAATTAACACTAATCCCTTTAATTATGGTCCTTGGATGTTTGATTGTTGACTCCTCCTTGATTGACAGTCTTTAATATAGTCTACAATTCTTACTTTTCTCGCCGTTTGTCCTCGTAACGGTTAATTTCACAAGTCGCCACGCGGGGCGTCCTTCGTGGTTCTGCCCGGTGAGAATCAAGGCCGTCCTTACTGAGGCTGTCCTGTCTGCTCAGGTCAGGTCTGATGTCAGTTTGCTTTCGGCCGAGCGACATCGCACATCGCATCCCTCGAGCATGCTTGCCCTTGATCGTGCTTCACTTGATTGTGGTCGGGAGCGGATAAGTCTTCAACTGGTTTTGGCCGAGCAAGCGTGCTTTTAATCGAGGTCTGCTCGACATGAGTTCGAGCACACTCTGTATCGTATCTCTTATGTTCGGATTGGGTGACTCTTCTGGTCTAATTGAATCCGTCGTCCTCTTTTAAAGTCTTTTTGCTCTTCCTACTTTATGCGAACCTGCTCGGATTCAAACTGCCCTGCTCTGCTGGTCTGAGTCTTGCTCTGCTCTTCTTTTCCTCCACTTGGTTTGATATGTATTCTTTATATTGGTTGCGGGTGCCTACTCCCTTATAATTACGCATTTCAAATATTCGAATATCAAGGTATCACTAACGACTTCATAATGAATACATGAAGACGATATACAATTAAATTTACATTCTCAAATGTTCTTACTTGACACTATCTTGTACTAGTCTTGTATCATTATCCTTCTAAAACATATCAAATCCAAGTCTTAGCTTCTTGAAGCGGCTAAACTTCATGCTCAACTAATTTGCATATGCATATACAATTTTTCAAAAGAACTACTAAGAAGATAAACTTCAACCTCCACAACTTATAGGTCTGAACACATACCTTAGGATGATACTAAAAATGTGCTCCAATATTTAGATGTTAAGCTTTCCATATTGAATTCAACACTTAATGTTATATTATATGAAAATATCTAAATATATTAAAAAATCACATCAAAGAACCTTCAAGAATCGAAGAAAATCTAATATAAGTTAAACCATAAACCATGATTATTTTCATATACTTGAATACTCAGTCTTTAACTTGCCAATAATACAAACTAGGATTGCTAGTATACCTACTAAACTTTACAACACCGTAGGAAATATCCGGCCTAATGCTAGTCATGGCACACATAAAACAAATAATGGCTGTTGAGAGTATTCAAGTTGAGATATTGCAACACCTTTGTTAAGTAGAAGTTAAAGACTGATCCGTATGTGTGTTAACCGGAAAATAATCTTTAAAATTAATTTTTAAAATATCTTCTCAATATAATGAGAATTCAAAATCGATATACTATTGTTCGTTCGCTTGATATTTATGTTAGAAATCATCTAGCTTCCCCCAAGTCCGTTATCTCAAAACTAGATGAAAAATATATTATCGTTTCATTAACTTGATTTTGGTTAGTATCAAAGATCAACATGTCATCCACATATAGACAAATTATAACTCATTTACCAGAAGCATCAAATTTCCCCTAATATACACATTTGTCTGCTCTATTAAGAATATAACCATTTGAAAGTACCACATTATCAATTTGTTGATGCCAATTTTTTTGTGCTTGTTTCAGACCATACGAAGATTCATACAACTTGTATACCCTGTTTTCACACCCATGCATAATTAAACATTCCGGTTGTTACATATAAATCTCTTCATCCAAATCATCATTCAATAATTTAGTTTTCACATCCATTTGATGAACTACAAAATTATATACAAATGCAAGTTCTATCAACAGTCTAATAATGGATATCCTAACAATCAGAGCATAAGTATCAAAAGAAGTCAATCCCTTCACTTTACCTAAAGCCTTGGATAACCTATCTAAATTTATACATTTCAATGGTACCATATACTTTCATTCCATTTTAAAAGTCCATATATTTCATAATAATTTGCAACCAGGAGGTAGATCAGCTGATCCACATGTATCATTATATATGGTAGAATTTATCTTATTTTGGATAAATTCTTTCCATAATGTAATATCCATTGATGTCATAGCTTCACTAATAATCCCCAATAATAAATAATATTAATATTGATAATAAATCTCATATCTTAGCCATTTAACCAAATATAATTGAAAACCATATCCAAAAGACCTAGTTTTTATAGCTCTAGTGCCTCTTTTTGATTTAGAAGGTTCAGTACAAAAATGGTATCTCTTGATATATCTTCAGCTTGAACTGAGTTCCTATTAAAAGAGTTCTGAATCATGTCTCAAAGTCTAGGTATAGATGTAAATACTTTTTCATAAAATATTGCATCTATTGACTGTATAACCGTGTTTACAGACACATAGTCATTAGGTTCCAACACATAAAACCTATAAACAACGGAATGATCAGCATGGCCAATGGAGATACAATATATACCTATTTTACCAAACTTTTCCTTTTAGGTTCAATGAGCCTTACAACCGCTCTACAACCCCAAATTCTCATAAAACTCAATATTGGACGATTTTTATATCAAAGCTCATATGAGCTTTATTCATTTATGTAGAAATTCTATAAAATAACTAACAGTTTGTTAACATAGTCTTATCTAAAAATCTTTCACTCAACCCCGTATAGGATATCATGGAATTAACGATTTCTTTCAAAGTTATATTCTTCATATTTGTCATACCGTTTTATTGTGGTGTATAATAAGTCATGGTTTGATATATTATATAAGTAGATTGAAAGTATATCAGATCATAATAATCATATCTTCCATCTCTACGTAAATTTTTAACAAAATTATTTTTAAGTAGCTCTACTTCTTCTTTATAAAATTTAGAAAAACCTTTATTCTTAGCATTCATCAAATAAATATAGCAATATATAGATGCATCATCAATAAAAGTAATAAAATAATTTTTATTTTCTAACAAATGGGTAACATGGAAATCACATAGATTACTATATACTAGTTCTAATATTTTGGAAACTTGGTTAACATCATTTAAAGGTTTTATGGTTATATTAGTTTACATTCAAGTCTTATATAACTTATTATTTACATCAACATGAGGTATAAAACTCATTTTCGGCACGTATTTTATTATTTTATAATGTACATATCCTAGTCTAGCATGCCATAATTCTTTTTTATTTAATTGTTTCTTCAAGTATTAGTAAAGCGATGCAATCGAATTCATGTTGAAATAAAGCAGTAATATTTTACATAAACATACCATTACATAAAGATACAAAGCCTACAAGTACACCATGTTTTGATAATATATACTTTTCATTTTTATACACTTGTTTGAAACCATAATTTATCAAGACAACACCGAATAATAGATTATTCTGAATCCCGAGAACATACATTATATTGTTTTATAGTACATACTTTCCAAAAGTAAAAACTAGCTTAACATTTCATAGTCCTTTGATTAGCTTGGTTGAAATTTTTCCCATTTTTAATGTAGATCTATCTTGAGTTTGTTGAAATCATTTAAACATCAAAGATCTTTATATACATAACTTGTTGCTTCCGGATTAATCCACCATTAAACATTATCATCATGCATATAAAATTATTAAGCTATTAGTGACACATAATTCTAACCAGAATTATAATTTTGAACAAAAACATTTCACCTTGTTACTTTTCTGGATCCTTAGACCCACTTGGACCAAATTTTTTACCAGTTGGACCATAATTATTTTTATATTTTCTAACCTGGCAATTCATCGTAAATGACATGTTCGCCATACTTCGAACATGCCACCTTTGGCTTATTAGTGGAATATGTTTTTTGTTTCCTTTAAAATTTCTTCAATTTCAATTTCTAGTATTTGCATTGTTAGATAATCTAAAGTTTTAACCATATTAACGTTGGGGTTTCCTAATGTTCTTATAGAGGTGGTTTTGGTACGGTTGCCCTACCAAGCTCTCTAAATCATTATTCTTACCAATTATTTGGTATTACAAAATTGAGTACCATTACCCTATAAGTTTTTGGTATACCTCTTTTTGCTATACCAAAATATTCTGTTCGGTTCAGTAGCGCAAAATAAAAATAAAACACAAAAAGATCAATTAAAAACAAAGAATTTATCTTTTAAAGAGTTTTATTAGGAATATTTAAACAAATAAAAAATATAAGATTAAAATAAGTATGTTCGTTTGTTTTAGAATTTAAGTAGTTCAATTTTATACTTTAATTTGATATAGAAATTGTTGATACAAAATCATTTTTTGACTGCTTTAACAATTATTACGAGAAATATCATAACTTTGTCTAAACTTGTTATTTTTATACAATATTTTTTGTATTAAAAACTAGGCTTATAGATGTCAACAAATATACATGATGTTAAATTTTAAATGTTCTAAAAATTGTAGAATCATATTCGAATTCGATCTAAATTTTATTGATGCATAATCAGTTTCTGACCATTTTGACATATGTTACGAGAAATACGATAACTTTGTCTACTAATTTTATTTTCATATGATAATTTTTTATGTTAGAAACTAGAGATGTAGATCTTTGCAACTATATATGAAATTAAAATTTAAACATTCTAAATCAGTACAAAATTATATTTTAATTTGAATTATAATATATTGATACAAAATAGGTTTTTTTACAGCTTTGACAACTCTTACAAGAATACGATAACTTTGTGTATAAATATTTTTAGATTTGTTTGTTATTAGAAACTTTATATGAGATTAAAATTTAAACATTCTAAATCACTACAAAATTATATTTAGTTTGATCTATAATATTTTAATATGATATGATTTTTTATTAGAAACTAGTGTCATAGATGTTAACAACATTATATGAGACTAAAATTTTAACATTCTAAATCTTTACAAAACTACATTTTAATTAGATCTAAAATCTATTGATGTAAAATAGATTTTTAACAAGTTTGATGATTGTTACGAGAAATACGATAAATATGTTTAGAACTTTTATTTTAATTAGATATTTTTTTTCGTTAAAAACTAGATTCATAGATATTCGATACAATATGTGTAATTAAATTTTATATATTTTGAGTGAGTGTGGACTTAAATTTTAAGTTAATTTTAATGCAAGATTGGTTTTCTACAAATAATTATTACAAGAAATACCATAATTTTGTATATAAATTTTATTGCAATACAGAACCAATGTGAAAAGAATAATAATATTTAAAAAAATCAAAATTTTATATTTTTTATATATAAATTTAAATTATATGTTTTATTTAAAATTCTGGTACGATACGATATTACCACTTGATTGATATTGAATAGCAATGCCCTACCAAAAATAATCTGTATGGAATACTAATTTAAATTTCCCTACCATACTAAAAAATAGGTCAAAAATCAGTATGGTTCAGTTGCACATCGGTATGGTAAGACAATAAAATAAAAAAATTGACCCATATGTTCTTACCCTTAAGCTCTTAAATCTTAAAATGACTCCCAATTACAACTACAATCATCTTTTCCTTGTCATGTTTTAAAGTGGGTTTAAATTTGTTTTTCACGATGATGGTAATTTGTTTATAATACTATACACAAATATATATTCATCCATTTTCATGTTATGTCAAACTAAGTGACCTAAATTTTTTAGTAATTCATTGTACTGTTCCATGACCATTCTAGAATAAATCATTTTGTAATTGATAAAATTACTAACCAAAAACTTCTTACTATAAGCATTTTCAGCCATATATTTGGATTCAAGTGAATCACATAGTTCTTTTACACACTTGACATTCTGGTATACATCAAATAAAGAATCCAATAGTTACTGTTTAAGATGTGACCACGACATATGTAGTCATTGTTCTTTTTTTATAGCACCTATATATTTTCTCAAGTTTTTCATTCTCAATTATCTCTAGTATGAGAGTTCTCAAAACATCTTTAGGATGGTAAACAAAAAATGCATTTTTTCTTCCATCTTTTATAATCATGGCCTTCAAACTTGTCCAACTTAGCAAACTTAATTGTTATATCCTCCGCTGATTCTCTATTCTTCATTTCAATATTCATACACATCTAATTTGGATCTTTTATAGTAAAATGTGTTTGATTCTCTAGATAACTCTTGAAGTCTTGCATGAGAATAATTTCAGATTGAAATTACTTTGGTGGTTCTCCTAAATACCAATCAAATAAAATCAGAGTTTCTACTTTGAAGTAGAGAATGAATGAAAATGTTTTCATCTGTTTCTAAATCAAACAAAATGAATATATCTCCCGACCAACGAAAACCAATTTTGATTGTAAAAAACAGTTTTGTCTAAAACCGGTTGAATTTGAATATAAATTAAAGCCATAATCCTCTTGGACCTCGTAAGATGCTTCCCTCCCTTAGGTATTACCTCGAGGCTACTAACACTTGACATCACTAATGATAATATTATCTACCAAGTGTGCACTCTGCGCTTTCCAACTTGTTTGATAAAATGTTATGACTATATTGGTTGACGAGTCAATCAAATTACACTTAAATATCTAACAAAGCATACATGTTGTCATGTTCTACTCTGTTCTTTTCATATATTTGGATCGACATTTTCACTATAACTATTTATCTTTTATTCATGTATTATTTATTTTTTATTCGCTTTAACTTGTTTATATCATTTACTCCAGTCTTTTGATTGTTTTGTCAAACTTGTACTACCTTTTCATTTGAGCAACCTGTCCAAATCACTTAATCGATATTGATCGTCCTTCTCACAAGCTTCAATTTAATAATATATATCATCATATCTTCTTACCGTATATAAATTTATACCTCACATAATCTCTAGTTTATATTGTTGTACATCGTCAACTTATTAATATGTCTTTTCTTCTTTCTAGATCTTATTTAATTATATGCCTTATATTATATCCATCTTACTATCCCCTTTATCATAGATATTCAACTCATTATTAAGGACATATAAACCTTAAGTGAAACATGAGCTTACCACCGAAGAAGTTTGGGTGTTCAAATTTTTGTGGTATGAAAATTTTCTTATTAGAATTTAAATGCATTTTTATTTAAAATTTGGATTAAAACTGAACTTTAATATCTTATTCACTAAATATTCTTCAAAATTATTTAATTTCATATTAAATAAGATATAAACTCTAAACGTTTATGTTGAAAATGTCACATTTTAAAAACGTCTCAAAATTTTAAAAACGTCATCAAAATTTGCTAAACACGATTTATATAGTCCGTAATAAAACTCATCTTTTTTTTTCTCTTCTCAAAAAACTCGTAAACCTCTAAAGCTTCAAAAACACAAATATGCTTTCAAGCTATTTTAAGAAATGCAATGTATACAATCTTTCATTACAACATCATTTACGTATATTTGCATATTTTTCTGGAGATTTCTTTGTTTAGGGCTTCAAATTAGGGTTTTAAGTTTCTGCCTATTTTTTTTAAAAAAATTTAACTTTTCTTATTTTAGTAGTTTTAATTCGTTTTGGGTTTCATTTATGAGTAATCTTGTTCCTATATACCTTTACATACTTAAAATTTATGATGTAGGGTTCGAGTTTGAAAACTTTGGGTTAAGGTTCAGTGTTGTTCATTTTTATATATATTGTGATTTCGAGCCCTTAGGTCGAAATTAGATTACAAAAAATTTCGATCCAGTGGGTCAAAATTAGTTGTATTACCAAAAATAAAAATATGATGTCTTGGGTCGAAATCCGTGTATGTTATACTAATTTGCGGGTTGTAATTGTTTTTAAAATTGTTAAAATAAGTGTTAAAATCATGTTAAAGATGTAGTTTATACTTCAATTTTAGTTTTTTCAGCTTTCTTTTGGTTTGAAATAATTTGTTCGCTTTTCATTTAAACTATTTGCTTAATTGCTGGTTTTTGGATTTTTAAAAGAATATACCAAGATTTTTGATTTGTTTTGGACGTCGCTGTTCTTGATTGAGTGTAAATTAAGTGGATATTTTTAACACGATGAGTGACATCAAATTATAAACTAGAATACAGTAAGTATAAGGTGGTCATGTGTCATTGAAGATTTTTTATTTTGTTTATTAAGTGATATTTTAAACATAAATGGGAAGGTTTGCCTATATAAAAATGAGTGTTGTGTTGATATGATTGGTTGATTCCAATCGAGACTTTTTTAATAGAAGTAATAAATTATAGTCAGAGTTCTGGTTGTGATCCCATGCCAAGATGGAAAGCTTGTGATGGATGAGTGATATAAGTGTTGCAGCAATGGAAGCAGAGGAATAAGTTAAATAAAATAGTGAAAATTATGAAAATATTATGAAGAATGTGTCATGATATTATCGACCCTCAACAATGAAAGCATAAGTTGTATTTATAGATATTACACCAGCTTAGTTACTAAAAACTTGTTAATGTATAACTAAAGTCTTTTAAGGAAAATGTTCGGCCTAGAGCCTTATAAGCCTATAATTATGCCTAAAGACTTATTAGACTAAAATCAAGATAATGCCTAATAAAAAAACTTGAACATAGTAGAAAAATTTCTTAAAGTTAATATAATTATCAATAGTCTACCTAGTCATTGCAACATGATCAAATAAGGAGTATGGTTTTAATTGTTTATCATCGTTTAAATCATTTATAGCTTACCACTGTTGAGTATGGGTTGTGGAAATTCACACTTAAACTATTCTCTGAACCTTGTTCGAGCTGGTTGTGTGAAAATAGAGGTCCTTATTTAACTTAGTTTTATGCCAAGCCAAGCTACTATGTTAATTATGGCTGGACTCATGAGAGTCTCGGAACCTACTGGTCTCACATCTTTCTTGTTAAATCCGTCGTCAACCAAAACCTATATTAAAAAACAACTATATTTTACCAAAGGAAAAAGAGTACAAACGTGATTAATATTTCCTCAGTTTTTTTGTTAGCTAGATATCTTGTAAACAAGGTTCGTAATTGCGTTTGGTTTGGAGGAGTTTGAAAATTTTACTTTAAAAGTATGTATGCGTTGTCTATATTGGTAGACTTTGATTTATTTATAAATACGAGAAAAAGTAGAAGAATAGGACGGAAGACAATTGGATTATACCACGAAGACAAAATGCTTAGAATATGAGACGTTGATTCTTTTCACAACTGAGCCAAAATGAGAGACGACCGAGCCACACGATCGCTGAAGTACTTTCAGTCTAAAGCATTATAAGCTAATCATGACGTTTCAAATATATAATGACCAAACCAGTAATATTCGAAACGTCATAAAAGGGTAAAAAATTGGAGCATGCGAGTAATGATTAGGCATAGGGATAGATATAGGGCTAACACTCATTTGATTAGTTAAATGCTAGTACTCGATACGCATTTCTTGCATGGGTAGGCATTATTTCTCTGACAGTGCATGCCACAACCATTTCATCTTCAATGTTCATAACCGTTGAGGATGAGCGCGTCCCAACAGTTCATCTGTATGAAAAATATTGGCTACTCTTTAGTTAATTAGTATCACAAATGCGATTGACTTTACTTATATGTAAATAGGTGGCTTGTCTTTCACTTCACACTTTTGGCCAAACAAATTATTTTTTCTCTATAGCTGAAAGTTTCTCTTATCCTTTCTTTTCCGTTTGTTTTTTTAAAACCTCATCTTAACCTTAATTTCTTACTTAAATGGCTAGCATGACCAAGATTACTCTTCGTAATACCGATAGTAAGGTTCCTGTTAGCCATAATAACCGTCTTTTTGACTCTTTTGGTGACATTTTCCCTAGTACTCCTTACTAAGATGAGGAGTCTGAAAAGAACCACAAACAATCGTGAATCTACTATCATTTTGATGAATGGCCAATACTTATGCTTTTGTTTTCCCCTTTTAAATCTACCCAGTAAGGAATGGTAACCTCATTGTTGGGCCATATTTAGGATATTATCATCCTGGTATAGAGTAAACCACCGATGCTAATGAAGAGGCCACATATTATGTTTATAATATAATGAATATTTCAAGATTCTGAAACCTGCTACACTCCTGTAGAGCGAATCCAGGAGGATATGTTGTTGTCCATGGTGGATCATATCATGAAAGAGATGTACTAGTATTGGAAATTCGAAGCTTTACCGACACTTCGGGAAATATGGAAGATTCCAACCAATGTGAAGTTTCGCTGTCAAAGGCGACGAAAAATCCTGCGATGATCTAGCCACAAGTTTGTTTGTTGTACCTTGTTATTCGACACTGGTGTTGGTCTGCCTCTACATTCCCATCTCCTAGATTTATTTTAGTACACCTCATATGCCTTAGTCAGTCGATGCCAAATGGATGGAGAATTGTAATTACTTTGATAGTGGTATGTGGGCTCACAGAAGAATAATTCAAGATTAGGTATCTCCTCGCGATGACAAACATCACTTCAACCAATAAAAGTCCATATTTCTACATAACAATGTAAAACTGCCGCAAAGTCATTGTTGACCTTTTAGAATTGGAATAGAGGTGAGATGGTCATTCTTCTTCCTAAATAGGAAGTAAAAAACTAACAAAGCTCTTGTTCAGTCAACGGTGTTTTATCGCTAGTCATACTATAGTAAATTTTCTTGCTTATCCTTCTTTCAATAAGGTATACTGTAAAAAATGTCTGAAATATTATGTTGACTTTAAATTTTTGTTATATGTTTGGCATTATTTTGCAGAGTTCGTTCGAAATTGTTTTAAGTATATGGATGTCGCCAAGGATTCCTACACCATTCTCTGCGACTTATCCTTTGGTGTAGTTAATCTAAACTAGCTTATGGCATTCACGGGTCCAAACTAACGTGGTTGAGGCTTCATTGACGCCGACCTAAATGACATAACAATAATTTCTATTTCTAGTAATACATGTATTAATCCAATTGCATCCCTTATTTCCCTAGTTTTACGGAAATAAACTGTAACTTGGGAAAACAATTTCATGGATGCAAAAGAAGCATGTCATCCTTCTAGAAATGAGAAAGAAAAGATAAACAAGGGTTTGGTGTCCCAGAAAAATGTGGAGGACAAGCAGGCTCATAAGACTACTTACGTCACTCGGGTGGCTCATGGCATATAGGCGCAAACTACCTTAAAGTCAAAGGAGGACGATAAAATGAACCATTCGTGAAGTTTAAGTGATAAATCGAAGTTAATGAAGAGCTTATATGTATCTACTTTAAGTGGAATCCTTCTATTTAGGAGCTAGCCAATCATGCACCTGTAAGGAATTAAGTGTATGATAAAGGGTATAAAATTATTGCTAGTTGCTTATGATGTAGTCTTTGTTGTTGCTCAAAAGAAATCAAGACTTGTAGTTTCAACACCCTTAAAATATCAAATGCTTGAGCTATCCTCGGAAGAGGAGAAAGAGAAAAATATTGTTAGTTACTTAAGATGTATCTTTTTTTCTACTTCTCTTGAGTAAAGAATATTAGCTTCAATTCATTAATGTCTTAAGAAATTGAGTATCCTTGGTAGAGAGGCGAGAAAAGTATTTTTATGCCTCTGTTGGTATCAGTGGAGTGATCAATTCCTAAGACAAAGATAATGGTTTAAGATCTCGGAAATCTTCAGCACTATTCGAAACTATACTTAAAAAATATTAATCAAACATAAGTATAAGTGCAGGCACTTGGGGTATACATGTATTACTTGAAACTATACTTATAGAAAATTACTCATAAAGAAGTAATATTGTAAAGAATATTATTAAATTAAGATGCCTTATTCAAATCTTTGAGTGCCACTTGGGTAGAAAAGAGTGCACCTATAAATTAAAAATATTAAGTCTCCTAATTCAATAAAGTGTAGGTCCATGGCTTGTCTTTTGTTAATATTGTATAGGATCATTTCTCGTTTGGACCGATATTTACAAGAATCTTATTTTTAGTATAAAGAAACATGCATCTAAGCACTTGGTCACCTACCTAAAAGCTCCAGAGACAAACTTTAGATTTATATCCACTTCTCATTGAAGTTTTGTAGAGTCTCTCGTGTAGGTGGGCTTTCAGTCGTTTCTTTTTTTATTATGTACATCCCAGTTTTTTGTCTTTTGACATTCGTTCCTTCATTATATTAAGATATTCGTAACGAAATCATAGTCGTTTATATTGGCAATATGACATCCATTATATAGATAACAATAAAATGAAGTGGTTTGGTAAGAACATAAAAATTATTCGAGCAAGTCTGGCCACTTGCTGGCTATACCTTCTAAGACACGTCTAATATTTTACAAGATAGTTTTGTTTGTTACCTCCACGTTTCCCTTTGTATGGGGTGGAAGGGTAACAAGAAATTCGGTCTAATATTTTGGGTTGGGAAGAAAAGCACTAGACGAGGATTATGAAGCTGCAAATATTTTCCATGATGATGACTCAAGGTAACTTATATATGTAGTAAATATTTATTTGTAGAAAGTTGATGGTTTTATTTGACTTGAATTTGGCTAGGGGTTATGCTTCCACCCACTTGGAGAAGTAGTGTACTGCCACCAAGAGGTAACATCAACTGCGTGATGATTTTTCAAAGGGCTCTACTATATCCAACCCCAATTCATTAAACAAGATCAACAATGAGATTATCTCAAGAAGTACCGATATGATCTGAATAAAGTTGGGAAAACGCTAACATGTTTTGAAATGTTTGACCAAGGATTTTACATCTTCCAAGATGACAGGCTAATAGTATCATGGCAGGATGACTCATCTATATAATGTCTTGTAGCCACCGTGAGTGTTGCTTTCTCATTTATGAATTTGTCTTATAATGAAGGTTAACTCATCTAGTGCGAGAAATCAAAGGAGAGTCCGATGAGACCTTAATTGTACAACGTATCTACTAGCTATAAATATCTTGCCACTGGGATATTTATGCTTTTGACTTTGGCTCACTTCTCTGAAAGTATCTCTAAAGCTAGGTATATTCAGATGTTAGATCTCCCGTCAGTTTTTTATTATGACCATACTTCGAATATAATATATAGGATTCAAGGATGTAGTAAAATCATTAGCTTCTCATGTAGCACCACCATGGTGCCGAGTCTGCACAACTTGAAAATGCGATCATATTCGCGTTGTAGTATTTATACTTGGTATTTTATCTTGAATGAATTATTCAGACGTAAATTTTTAGAGGTAGAGCTTTCTCAAGTATAGGATGATAATATCCTTCTTTTCTTCTGCTTAGCCTATGCAATGGTTGAAAATGAGTTATGAGTCCGTCAATAACTTCACCTCCTACCCCTTAGAGATGTGAGCAAGTTTTAAATCTGCAATGATTGCTTCATATTCGACGTAATTATTGAGTACAATAAAATAAGACTTGATGGTTTGATTTATGGTGTCTTACAAAAAGGAACTGAGTTTTATTCTTGCACCATAACCTAAGTTGTTGAACCCCCGGTCAAAACAAACTTTCCAGCCAAAGGCATTTATAGTTGCAACTTCTTTAAAAATTATATTAGCGTTAAAACTTTGATAGTAGTATACAATTGGAACTTACTATTAAAGTTTCTTAACCTTATGACCATATGGTCAACCTACCGAATATATATGGTTTATGCAATACATTCTTTAGGTGGAGTAATGTTTGGATTATAATAGTATGGACCTGAAAGTGGGACTCATTATACTAGTCGATACTACCAAAGCTAAAACTAGATTCCAAAACTATAGATTATGTGTCTTAATGTCTATAGAGGGCTTGCTAACATAATATATAACTCCAAGTATATTCCCATATTCTCTAACTAGCACCACACTAATTGTGTAATCACAAATAAGTAAATATTGAAATAGTTACTCAACTTGTTTTGGCTTTGTCAAGATTTATGGCGAAGCCAAAACATTCTTGATTTTGTTGAATGCCACGTACATTATAGAATCCATTTGAATTGGTTGACCCTTTATGTATATGAATGAAGAAGTATCACGTCTTCGAAGAGCAAGAAATGAACCTATTAAGGGCTATGAGTGTTTTTGCCAAGATCCCGACCTCTTTAATATTATCTGAAGACTCTATGAAAGTTACAACTATGTAAGGTTTTCCTTAATCATTCTTTCACTCAAAATATATCCTAATAATTCATAGGCCGAACGCTGGAGCTAAATGTTTTGGGATTCAACTTCAAGTTCATTGTTTGAAGGTTTGTGAAAGTCTCCGTTAGATCTTCATGAATATTTGATTCCTAATTGTTTGTTACCAGCAAGTAATCGATGTAAGCTTGTAATTTGTGTATGAGCTGATTTTTAAGGCTCTTGTCGAAAAACTTTTGGTAGGTTGCCCCAACACTATTGAGCTTCATGAGTATAACCTTGTAACAGTGAATCCCTTACTTTGTGATGAATATGTTGTGCTTTTGGTCTTCCACATGCACCATGATCTGGTTGTAACCCGAGTATACATCCATGAAGTAAACACGTAAAAGAGAAAAAATTATTCAATCACGCTTTACTAAACTATGTGAAGTCCACACACACCCTTAATTTATCATTTTTCTACATTTTGTATTTACGGACAAATAATATGATAAATTGTTATCAAAATTCTTCGTTTTGTCTATTTTTTTGCATTCAAATTCAAATTTTATTTATGATTTGAATTTATATTATAGTCAAAATTAAGTTTCAAGAATTATTCACTTTATATTAAATAAAACTATTTTTTACTTATATATATAATGTGTTTAAAATATTTGTTCATAAAATTTATCACATATTTAATTGTATATTTGATTGTACTAATTAATGTTTTAATGAAATAATTTATGATCCTAAATTTAGTTTTATCTAAAATACATACTGATTTTTTTTAAAATATAATAATTCCATTCAAACAAAAGAATTGTATATCTTAAGTATTAATAAAAAAAGTAAAATGCAAATGTTATGAAAAAAATAATTTTTAGAGGTTAACCCAAAAAAACATTTTAGGAAGCTATTTGTTTTTTTCGGAGGGAACCCGCAGCCGCTACTCATAGTGCAATGAGTGCGCACAAGGTAAAATCCTCAGTCTGACGCGATAGCCTGCAAACCAACGCCAGAAGGTAAACCACACAAGGTGACAGACTCAGTCGCGAAAGCGTATATAGAGGGACTCGAACTCATGACCTTTGGTCACAAGCATAACATACTCAACCAACTCGGTTGGTTTGCAGGCTATCGCGTCTGACTAAGGATTTTACCCTGTGCGCATTCACTGCACTCTGAGTAGCGGCCGCGGGTTCCCTCCAAAAAAAAAGGAAGCTATTTTTTTAAAAATAAATTTTATTACAATATTAATAAGGTGATTAGAGTTGTAATCAATTAAAGATGAAACATAAAAAGAATCACAATCTTCAACAAACTTGACAATGTTGTAGATTCATCAAACATATAATTTTTTTCATTGTTAAAACTACCTATAATAACCATATGTTAGATTATTGAATGTTTGATCATATATTTCGAATAAGTGATTTTGAAACAAAATTTTTGAGATATTATCTAAAGTTTTAAATTCTGATTTCTATTTTCAAAGCATGTTAAAAAAATTATTTTGGAAATGATACACACATTGAAATAAATATTATTTTATTTGATCAAGAGTGTGTGTTTACGATGACTATACATACTTGACTGATTTTTAATCAAATTTATGTTTGATTTAAAAGTTACAAACCTTGAATCGAATAAAAATGATAAAAATACAAGTACATCATTATCATGGAAAGAAGTTTCACCGATGCGACGACCACATTGCGAAGTCGAGTGTTATTTTAATGATTCATTGCGATAAAATTGTTTACTCGTTAAAATGAAACTGGAGTTTACATGGGTGGCAATCAAACTGCTTACTGTAGTGAAGTAACATGCTTCTTGTTGAGAATATCTCATTTCCAACTCGTTGAGACAAAATTAAACCACTATGAATTCATTACGCTCTCTATAACTATCACACCAAGTGTTGTTTTTTTGTTTAAGTTGGTACTCAAGTTAAATTTTGGATAAAACTATAAGTTATTGAGACCTTACTCATGTTTGTAATTGTATTATATTTCTTTTATAATTTAATTTTCATCCGTTTGAGCTATACAAGCTTGCAAAAACGGTTAGAAATCTAATATATTGTCAAAATGATTCATATTTATGACTTGTTTTATTTTAGATTTTTGATAAGTTTATTATTAACATTATTCATGTATCAATCGACTCGAAGTTTTGTGATTTGTTCAAGATTTGACAAATGACTAAGTATCCAATATCGCCAAGTAATCCATATTGGTAAATTATTTTATTTTAAACTTTTGAAAAATTTATTATTAGCATAATTTATGTATCAATTGACTTGAAGTCCCATCTTGTTGTTGTAAAAAATGGGTTTCAATGGGATTTTGAAAAATATCAAGCTTACTTGAAAGTAAAATATAATCTTCCTATGTGTTTTGTTCATAAATCAATTTGGTTCATTGCATAAAAACACTTGAAATATCGATACAACAAAAAAACTTATGTTTGTACTTGTTTGCAAGATACGCTAAAAAGTCAAATAATGAATGTTGCAGAATATCCATGCATGATTGAATGCAACTTGTGTTTAATTTTATATATTTCTTTGTTTAGTGCTTTACAATACATAAAATATGTACCTTCATTTAAATGTAAGAAAAACAACTTTAGTTACTCTTGTCTAGTTTACAATGGAAAATATTCATATATTTACATGAAGTTATCGTTGAATCTCAAAAGATAATGCATAATAATAATTTTTATTTGCTAAATACTGTAAAGGATCAAAGAGCATTTGACATAAATATAACCATGATTTAAATTTTAAAACTAGAATTATGTTTTTATTTGTTTTAAATATATCAAAGGGAAAATATACCTGGTGTGGTTTATTTTAAGCTGAGGGTAATTTTGTTAAGTGTTTTGGAGAGTTTTAAGAGTATTAAATGTTTGGGTGTTTTGTAGTGAGAGATATAAGCTACATGGTTGTATTAAATGTTCATTACCCTCATTAATGAAAGTAGTTGGGTATTTATACCCTTAATTATGGACCCATGGGCTTTCAGGTCAAGTTATGAAACCGGGTCAAGTTTAAGGACCCATTTACTTAATAAGCTGATTAGCACTTAGCTTAGTCAAAAAGATGTTTAGTTATTTAATACTTTTGTCCTGTCCGGATAGTTCAATGAGCATTTATTTTCCGAATTACCCCTGTCCGGATTTCTCAGTGAGTAGTGGTGAACAAATCCGGATTCATAAGTAGTCCCTTTTCTTTGGATTGTGGGACACGTGTCACATCTTGATTTGACCTACCAGCCGTTTTCTCCCTAGAACGTCGCTCTCACTAAGCCTGAAAAGTAACCTCTACATTTAATGCTTCTTATATCGACACTGTTTTCAATCATTGCTTGAATCTTTTCGTCTTCTTCTAGGTATTAGTAGTTTTGTCCCTTACTAATATATAAATCACTTTCTTTTACTGTTTCACTATCTTTATCACTCTACAAATCTTTTTTCAGAGCTTTCACCTTTTCTTTCGAAACCTTTCTTGGATAGTTTTATGTTCACAGCGAGAAACACTCTTGTAAAAGACGGTTGGTTGAATCTTTCTAAACTAGAGAAGGTGAAGAAATTTGAACGAGAGAGACACATTGTTGTTGGTCTTCCAGTCTCTCCAAGCGATAAGTCTGATAAACCATCTTTAGAAGATGATCAAGGATCGTCTTCTACCAAAAGTCCAACACCTAAATGGATCAGAGTCCTCCAAAACAATCTTTCTGAACTAGAGCGTCTGGCTCTCAATCAAAGTCCTCCAAGTCGGCAAGTAAAGATAAACCCTCAGGATCAGAGATTTCCATAAGAGCTCCTCCAAATAAGCCCTCCGGATCAGAGGCATCCAAAGTGGCTTCTCACACCAAGTCCTCCGGAGCTGAGCCCCAACCGGACACCAGAACTTTAGAAGAAACTGGTGCTCAACCATCCGGATAGACCATTGAGCCACAACCTGACACTCTTCCATCCTCAACAACTAAAAAACCTTCCACAATGATGGAAGAAGTGATGGAAGATAGTATCGAAGAGGCCCCCTTCGAGACTGAAGCCTCTGGGTAAAATGAGGACGCTTCTTCTGACAGAAAAGGGAAAGGCAAAGTGAAGGTGGGACTGGCTCATCCGGAGCTACCGAAGTACTTGGAGGGCAAGCTAGAACCTTGCTTTCAAAAGGTCAACGTGAAGTATCTGCTGGCCAGGCAGAACATCAACTACGTTTATACTCATACCGCTGAGCTAGGCCGGATCCGACTAAGTGGGGGATCCCATAATCAGTGAAGGTGAGAATACCAGTCACACCGAAGACTCTGATGGACTGCAAGCTCAATGAGATTGTCATTTACACCGAACTGTTCAACTGGGGGCTCAAATTCCCCTTATACCCAAAAATCATCATGTATTTTCACCTCATCAAGATTTGTCAAAGCCAGTTAAGTCCAAATGCTTGGAATACCCTCCTTGCATGTATAATGGCATCGAGGTTTTCCGGCATTCCTCTCCCCATGGAGCAGTTCGCTGCTGTGGCCAATCTGTACAATAATCATCACATCCCATTCTACCACTATAACATGGGAGACAACTTCAAAGTGGTTGATGATGTGTTGGAATCAGAGAAGAACTGGAAAACTCAGTTCCTATTCAGCAGTAGGACATGGGAGAATGGGAGAAATATCAAGGCTAAGGTTAACCCTAACATGCCTACCAGCAGGTGGAAGAGCACAAGTAAGTATTCAGTTTTGTTTTTCATTTTCTCTTTCTTATTTTTACAAACATTCCACTCATGAATCACCAATTTTCCCTTGTCAGTATTACCGAAAGAGTTCATCGGTTATCTAGAGGAGGGGCAGACCACATGTGCCAAGCTGAATGCATGGGTTGCTGAACATTGGGGAAACGCTTTCCACAACTGTTTGACTTCTGGCAACTTGGTGAGATCTCACTTATGGAATACCACGGGCCGGAGAGATCTCACCTGGGAGGAATTGACCACACCACCTCCCCCAGCTGTCATACTTAAGAGAACAGATGAAAATGATGGCAAACCGGCCTTGCCCTCGAGAGCCAAAGCCCCAAACAAAATGAAAGGAAAGGGAAAGAAAAAGAAGGCTGCAGCAGAGGCAGTTCAGGGTGCTGCAGAAGAGACTGGTCCGGATACCCAAGGAGGGGAAAACCAAGGAGGGATTGATGCCTCCTTGCTCCAAGTGGTTGAAGATGAAACCGTTAAGAAGGCAAGGGAATCGCAAAATCCACCAAGGCCTCCGAAGAAGGACCGAAAACGGAGAGCCAATAGTGATGAAAGGGTTGCCAAGAAGAAGGTCGCCTTAGGGGGAGAAATAACCCTTCGCCCTTCGGAGCTTCCTCTTCCACCGACTCCTGTTGACCCTACTTTGGCAGAGAAAATTCCAACAGACTTGTAATTCGGAGAAGTCACCTGAGGGGAGATTGATGGAGTAGACATCACTGCATTTCAAGATATTGGTCTTTATTTCAACGATTATGAGAAGGATGACTTCCCCAGCCCCTACCGTCCTTCAATCTCTTCTAATATGGTGACTTACAATGGAAATTCCTATACTGTCTTCGGGGAGAACGATGTGGTGGCTCATTCTCTTCTGGGACATACTTAACTATATTTTCTTACTTGTTTTTCTTAATCTTATAAACTAATAAAGTCCTTGGATGGCCAAAGCATTTTCTAATTGTGTCCGGTTTGAGTCCGGTTAAGCCTTTCTTAAAACTTAAAGTCCTTGGATGGCCAAGGCATATTCTGTGTTCTAATATCATCATCCGATTTTTAGCCGGACATGCTTACCTTGCTCAATTTTGGCCCTGTTTCATACTTGCTTTCGAATTTAATGGCAAATGTTTAAAGAGCCTTTATTTATTTTACAAATATTTAAAATGGGAGCGTGTAAAATCTCCGATGACATGTGTTTAATGGTCATCATTCAACCAAATTAATCTGATCTGTCAAAGATCCTTAGTAAAATCGAAGACTTGAAAGGAATTATAATCAAATCACTCCGAATATTTTAAGAAGGCATCATATTTTATTGAAAAAAACAAACACCTCATAAAACTTCCCCGCACCACCATGGTAGGAAAGAGTATACCCCACAATATTTACATGGACTTTAAACAAGTAAATATTTACACAACTTTCATTCCAGATATAACCCGAGATGTTCATTATTCCATGGGTGCTTTAGAATTCTTCCATCTTTGTCTTGAAGCCTATATGTCCCAGGCTTAAGTTTTTCGGAGACCTCATAAGGTCCCTCCCAGCTTGCCGAACTGCTTCTCCTTAGTATGCAAGAAAACCTTTCTCAATACTTTATCCCCTGACCGAAAATCCCTTCTTTTGATTTTGGAAGAAAATCTGCTCTTCATCAAGCCTTGGTAATTGGTGGTTCTAAGACGAGCCTTAACTCTTCTCTCTTCTATCAAGTCTAACTGACTTCTGATTGCCACTTCATTAGCCTGTTCAGAATAATTGTGGATTCTGTATGATGGAAGAGTTTCCTTTATAGGAGCAATTGCATCCATACCATATACCAAGGCAAAAAGAGATTCTTGTGTAGCAGCTCTAGGAGTAGTCAAGTATGCCCATAACACTTCTTGCAAATAGCTTGGCCACTTTCCTGCAGCCCCTTCTAAATTCTTCTTTAAACTGGACAGGATGGTCCTGTTTGCCACTTCAACTTGACCATTTGCTTGTGGGTGAAAAGGAGAAGAAAAACAATGCTGAATGCCCCGGGAGGCACATAAATTCTTTATATTTTTGTTATCGAATTGTGGCCCATTATCTGTGGTTATCTTTTGTGGAATCCCAAATTTGCAACAAATGTTAGATAAGATAAATTTTATAACGTCTTTCAAAGTATTTCCTGCGAGTGGGGCTGCTTCTATCCATTTTGAGAAATAATCAATGGCTACAATGATAGTCCTACACCCTCCGGATGCCATTGGTAGAGGCCCAACCAAATCCAATCCCCAACGAGCAAAATGCACTGGCTTAGAAATCAATTCCATAGGAACAACTGAGATATGAATTTCATTACCATATCTTTGGCATGGGTAATATTTCTTCACCAACTCTTTGGCATCTGCCATTATGGATGGCCAATAGTATCCGGCCAACAAAACCCTCCCGGTTAAAGCTCTATAGCCACAATGTGCTGATCCTTCTCCATCATGTAGTTCAGATAACACAATTTGGGACTCTTCAACCCCCAAACAACGTAGGAGAGGTCTAATAAACAACTTCTTATAAAGGACATCTCTTATGATTAAGAAACCACGAGCCTTATGTTTCATTTTCCTTGCCACAACCTTCTCCGGAGGCAAAATGCCATCAGAGATGTATTGAAGAAGGGGATATCTCCAGTCTTTGGATTGAATCACTTGTATACTTAAACTCTCCTCCTCTTACTTGCTCTGATTTGGTTGTATGGATAGACATTCTTGTACATGAATCCATGGGTAGGACTCAGAGTATGCTATGGTTGCCAAAAAGTCTGCTAGTGTGTTCTCCGATCTAGGTATATGCTCATAGCTAATATTTTTGAAGTTAGCTGCCACTTCAATAAGAATAAATAAGTATTTGATCAACTGCTCTTTTTGTGCCTCAAATTGACCTTGAGCATAATGGATAAGAAGTTGATAATCACTCATCAACCAGACTCTTTTAGCGCCACACAGAAAAGCTAACTTCAAACCAGCTATAACAGCCTCATATTCAGACTCATTGTTAGAAGCCCTAAAAGAAAAACATATAACATGGTATAATTTATCGCCATACGGAGAGGTTAAACATATCCCAGCCCCAAAAACCATGGTACTCGATCCACCATCTATCCGGACAACCCACACTTTCTTAGTTTTCTCATATGTAGCTTGCTTAGTACTTCTGTCCGAATGGAACTCTACCAGGAAATTGGCAATAGATTGAGCTTTGATTGCAGTTCGTGAGGCAAAATCGAAATCATAATCACCCAATTCTACTGACCATTTGGTCATCCTGCTTGATATCTTTGCCTTCTGAAGAACATTCTTCAAAGGAAAAGACGTCCGGACGATGATAAAATGAGACTGAAAATACAACTTCATTTTTCTGGCAGCAATCACCAAAGCTAGTGCCAGTTTTTCAAGCTTTAGGTACCTCTTTTCAGCATCCATCAGACTCTTGCTGATGTAGTACACCGGACTAGGATAATTGTCCACCTCTCTTACCAGCACTACACTTATAGCCCATTCAGACACAGCTAAGTATATGTACAGTGTTTCTCCGTCAACAAGTTTGAAAAGGGTTTTGGGGGAAGACAAATGTTTTTTTATTTCATTAAACGCATGGTCACACTGCGGAGACCAGTTAAAGTCTTTAGCACCCTTTACAGTATGAAAAAATGGGGCACACCTGTCCGAAGACCTTGAAATAAAATGATTTAATGCAACCACTCTTCCTGTCAACCTCTGTACTTCTTTAACATTTCGAGGAGCGTCCATTTTTAATAAGGCATCGAGCTGGTTCAGATCAGGCTGTATCCCTTTCTCACTTATCATATACCCCAAAAATTTTCCGTATTGCACCCCAAATACATATTGTTCTGGATTTAATTTTAAATTAACCTTTGCCAAGTTGGCAAAAGTTTCTTGAAGATCAGCTAGGTGCAATTCCTCTTCCAAGATTTTTACTATCATGTCATCAATATATACTTCCATATTTCTCCCAATCTGATCAGCAAATGATTTGTTCACCAACCTATGATAGGTAGCCCAGTATTTTTCAACCCCAAATGCATCACCTTGTAACAATGAAGACCCATATCTGTAACAAAAGAAGTGTGTTCCTGGTCCTTCAGATCCACATGTATCTGGTTATAACCGGAGAAGGCATCCATGAAGGACAATAACTTGTTCCCAGATGTGGATTCTACTAACTGATCTATCTGGGGGCTGGATAAAGATCTTTTGGGCAAGCTCCGTTGAGGTCAGTATAGTCGATATACATACGACATTTCTCATTCTTTTTCTTTACTAACACTGGGTTGGCTGTCCATAAAGGATATTGAGACTCCTTTATGTGACCCATCTTGGTAAGTCGGTCAACCTCTTGAACTATGACATCAGCTTTCTCCTTAGATAAAGCTCTCATTCTTTGCACAACAGGCGCGACATCTCTTCGGATAGACAACTGGTGTGATATAACACTTGTAGGTACTCCGATTACATCAGCATTGCACCAAGCAAAAACATGTTGGTGATCTGCCAAAAAGGACAACAATTTTTTTTCCAATACTGGTGCCATCGTGGAGCCAACTTTAACACTCCTTCCTTCAGCCAGAGAGTGGGTTTCAACTTCTTCGATTGGTATCAAAACACCAGGGGTCTCTTTGGGGTCATCAATTTCACCCTCACCCTCAGAGGGCCCCAACAACTGCTAATCCTCACTAATCCAGACTACCCCTAGAGTTTTAGGGGCAAGTGAAGTTGCATAATATTCTCTTGCTATTTTTTGGCTACTCCGGAAAACTCCTACTTGTCCTTGAACTGCGTACTTTAAACATTGGTGAACTGTTGAAGCTACATCATGCATCCTAGAGAGTCAGGACCTCCCAAAGATCACATTATAACATGTGGGGCAATCCACCACAACGAATAGTAACCTAACCATCTTCTTAAAAGGGCCTTTTCCTAACAATACTTCCTCCTCAAATTATCCGATCACATCCGTAGAGCTCTCCGTGAAGCCCACAATGGATCTGTTCAAACGCTGAATCACTGCTGGATTTTTCATCTGTTTGTAGAAACTTAAAAAGAGAATATTGGCTAAACTTCTAGTGTCAATCAAAATTCATCTGATGTCGCTGCCCCCAATCGAAGCTCCTATCACCACAACATCCTCATGAGGCCCAACTATATCCCTTAGATCATCTTCATAAAAAACAATGAAGGGAAAAGGAATTTGGGACCGATAGGAAGTCATGCCTCCCTTCAACTGAGTAGTTAAAGTATGAGCATGCCTCTTTCTTGAAGAAGGAGTTGACGCTGTCATAATGTCCCCTCCGAATATAGTAAGTGACTCAAAAAAGCTTTGGAGTCCAGACACTGTCTTGGTATGTTCTGTTATAAACCCCACTTTATTTCGGGGTGGATCAGGATCCAAATACTCTTATTCGACATCAAATATTTCAATGATTACCATAGCCCCGTCCGGAGTAGATGTCCCTGCATTGTTCGTTGGGCCAGTCCGGTGAGCATTGTCAGGCCTATTTCCATTTCTTCTCTTGACATAAGCTTCCAGCTTCTCCATTTCAATCAGATTCTGCACCTCTTGTTTCCAAGCGGTGCAATCCTCAGTGTTATGGCCAATATCATGATGATATTGGCAAAAACAAGTATTACGACTTTCCCTAAGAGATTGAAGCGCTGTCAGCTTCCTGAAATGTACCTCATCTTTGGTTTTGTCATAGATGGTTGCCATATTTTCTTTCAATTCAGCAAACCACTCAGGTTGGACCCAAGGTCCTCGTTTATTTCTGGACTACTGGCTCTGAGCTGGAGCTGGGTGAGATTGAGTCTGTTTGGCCCTGTTGGGCCCCTGTCCGGCTTCTTTGGCCTTGTATCCGAACTGGTTCTGGTTTGGAGTAGCCGGGGTAGATCTCACTTGCCTGTGTACCCTAGTCTTCTTTGTTTCATCTACATTGATTTCCTTTCCGACCTGATTTAGCAAACCGCCCTAGGTTATGGCATTCTTCTTGGTTACCGAATCAGTCAGATTCCCAGGGTTTACTCCTTGTCTCAAAGAAGCTATTGCTACATGTTCAAAATAATCACCTAACCCATTCTTTGTGTTTACAAACCGGCTTATATAGTCGTTCAGTGATTCGTTTGGCTCTTGGGCACAATGGATAATAGTATCTCCATTGCCCTTCACCTCTTTACTCCCCACAAACTGCCTTCAGAAGGCCACCCAAAACATATCAAAGTTTCTGATACAACCTTGTGGTAAGCTGTTGTACCATTTCAAAGCACTTCCCGTAAATGATTGAGAGAAGGCTTTACAAAGAAGTTTGTCATCATCATCAAAATTCAATATAAATTTTTTAAACTGTTCCAGATGGTTGTCCGGATCTTTGCTCCCATCATACTTCTCCATTTTAGTACTATCAAACCTCTTAGGAAGGTTTTAAGACAATATCTTGGATGGCAATGGCGATTGCCTCCAATTTCGACCACGACTAAAAAATGTGTCTTCATTAGGTGTTGCAAAAATAATAGGCTCTTCATGGAAAACAAACGGATCCATAAACAGTTGATCCACATGCCTATGACTATGGCTGTGGCTGTGAGACGACCATTTTCCTAGACACCTCTTTAATCTCCCATGCATATCATTTTTTATTGAATATTTTTAACCAACTTTTGTTTCTTCTTGGATCTCCCCTCATCATTGTTGGATGACAAAGACTCCTCAAGCCCATCCTCATTCGATGAGCTACTAAAGGACTCAGACTCAGAGCTTTTTTTTGTGCTCAATTGAGTCTTTGCTGATGGGTCATTCTCTCTTTGGTTGTCAGTATGGTGAATGGCAAACACTTTTGACTTTTCTTTTAAACCCATCTCTCGTTTTTTAGTGGCCCTTAACGCTTCTATTTCAGCTTTCAACCTATCTCGTTCTTCAGTCGTGTACTAATAGTTTTCTCCCACCACCTCCACCAAAGGTGGTAGCACCGCTTGTTCGTCCGGATTCATCCGAACAGGTTTTTCTTGCTGGTTTCGAATGCTAGATTCAGGCACCTTCTCCTCTCACTATGGTTGCCAATTTGGTGTGGTTTATTTTAAGGTGAGAGTAATTTTGTCAAGATTTTTGGAGATTTTTAAGGGTATTAAATGTTTAGGTGTTTTGTAGGGAGAGATTTAAGCTGTTTGGTTGTATTAAATGTTCATTACCCTCATTAATGAAAGTAGTTGGGTATTTATACCCTTAATTATGAACCCATGGACTTTCGAATCAAGTTATGAAACCGGGCCAAGTTTAAAGACCCATTTACTTAATAAGCTGATTAGCACTTAGCTTAGTAAAAAAGGTGTTTAGTTATTTAATACTTTTGTCATGTCTGGATAGTTCAGTGGGCATTTATTGTCCGAATTACACATATCCAGATTTCTCAGTGAGTAGTGGTAAACAAATCCGAACTTATCAATACCAAATTGAGAAGATTAGATGCATATAAAGAAAAAATTCTTAGAATTGATGCATACAAATCATTTTAGATCATTTTTTACATTATCTTAGAATGACTAGTGGTATTTCGCATAATTTATAAACATTTGTTCTTGCGCAAATTAGAATTTTTTGATAAGTTAGAACTTTTAAGACTTAGGTTAAATTTTTTTTTGGTAAAATGATTAAGAGTATACAATTTTCCAAATGCCTGATTAAACATGTAAAATCAAATTCACGTCTATAAGGAATAAATTTCATAATCAAATAAGTATAATGGACATCAAAACAAAACTCTATGTTAGTTGGTGATCTAACTAAAAAATTGGTAGTTAAACTCTTACATGATCCAATCTAAGCTCCAAGATTTTAACCGTTAGTTTATATATCTATTGACATTGATTTGTTGTCTAGTTTGGTTAATAAATGAATAATACTCACACAATTTTTTTATTTTGAATTTAATAGGCTTCGAGTGTATTTGAAATTTTTGAGCAATATAACTAAATAAGAGTATAAATTAAAATCAATAATTAAAATAAAAAATTATAGGAAGATAAATGCCAAACTTCGGAATTATAAGATCTTATAACAGATATGAAGTAAGGTTCATTATTCTAATTAAAAAAGATCGTGAAAACTCTAGCTAAAAAATGAGAATTAAGGTTTGATAATAAACATTACATACTCTTACTTATATATTAATTTTTTTGTTTACTTATTTCTCTTTATTCGTGTTTTATTATGTTTCATTGACTAAATTAATTAACATGGTTATTGAACATTTGCTATGGTTTATTACTTACGTACTGTTATTGTTCGTTATACTATTATAACTATGTGGTCAATGGTTGTATGTTCTATGATTTAGTTAAAGATCGAGAGATGATATCTAGGTTATATCATGATAACAACACGATATATTCAAGATAAAGTAGAGATATATGAACCCCAGGGGTAGCCGAGTTGGTTGAGTAAGGTATGCTCATGACCAAAGGTCATGAGTTCGAGTCCCTCTATACACGCTTTCTTGGTTTAGCCTTCACATTGTGTGGTTTACCTTCTGGCGTAGGTTTGCAGGATATTGCATCAGACTGAAGCTTTACCCTGTGGAAACTCATTGAGTAGTAAAATCCAATTATATGTGTTCGAAGACTTAGAGATAAGTTCCACGTTACAAAAGAGTCAGTTAAGAGTAAAAAGATCTAGTTTAAGAGTCAGTTTATTGTTGTTTCAGATACAATAGTAACAAAAGAGTCAGTTTATTGTTGTTCCAAGATAATCCGTGTTATTTAAAAATTTAATTGTTTACAAAATAATCGAAAATCCGATTTTAAAGAACAAACTTTAATATATTATATAGTTATTAAATAGATAAATTTTGATAATTGATAAAACAATTATTTGTTCTAAGGTTCCATAAACTAAATTTTAAAACACTTACTTTTAGTTCACGATTGCAATTATTTTTATATCAATTTTTTGACGTTGTTGTCGGATAAAATATATTGAGCTAAGAGAAATTTTAATTTTAATGGAAATTTGTATTTAGGTATGAAATATGTTTGTATCATATTATTTTTATAACACTTGGTATATAAAAACAAATAAAAATTTAGTATATTGTTCCCTCTTCACTAAAACTAGCGATTCTTCTTCTTCTTGAACTTAATTGGTCGACTTATTTTTTTTTCGGCTGATCTTGTTCTTCCGAAACTTTTTTTTGGAGCTTTTCTTCCGTTGTGTGTTTAAATTTTATTACCGTTTTTCTATATTTTGCTTCTTTCGTCTAGAGGTATGTTTGTGTTGTCAGTGGTTACATCCATTAATTGTCAGATTTATTAGATTTTGTTGTTTTTTTCCTTTGAGGTCTATCTTGTGTTTGTGTTTTTCTCTATTTATGGGTGAATAATTTGTAAGGATCTTTATTTTTTATATTTATTTTAGTTTCACCCTTAATTTTGGGCTGTTTTTTCTAGATCTCTGAGTTTTAGGTCTAATTCTCGGAGTTTCATATATATGGATCTTGTAGTTTCAGATCTTGACCATATTGTTTTTCCAGTTTTAGATCTCTGTATACTTATGTATTTGCGTTTATGTTATTTCCACTGTAGTCTGGTGGTTAATGTTGTAGTACAGCTGTATCGAAGGTTTTTCCCTTAGTTTTTTGGGTTGTCTGTTTTTAGATCTTGGATTTTCAGTTCTAGTCCTTCGAGTTTCAGTTCTAGATGTTGGAGTTCTAGATCTAGACAATGTGGTTTTTGTGTTAGTTAATTGTTTATTTATTTATTTTGGATTGTTTCCCACTGTACTCTAGTAGTTGATGTCGTACTATAATTTTATTTCGGTTTTTTCCTTTCAGGTCTATCTTGTGTTTGTGTTTTTCTTTATTTATGGGTGAACAATTTGTAAGGATCTTTATTTTTTTATATTTATTTTAGTTTCACCCTTAATTTTGGACTGTTTGTTCTAGATCTCTGAGTTTTAGGTCTAATTCTCGGAGTTTCATATATATAGATCTTATAGTTTCAGATCTTGACCATATTGTTTTTCCAGTTTTAGATCTTGGTATACTTATGTATTTGCATTTATGTTATTTCCACTGTAGTATGGTGGTTAATGTTGTAGTACAGCTAGTCCTTCGAGTTTCAGTTTTTTGTGTTAGTTAATTGTTTATTTATTTATTTTGGATTGTTTCCCACTGTACCCTAATGGTTAATGTCGTACTATAATTTTATTTCGGTTTTTATGTTTGATGGTCGCCTATTTTCTATCTCTTGCACAACTCTCTTGGATTTCTCGTATGTTCTGGTTGTTGATTCCGACATGTGATTTCTAATCGTGAATTATGGTTTTATATATGACATCCACTCGTGTTTTAATTTCAATTTTGTGCCAATTGTTTTATTTATTACTAGCTCCAAAACACATTACGTGATCATCAGTTTTGTTTATGTTCTTTTCAGTTCTGTTGTGTTACTGTACTTTTTAGGTTGAGCTAGATTATTAGGATTTTATTTTTACGGTCTCTAACTCCAGATATTTTTATATTATTTTATATTGTTATATTTAATTACGAGGATTGTCCCATCTCGTCGGAAAATGTCACGTGATCTTATAAAACCACTATTTTTCATTTATTAATTTAATGGTTTAGTTTACCAAAAAATTTAATCATAATATATATTTCCTAATACCTACAAATAACTAGCAAAAGAACTAAAATGAATCCCAAAACTAAAGCATCCAAATATTTACACTTCATCTAGTTAATAAATATGGTAGGAAGGGAGTTAATAGATCTATTTACAAGTAAAATACAAAATGATATAGTTACAAATAAAATTTAAAATATGGAATAATATTGATACAATGTTGTATAATTTTTATGTAAGGTTGTTCGCTTAGTCGTATTTAATATATAATAATTTTAACTTGGCTTTTATTTTATTTTTTGTAAAAGAGAGGTAGGAATTTTTATGTATAACAACATTAATTATATTATAATTTTTAATAAAATATTTGTTGTGATTTTAAAAATTTATTTCTTTTGTATTTTAAAGAAATAAATATATAAAGAGGGATGGTTTTATAAGATTATGAAACATTTTTTGAAGAGTCAGAAGAAGTGTTGGTATTAAATACTGATTTGGATTATTTTGGGCTGTGGGTAGTTTGGTAAAGTGTTTTGGTAAGTTTGAAGTATTTTGTGTTTAGTGTGAGGAGTAGTGAGACAATTAAGTAGTCTGCTTCTATTGAATGTTGATCACCCTCATTAATGAGAGTGGTTGGGGTATTTATACTCTTAATTTAATGACCCATGGGCTTAGCGGGTCAAGTCGTGAAACCTGGTCAAGTTTAATGACTCATTAGTCTTGTAAGTAGATTAACAAATAGCTTAGTCAAAATGTATTTTACATTTGTCATGTCCAGATTTCTTAGTGATGTGTTATGGTTCGAATTGCCCCTGCCCGGATTTAAGTAGTGGGCTATGACTAAAGTATCCGAACTCATCAGTAGCCTGTTTTTTAGGTCTCATTAAATATATTTGGTAGGGCTAAAAAATCTACCAAGACAATATCAACTTCATCCAATCTGCTCGTGTTCGTCCGAACTAAGAAGTTTACTTTTAACTCTAACTTAGTTCGAAATTTATCAGGGCTGGTCTCTCTTCTTAGAATTCTAAGAGTTTTCTTCTTGGATCGTGGGACACGTGTCAATATTTGGTTCGACCTACCAACCGTTATTTTTCCTAGACCGACGCACCCACTAAGTCTAGAAAGTTACCTAGGCTTTTGATTCTTCGCACGTTTGCGCAGCCTTTTAATCATTGCAAAAACCATCTTCTACTTCTCCTAGGTAACTATTACTTTTTATTGTTATATAAATACTCTTTTACTATTTCATTTTCTTCCACACTCAAAGATTTTCTAGAGAGACATTCATTTTTACCTTCAAATCGTTCTTGAGAGGTTTTATGTTCACAGCCAGAAACGATTTACTGAAAGGTGGCTGGTTGAATTTGTCAGAGTTAGAGAGAGAGAGAGAGGAAGGTAGAAAGAGAGAATCGTATCGCCGCCGGCCTCCCAGTTTCTTCAGGTGAGAAACCCAGTTAACCAACTTAGGACGCCAATCAGGGGTCATCCTCTTCCAAAAACTCTAGGTCTAGAGAGCTTTCATTCAAACCAAACCTTTCACCCCTCCCTTATGGTTCTTCTGTTCAATAGTCTCAACCTTCCGTGCCTAAGTAAAAATCCGTTTAAAGTATCCGAAACCCTCTCAATTTATTGCTATGGGTTCTGATATAGAAAAGTCTCCGGAGAAGATAACCCCTCGCAGGACGACCCGCCAAACCAAAACCTAATCCACACCATCATTGCCAAAACCCTCTGGACTGGAGGTATTAAAAGCATCTCCACGGGCCAAGCCCTCCGGATCACAACCTCAATCAGACACTAGGGCTTAAGAGGCAACAAACGTTCAACCACCCGAAGAGCCTTCAGCGCAAGAAACTTACACCCTTTCTTCTAAGGCACTGAAAAACCTTCAACAGTGATGGAAGAGATTATGGAAGACAACATTGAGGAGGCCCCTTTAGAGACCGAGGCATCAGGTCAAATGGGAGATACTACTTCTGATAAGAAGGGCAAGAGTAAAGTAAAAAAATTGTATGACTCATCTGGACTCGCTTCCGGAGTGCTTAGAGGGCAAGGTAGGCCCTTGTTTCAAATATGTTAGCATCAAATATTTGTTGGCCTTGCAAAACATCAACTACATCTACACCCATATTGCTGAGTTGGGCCGAATCCGGACCAAATGGGGGATTCCAGAGTCTGTAAAGGTAAGTATACCTATCACTCCAGAGACTCCTATGGATTGCAAGCTAAATGAGGTGGTAATATTTACCGAAGTGCTAAACTGGGGATTCCGGTTCCCTTTAGACCCAGAGATCGTTAAATATTTTCACTTGGTCAAACTCTACCCTAGCCAGTTAAGCCCCAATGCTTGGTTCTCTCCCCTTGCGTGTATCATGGAATCAAGGTTTTCGAAGATCCCACTTCCGATGGAGCAAGAACCATCAGATTCTATTCTACCATCACAACATGGGGAATGACATTAAAATTATGGACGACCTGTTGGAGTCCGAAAAAATTTGGAGGACACAGTTCCTGTTTGTTAGTGGAACGTGGGAAAATGGTAGGAAGATTAAGGCCAACACCAACCCTAGTATGATGACTAGCAGAAGGAAAAGCACCGGTAATTTCCTTTCTTCTCCTTGTCTTCCAAGTTTTTTCTTTTTAAATTATAAGTTTTCCTATTCTGACTAGCTTGAATTCAACGAACGTTTAGAGGAGGGGAAAAAGACATGTGCAAAACTCATTGCATGGGCTTTAGAGCACTGAGGGAATGCCTTCTACAATTGCTTCACATCGAGAAATTTCGTGAGGTCTCATCTGTGGAACACCACAGGCCGGAGAGACCTCAAATGAGAAGAGTTAACCACCCTCCATCCTCCTGGCGTGATTCTCAAAAAGACAAAGGCCAAGGATGGCAAGTTGTTCTTACCTTCCAGAGCTAAGACTCCCAGCAAGATAAAGAAGAAATCTGCAGCATAGTTGGTTCAAACAGCCACAGAAGGGACTGGTTCGGGGAACCAAAAGGGATTGACACAGCCCTACTCAAAGCAGTAGAGGTTGAAACAGTAAGGGAGGCTGGAGGGTCGCAAAAGCTACCAAAGCCCCCTAAAAAGGATAGGAAACAGAGGGCCAACAGTGATGAGAAAGCTGTTAAGAAGAAGAAGGTCACCCTGGGAGAAGAAATAATTATTCGTTCTTCAGAAATCCAACCTCCACCAACCCCTGCTGATCCCAACTTGCAAGAGGAAATCCCAACAGATATTCAGTCTAGAGAGATTTATGGGGGAAGAGATGATGAAGTGGACATCAATTCCCTTCAAGAAATTGGTTTGTATTTTAATGATTCTGAGAATGATGATTTTGCAGGTCCCTATCGTCCCTCTAGTTTTTCCAATATGGTGACCTTTAATGGTAATTCATTCCCCGTATCCGGAGAGCAAGATGTCTTGAGCCACTCCCTCCTCGGTTATATTTGTCTATTACTTGATCTGGAAAGGTAGGTGAAAATTTAGACCAACCTTATCAACTCCCTCACCTCTGACAAGAAATCTCTGTTAAACAGTCTCCTAAACGCTCAGCAAAGTATAAAGGAATTGAAGAAGGAGATGGTGGCACTGAAGAAGGATAAAGAAGATTCGGCAACTAAGTTAGCCACATTGGAACCAGCCAGAATTGAGCTCCAGACTAAGTATTATGACTTAGAAAAAGACCTCACAACATTGAAGGAGGAAGTGAAGACCAAGGATGCTGTCATTCAAACCTTAGCCGATGAGAAGACTAAACTAGAGAGCACTGTCTCGGAGATGACCAAGGAAAATGAGGAATTAAAAAATCCAGCAGGAGCAAGCTATCCAATCGGGTATTGATAAGTATACCAATGAAGTAATTGGCTCTTTAGAAAAGAGAGATGATGGGATCAAGTCTGACATGGTGCTGCTGTTCCATGAGACATTTCCGAAGAGGATCCTGGGTCCCCTATGGAAGTATGTGGAATACGAAAACATCCCATTTCATACTCTAGCCAATGATGACAAACGCAACTACTCTAGATGGAATCGATTCCACTACTGATGATGAAGAGGGAACTGGTGAGAGTTCAAGTGCCGAACTCAAAAGTCTTAAAAAAGGTGATGGTGGTGAAGGAACGTCCGAAGGGAACAAACCCTAAGGTTTTATCATATTTTTTTTCCAAACAGTTAAAGTCTTTGGATGGTCAAGGCACATTTTGTAATACTATTTGGTTAAAGTCCGAATAGGTTCTTTGAACACCTAAAGTCCTTGGATGGCCAAGGCATGTTTTTTTTCTCCGTTCGGTTTAAGTCCGAATAGGTTTAATTCATCAAACTTCCTTTTATTTAATAATTTTCTTTAAATTTTTCATGGCTAATGTTTAAGTAGCTCTAGCTTTTCAGAAGTATTAAAGTGAGAGTGTTTAATATCTCCGATGACATGTATTTAATAGTCATCACTTAACCAAGTTTATCCGATCCGCTAAAGACCCAAGGTGTTGAACCGGTGATTTGTACTTGACTTGAATTGTAGTAAAACCACTCAGAATATTTTAAGAAGGCATCACATATTATTGAATAAAAGACCGGACACCTCATTAAAACCTCCCCGCGCCACCAGAGTAGGAAAGAGTATGTACATTACTATTTAACAAGTAAATATTTACACAAAACATTTTACTCTAAATATAACCTGAGATGTTCAATATTCCATGGGTGCTTCAAAACTCTCCCTACTTTGTCCTAAAGTCTATATGTCCCGAGTTTGAGCTTTTCACAGACCTCATGAGGGCCTTCCCAGTTTGGAGCCAACTTACCAAACTGCTTCTCCTTGGTGTGTAGGATAATGTTTCTTAACACCTTATCTTTTGGTTGAAAATATCTTCTTTTGACCTTGGAAGCAAATCTGCTCCTCATCAAACCTTGGCAGTGAGATGTTCTTAAGTGAGCTTTAAACCTTCTTTCTTCTATTAAGTCTAATTGAAACCTAATTGCTATCTCATTAGCTTGTTCAGAATAGTTTTGGAATCTGTATGATGGTAGGGTAGCTTCTATGGGGGTAATTGCATCCATCCCATACACCAAAGCAAAATGAGACTCTTGTTAGCAGCCCGATGAGTAGTTCGGTATGCCCACAACACTTTGCAAATAGCTTGACCACTTCCCCGCAGCTCATTATAGATTCTTTTTTAATCCAGACAAAATAGTCCTATTGGCAACTTCAAGTTGTCTGTTTGCTTGTGGATGGAAAGGAGAAGAAAAACAATGTTGAATACCTCTAGAAGCACAAAAATTCTCCATATCTTTGTTATCAAATTGTGGCCCATTGTCTGTAGTTATCTTTTGAGGGATCCCAATTCTGTAACATATAGTGGATATGATAAATTTAATGACAACCTTCGAAGTGGTTCCTGCCAAAGGAGGTTCCTCTATCCATTCTGAGAAGTAATCAATAGCGACTATACTAGTTCTACATCCCCCGGATGCCATAGGCAGAGGTCCAACTAAGTCCATTCCCCATCAGGAAAAAGGTACTGGCTCATAAATAGACTCTATAGGTACTGCTGGCACATGAATTTCATTGCCATACCTTTGACATGGATCATACTTCTTCACCATTTCCTTAGCATATGCCATTATGGATGGCAAATAGTACCCAACTAACAACACTCTCCGGGTTAGTGCCATGTACCCACAATATGTTGAGCCTTCTCCATCGTGTAGTTCGGATAAAATGACTTGAGATTCTTCAACCCCCAAACAACGCAGGAGAGGTCTACTGAAAGATTTGTTTTTATAGAGAACTCCCCTTATGATAAAAAAACCATATGCCTTGTGTTTAATCTTTCTTGCCATACCTTTATCCGAAGTCAAAACCCCATCAGAAATATATTGAAGGAGGGAAAACCTCCAGTCTTTAGGTTGAATCACCTGTATGCTCATGCTTTCCTCATCTTCCTTGTTTTGACTTGGCTGTATAGACGGGCATTCTTGTATGTGAATCCAAGGGTAGGACTCAGAATACGCTATAGTTGCCAAAGAATCTGCCAGGGTGTTCTCTCATCTGGGAATATGCTTATAACAAACACTTTTGAACTTGGCTGCAACTTCTTTCATGATGAGTAAGTACTTGATCAGTTGATCCTTCTTGGCCTCAGACTGACCTTGAGCATGATGAATGAGCAGCTGAGAGTTGCTCATCAACCAAACTCTCTTAGCCCCATACAGGAAAGCCAATTTTAGATCAGCTATAGCTGCTTCATATTCAGACATTGTTGGAGGCGCTGAACCCAAAACATATAGCTTGGTACATCTTATCACCATAAAGATAAGTTAGGAAAATTCCATCTCCACAACCCATTGTGCTTGAACCAACATCAGTTCGGACTACTCACTCTTTCTTGGTTTTATCTTATGAATTTTGTTTGGGGTTCCTGTTCGAATGGAATTCTACCAGGAAATGAGCCACTTATTGAGCTTTGATAGTTTTTTTTGGGGGGGGGGGGGAATCAATGTCGTAATCTCCCAATTCTACTGACCACTTGGTCATCCTGCTTGATATGTCTGCCTTTTGAAGAACATTCTTTAGTGTGAAAGATGTCCCAAAAATGATGGAATGAGATTGAAAATACGGCCTCATCTTTCTTGTCGCAATCACTAAGGCTAATGCCAACTTTTCAAGCTTTAAGTACCTCTTCTCAAAATCTATTAAACTTTTGCTGATGTACTATACCAGACGAGGGTAATTGTCCATTTCTCTTACCAATACTGAACTTATAGCACATTCTGACACACCCAAGTATACTTAGAGCGTTTCTCCTTGAACAGGTTTGAAAAGAGTCTTTGGTGCGGACAAGTGTTTATTTATTTCAAAAAATCTTGAGTGCACAGTGAAGACCACTTAAAATCTCTAGCATTCTTCAAAGTTTGGAAAAACGAAGCACATTTATCCGAAGACCTTAAAATAAAATGGTTTAGGGCAGCCAGCCTTCCAATGAGCCTCTGGACTTCTTTAATATTTCGAGGAGGATCCATTTTCAATAGGACATTAAGCTAATCTGGATTGGGCTGTATTCCTTTTTCACTTATCACATAACCCAGAAAATTTCCAGATCGAACCCCAAAGACACATTTTTCTAGATTTAATTTCAAATTCACAATTGTCAAATTAGCAAATGTTTCTTGAAGATCAATTATATGCAAATCCTCCTCCAAGATTTTAACCATCATGTCATCTATGTATACCTCCATATTTCTGCCAATATGACTAGCGAAGTTTTTATTCACCAACCTCTGATAAGTAGCCTCAACATTCTTTAAACCAAAAGGAATCACCTTGTAGCAATGGAGACCTCTGTTTGTTATAAAGGTAGTATGATCTTGATCTTTCAGATCCACGTGTATCTGGTTGTACCCAGAGAAGGCATCCATAAAGGACATCAACTTGTTGCCAGATGTTGAGTCAACCAACTGATCTATCAGGGGGACTGGATATAGATCTTTTGGGCAAGCTCTGTTAAAGTCAGTGAAATCAATACACATACGCCATTTCCCGTTATTTTTCTTGACTAACACCGAATTGGCAGTCCATAAAGGATACTGTGATTCCTTTATCTGTCCCATCTTGGTAAGTCGATCAACCTCTTGGACTATCACATCAGCTTTTCCTTAGAAAAAGATCTCATTTTCTACACAACAGGTGCAACATCACCCCGGATTGACAACTTGTGTGAGATACCGATTGGGAGAACTCTGGTTACATCACCATTGCACCAAGCGAAGCCATGCTGATTGTTTAGTAAAAAGGACAACAATTTCGTTTTCAACTCTTGCCCCTTTTTGGAACCAATCTTGATATTTATACCATCTACAAGGGAGTGGGTTTCAATTTCTTCAACTGGTATTATAACACTAGGAGCCTCTCTGGGGTCATCAATCTCAGTTTCTCCCTCAGAAGGCTCTAGTAACTGCTAATCTTCATTAATCCGAATTGCTCCCAAAGTATTAGGAGCAAGAGCAGTTGCATAACACTCCTGGGCTATCTTCAGACTACTTCGGACAACACCTACTTGCCTTTGGACTGCATACTTCAAACACTGATGGACTGTTGAGGCCACAACAAGCATTCTGGAAAGTCAAGACCCCCCAAAAATCGCATTGTAGGATGTGGGGCAATGTACCACAACGAATAACATCCTTACCATCTTTTAAAGGGCCCATTGCCCAACTACACTTCTTCCTCAAATTCCCCAATTACATTCGCAGAGCTCTCTGCGAAGCCTGCAAGGGTTCTATTTGAGTTTTGAATAACGACCGGATTCCTCATCTGCTTGTAGGAGCTTCAGAAGAGGATGTTTTCCGAACTTCCTGTGTCTATCAAGATCCAGCGTATATCATTGCCCCCAATAGATGCTCCTATCACCACTGTATCCTCATGAGGCCCAACAATATTCCTCAAATCATCCTCATAAAAAAATATGAATGGAAAAGGGGTTTGACATTGATGGGAAAACATTCTACCTTCCAACTGAGTGGCCAAACTGTGTACATGCCTCTTGTTTGAAGAAAGAGTGGGTGCTGTTACAGTATCTCCTCCAAAGATGGTGAGTGACTCAAAGAAACTGATAAGTCCAGACACCGTCCTGGTTTGTTCTGTTATGACCCCCACTTTATTCCGAGTTGAATCAGGATCTAGGTACTCAGAATCAACATCAAATATTTCAAGAATCACCATTTCCCCTTCTTGAGCAGATGTTCCCACATTGTTCGTAGGGCCTGTCCGAGGAGCACTGTCAGGCCTGTTTCCACTTCTTATTTTGACATAAGCTCCCAGCTTGCCTCTTTCAATAAATTTATTCACTTCCTGTTTCAATGCTATGCAGTCTTCAGTATTATGGCCTATATCATTATGATATTGGCAAAAACAAGTATTTCGGATTTCTCTGGGAGGCTGTAGTGCCGCCGGTTTCCGGAAATGGACTCCATCCTTGGTCTTGTCATATATTGTGGCCACATTCTCCCTTAACTATGCAAACCACTCTTGTTGAACCCAAGGATCTTTTTTACCTCTTGATTGTTGGCTCTGAGATTGATTCTGGTTGGACTGAGTTTGTTTAGTCCGGTTGGACCATTTTCTGGTCTCCTTAGCCTTATATCCGGACTAGTTAGCAGCTGGAGGGGCTGTTGTGGTAGACCTCACTTGCCGGTGCACCCTGGTTTTCTTGGTTTCTTCCACATTAATCTGTTTTCCAACCTGATTCAACAGGCCACCTCAGGTCATGGCTTTCTTCCTGGCTACCATATCAGCCAAGTTCCCAAGATTCAACCCTTGTCTTAGAGAAGCAATTTCCTCCTGTTCGAAGCAATCTACTAATCCGTTCTTTGTATTCACGAATCGACTTATAGAGTCCTTTAAAGACTCGTTTGGTTCTTGGGCACAATGGATTATGGTATCTCCATTTCCCTTCACCTCTTTACTCCTAACAAATTACCTTCGGAAGGCAACCAAAATGTATTAAAGTTTTTAATACACCCCTGGGGTAAGCTATTATACCACTTAAGAGCACTTCCCGTAAAATGTTGAGAGAAATATCTACACAAAAGTTTGTCATTATCATCAAAATTCATCATGAAGTTCTTGAATTATTCTAGATGATTGTCCGAATCTTTACTTCCATCATACTTCTCCATTTTGGAGCTGTCAAATCTTTTAGGAAGGTTTCCGGACAGTATTTTGGCAGACAAAGGTGATTGTCTCCAGTTCTCATTACGATTAAAGACTGTGTTTTCATTAGGTGTTGCGAAAATACCTAGTTCGGTTTGAAAAGCAAAATGATCAATCAGCAATTGATCAGCATGCTTGTGGGATGACCTTTCGCTCTTTCTTGAATATTTTTTAGTTAGATCCATCTTTTTTCTGGATCTCCCTTCGTCACTACATGATGACAAATATTCCTCAAGCTCAGCCTCATTCGAAGAGCTACTAAAGGACTCCGAATCTGAACTTTCAACAGGTTTGGACCGATGTGTCTTCTTAGAGCTGATGTGAGTTTTTTTGAACTCAGATGAGTCTTTATTGATGGATCATTCTCCCTAGGGTTGTCAGTATGATGAATAGCGGAAGCCCCTGATTGCTCTCTTATACCATTTTCTTCTTGTTTTATGGCCCTTAACGCATCTATTTCTGCTCTCAACTTGTCTCGCTCTTCAATGGTGTATTCCTTATTTTCCCTAACCGATTCCACCATAAAAAGTGGAGTTCATTGCTCGTTCGCATCCATCCGAAATAGTTTTTTACTGGTTTTGAATGCAAGATTCAGGCACATTCGTGCTCCCACTATGGTTGCCAATTTGGTTTGGATTATTTTGAGGAGTAGTTAGGTAAAGTGTTTTGGTAAGTTTGAAGTATTTTGTGTTTAATGTGAGGAGTAGTGAGATAATTAAGCAGCCTTCTTGTATTAAATGTTGATCACCCTCTTTAATAAGAGTGGTTGGGATAATTATACTCTTAATTTAATGACCCATGGGCTTACCGGGTCAAGTTGTGAAATCGGGTCAAGTTTAAGGACCCATTAGTCTTTTAAGTAGATTACCAAATAGCTTAGTCAAAAGTGTTTTACATTTGTCATGTCCGGATTTCTTCATGGTGTGTTATGGTCCGAATTGCCCCTGTCCAGATTTAAGTAGTGGGCTGTGACTGAAGTATCTGAACTCATCAAATACAACAATAATATCTACAATTAAAATATCTGGCGGTAATATTTAGAGCAATTAAAGAAAACAAATGGAGACAATGTCAATAAGATTTTAACAATATAGCTCAACATAAAGAATACAGTGACACAATAAGACTGATAAAAACATAATACATTCAATGATCTTGTAGGTATTTTTGTGTCACTGCAAAAACAAAAGTACTAGAAACGTAGTGGCGTGCAAAATAACGAGTGGATAACACTAGAAGACGCGATTAAAACCCACATATCTCAATCAATAATCAAACAGCGCTAGACAACCACAAGTGTCGCACAACAAATAAGGACATAAGTGGCCATCGAACATAAAACTAACATACAACTGTATTAGAATATTAACAAATAGACTATGACAAATACAATCCAAGTTCAAATACATATATACACACAGATCTAGATTTGAAACCACACGGTGATCTGGAACTTCAAGATCTAGATCTAAAATCGCAAGATCTTGATAAAAAACCCGAAAGTAAAGATGAAATTTACATGATAAAAACGACCACATTTAAAAATAAACATTAGATGTGATAAAAAAATGGTTGTACCCACCGTCTATGAAATCAAAACTCCCAAAAAATGAAACCAAAGATGAATAAGAGTGTATCCTTAAAACTTGAACACACACTCTGGAAAAAAAAGTCCAAAAAGTATCGCATCCAAAAACTTGTCGTGTTTTATGCACCGGTCTATAGGGGAGCCAATAACGACCAACTGGAGAGTCGACATGCTGGACAACCAATGAGTGCGCCATCGCCGATAAAAATAGAAAATATAATCCGGTTTGAAAAAAGACACAATCCATTGGAATACAAAATAATCAAAGTGTTAATATGAAAAAAAATATATGTTTAAAAAAAATAAAGATATGACAGAGAAAAAAACTTCCACTAATTTATTGGAGAGCTTATATCGCCATTTGAATTTTTTAAAACGAGAAAATATATTATTTCTCTAAAAATCTCACGTACCAATTACCCCATCATAGATTAAAAGTACAAATAATTATCCAGATTTTCGAGTTACCAATAACCACCCGAAACATAAATGCTTCCAACAATATTCGTACACACAAAACATGTACAACTTCAACAATTAGTTATTTTTAACCAACTGTCAAAACTCCATATCTTTCGAATCCTAACTAAAAATATATATTCTAAAATATTTCTATTTTTGAAATACGAATAAAATGAAATTTTTGTTTCTCCTATTTTCGCGATGTATTTTGGAAACCGAGTGCACTCTAAATAAATTAAAAAAATATCCAATGTATTTTGGAAACCGAGTGCACTCTAAATAGATTAAAAAAAATATCCAACACAAAAATATATATATTTCCGCATATAAAAAAATTAGTTGTTCTATACCCAATGAACATTTATTTTCACAAATAAGTTGAATTCTATCTTTCACACAATTATACTTACACATATTTTCCAAACCGTTAGGACCTATTTTTCTTCTTAGCTCACAAATTAACTATAGTTTCACAAATTAATAGTTAGTAAATTACTAAAAAAACTCCTGGGTCACTTACGTCAAATACCGCCAACCATTGTGTAAGACCACTACATTTACTAGGTAGATGTCTGTAACTGGCACTAAAAGTATTTAGCATTATTACAATTATGTGTTATAAATTTGTCGTGAAATGGCATTCTGCTTTAACATTTTCGGCGATCTTTTTCAGAGAGGATCTGCAGTCGCTACTAAGAGTACAATGCGTGCGCACATGGTAAATCCTCAATCTGACGCAATAGCCTGCAAACCAACGCCAGAAGGTAAATCACACAAGGTGACATGCTAAGCCGAGAAATCGTATATAGAGGGACTCGAATCATGACCTTTGGTCACAAACATACCTTACTTAACTAACTCGACTACCCCTTGGGAGCAACATTTTCGACGATATATATCAGCATGATTGACATTAGTGAAATATAAAATAGTTTTAATTTAGTTAATATATTTTTAAATAGGGTTATAATTAGTATTTTAAGCGAAAAATAAAATTTTATCAGTTAAAATTCTCTCTCTCTAAACTCTACTCTCTCTTCTCTAACAGCTAGTTCATTCATCTCTTATTTTCCGATCTGAGATTTTCCGGTGATTTCAGGTCGAAAGGCCTGAAATCCATGCGTACTTTTTCTTTTCATCCCGTTCTATTTCTCTTATGTTCCGTAAATCTTTACCGACTAGTGTTTCTTCTTCGTCGAGCTTTTCTTTGGCCGAATTTATTCCAGAACCGTTCTTTTCATGTTTTCTGGTTCACCTGAATTTTGGTGTTCTTTACATGCCTCTTCTCTCGTATTCGGAGGATTCTTCTTCGGCTGACCTTCGAAGAACGTTGAAAATCACTACGGCGAACTGCTGCTCCGTTTTTAAAGTGACGTGTCTAAGTATGATGGTTAGTTTTATGGTCGTCACATTCCCTCTCCTGTCCCATTGTCGGTTAGTTTCTCCAACGCTTTGGCGTGCACGGTCGTCTCTCCCAGAACTTCTTATGTCGAACCGCACATCACGACGTCACGGCTCACTCCTTCATACATCTCATTTAGGTGTCGATGTATTGCCAGACTCAAATTTGGTTTACTGCCCAAACAGATTGGGTCTTATTTGCCGTCAAAACAGATGTTTGTTTAGGAGTGCTCACATCATAATTGGATATTATTATTTAGGATCTCCGAACGACGAGTTTTCTAACTGTAAAAATGTTGTCGCTGTCCTATTTTGGGCATTACCCTCATTCACTATCTATTGGATGAGATCTAAGTGGTTGGAAGCTATAAAAAGGCGGACTCACCTCTTATGAGGCTTTTCTCTTCAAGCATCATCGCTTACGGTAATATGGATTTGTCCTCCGATAGGACTATCGTCTAAAGCACTGTAAGTCTTTTTCTTTATGAATATTGCTTCTTTGAATGTGCGAGGTCTTAATGATCATGTTAGGAAAAAAGATGTTACTGATTTCATAATTAGTAATAGTATCTCATTGTTAATTTTAGTTGAAACAAAAGTCCAACTTTTAAAATTCGATTCTATTATCAGGTATATGGTCCCCTTTTGGCATGTTATTACCAATCACTCCTCTCGTCCTCTAGGTAGAATTTGGATTATCTGGAACCCTAGTGTTATCACTGTTTCTAGGTTATCCCAATCCTCTCAGTACATTCATTGCATGGTCAAGTGTCATAATTTCAACACCTCTTTCAGATTCAATGCCATCTATGCTTTTAATGATGCCCATGATCGTACTCATCTTTGGAATGATTTAATAACCATTTCCAAGAAAGATTTGGCATCCTATGGGTCTCCCTAGGGGATTTCAATGCCATCCGCCATCCGGATGAGCGATTAGGCTCTTCCAAAAATTGGTCTTCATTAGTTGATGATTTCTATAATTGCTGCTACTTCAGTGAGCTCAGTGATCTCCCATCCACTGGATTCCACTTCTCTTGGATTAATAAAAAGCCTACTCACCCCATCCTCTCGAAAATCGATTGTGTTCTAGTCAACTCTGATTGGGAAGATCTCTTTCCTATGTCTTTCACTCAGTTTGGTTTTCTCCGTTCCTCCGACCATACCACTGTCACTCTCAATCTTAGGCTCCCCCGTCAAAGACGTAAGAAACCATTCAAATTCTTTAATATGTGGCAATCACATCCTCAGTTCAAAAACATTATTTCCAAAAGTTAGAATCTTCCTATCTCTTCATCTGGTATGAGTCTTGCCACTGATAAACTCAATTGTCTTCCACATAAGCTTGCTTGCCTCAACCGTAAGGAGTTTAACGACATTAGTTCTAGGGTTTCTAATGCTCAAAACATTCTCTTTCAAGCTCAATCTAATCTCGCTAATGACCCCCTCAACCCTATCCTTGTCACCAAAGAAGTTGAGGCTTCCATGAATTTTATCTTTCTTAGTCGTGCTGAAGAATCCTTCCTCAAGCAAAAATCTAGAGAAAACTGGATCAAGCTTGGTGATAAAAACACCAAATTTTCCACAATAGTATAAAAACCCGTCTTTTCCGTAACAAGATTATTTCTATCAATAATGACCAGGGTATCACTGTTTTAACTCCCGCTAGTGTTTCTAAGGTCATCGTGAGTTACTTCGAGGACTCTCTTGGTACTAGGCATCTTGTTGGTTATCCGGGGCGAGAGAAAGTTTTCTTTCTTCTTTCCTCTAAAGTCAATGATACTGACAAGGCATCAATGATTCGTGAGATCACTAGCGAAGAGATTAAGTCTGCCCTTTTCAGTATTGACAATAATAAATCGTCTGGTCATGATGGTTATAATTCCAGTTTTTTCAAATCCACATGGAATCCCCTAATTATTAACAAATCTATTCGCACTAAGCTCCTATCTATTATGGGTTATTTGGAAGGTTCTCTCCCATTCAAATATCTGGGAGTCCCCCTAATTACAGGTCGTCTTCCCCATACGGATTGTCATCCTCTTCTTCATAAAATTACAGCCAAGATCGATTCTTGGACCTCCAAGCATCTGTTATATGCGGGTCGACTTCAACTTAATAAATCTGTCTTATTTGTTGGTCAAATTTACTGGTACTCCATCTTTATCCTTCCCTCTAGGATCATTAAAGAGCTGACCCAGAATCTTTTTCGTTTCCTTTGGTCGAGTTCCGCTCTGAACATCCATGGGGCCAAAGTGGCTTGGTCTAATATCACCTCTGGTTTATTATTAGTGATAACAATCACTCTATCTGGTGTGATTGGATAAATATAGAAAAAAAAATCAAAAATAATAATTTTTGGGATCTTTCTATTGGTTCTTTCCCTTCTTGGATTTGGAGGAAAATTCTTCGTCTTCATCCGTTGGCTAGTAATTTGTACATGGTGGCTATTGGAAATGGTTTGACTACTTCTTTTTGGTATGATCCATGGCTCCTCCCTACTTCACTAGCTTTGCACTATGGTACCAATATCATCAAGGATTCTCAGCTTGGGAAAAACCTTAAGGTATTGGATATGATTCTCGATGGTCAGTGGAATTGGCCTCCAAATATCAGATCGGCTAGAGCTAGAAGTCGTTCTAATATTATGGAGATCAACAACCTCATCCTCACCTTGCCCCCTCCTAACATAAACTCATCTGATGCTCCTTTTTAGATTGCAAAGGCTGGCTGCAACAACTTCACAATCAAGGATACCTATAATGTTATTCGTATGGCTGACCCTGTTCTGGGGTGGGCCGGGTTAGTATGGAATACATTTAATATTCCACGTCACTCATTTATCTTATGGATCGCTATCTTGGGAAAACGTTTTACCAAAGATACGCTTCTCAGATGGGGTTTCAATACCTCACCCGATTGTATCTTATGCAACTCTACTTTTGAAACTATTGTTCATCTCCTCTTTGACTGTAGTTTCACTCAGAGTATTTTGACCTTTACTAGTTCAAAACTAGGTTTCCCTTTTTCCACTTCGTGTTGTTAGTCTTGGGTCTGTGAGACGTCAAATTGGTCTATCTCTCGAAACCACCACATTTGGCGCTCTTGCTTTGACGCAGTTATTTATCACGTCTGGAAGGAGAGAAACTCAAGAATTTTTGGTTCTCCTCCGTCCCATGCCTATCTGGTTTCTCACCGAATCTTCTCTGATCTTCGGTTCAGATTCCAAAACACCAAGATTTGATGGCCTATGTAACTGCTTTTATTTTAATTAATTTATTTATTCTTCTACTTTATTTGCAGGTCCGCTCATCATCGGTCTCGTTCGTTTCCTTTTATTGTTGAGGTCTTCTTTGGAGTACTATCTGTTGGCTTGATTGGCACTTGTAACATTGTCTTAGTTGTTCTAGTTTATCTCTGTTGTTCTGTTATTTCTACTATGTTTGTTTTGTCAGTCATGTCTATCGACCTCCTTATGTCGATTGTATCTCCTCGGGGTATGCCCCTAGGTAACAAAATATATTTGTTGCCATAAGAAAATATATTATTTTATTATTGGTTGAGGTATTTAATTTTTTTTATATATGATTACGTTTTTGAATAAAAATATATAAATTTAATTATTAAATATGGATCATATGTTATGTTTCTTTTAATTTTTTTTCTAAAAACAATCTCAAACCAACATTCGAGATTTGTCTTCTTAGATAAATTTAGCACCAACTGTTAGTACTTAGTGGTTTTGAATTTTTTAATTTATAAGGCGTATTTTTTTTAAAATTTAAAAAAAACCATTTGAGTTTATATGTTTGTAATTTTCAAGGTAAATTACCATTGTTTGATATAAAAATGAGTTTTAGAACCATATGCGAACCGATTTCAGCCATCGAATCAGGTTGTAAGCAAAATGAAACGCGGAGCTTCATATGATTCTTTACTAAGAAAATGGCGTAGAAGAAGACATTATCTGCGAAACTTAGTATATATACAATAAAAACACAATATAGCTAACTTCGCTAGAGTTCCACATTTTAGGTGTTAGGCATTTTTTGTAAATTAATATTTTGAAACTTAGAGTATTTTAGGTGTGAAATCATAATATAATTGTCAAACCTAGATAACACATGTTTTAAAAAGTTCTTAAATTTGAATTGTGAATCATAGATAACATGTGTTGGGAAGATACAAAATTTATCAACAAAATGTATATTTGGAACGTGACCTAAGAATTTTTCAGATCCTAGCAAATTCGTGGGAGTGTATATCAACATATTTATCTATATTATGACGAATTCAAAAACAAAATCACCCTTGGTAAATTTTATATATTATTTCATCACATTAGACTCACTATTTTTTACACGTATTTTTTCACATATTTGGTGAATAAAATTCATTACGTTGTCAAAACCTTGGAATTTTTTTAGCCATTCTAACCACTAATCTATTGGTTTTGTTATGATCCATTTTTTTATGTTGTGATACAAAGATCCGGTGAAATAGTAATTTTGGATGTTTATTCTTATTATTTTCCAACCCAAACTACTGAAACAATAGTATATGATAAAATTTATGAAACTTGCTTAAAACACACATTTGAAACCTTTACATTGATAATGTGAATCATATAGTATATATGTTGTAAAAAGTGGTGAACATATGTGGGAAACTTACTTGGCATATTTTGTCACATACTTGTGAATAAGATTAATTATGTTACCAAGATACAATGAATTATTTGTTACCAATCTAAGCATTGATCAAATGGTTTTGTTATAATCCATTTGTTGTTTCCATATCATGGTAGGAAGAATTTGGTGAAATATTAACTTTAAATTTTGTTATCATTTTCCAACATAACCTAGTAATACTATACTCTATGAATATATTTATGTAACCTAGTTTAAGACACATGCAAAATGTTACATTGATAATGTGAGAAATGTGTATATGTTGCAAAACATGACGAAGTGATATCTGTAATACATACCTACTTATATCGTCACATACTTCGTGAGTAAAATTATCTATGTAATAAAAGCCTTGACGAATTATATTTGGCCAAAAAATGATCTAATGGTTTTTGTTATGATCCACTTGTTGTAAGTTATTACCATAATTATGAGCTCTTGTTTAATACAATACAAAACCTTATATATCTTATGTGCAAAATGTGTAGTATGTCAGGTCGTATATCATGACAAACTATAATATGTAAAACCTACCTATCACATTTCGTCACATACATTTGTGAATAAAGTTTACTATATCACTAAAGCCATGACGCATTATGTTCATCTTATTTTCTTATGATTTATCTATTATTTTGTGCCATGGTTGGAAGATTTTAGTGAAATATTAACTTTAGATGTTCGTTCCTATTATATCCTAATCTAGACTAGTAATAATACTATAATATATGGTAATAGTTGCAAAACATGGTTAAATTATACAAGGAAAATATATCTTGATAATATACAAAACATGTAATATATATGTTAAAAAACATGACAAACTAATATATGTGAAACCTTTGCATTACCTTACAAAATGATAACAAAGAAATAATTTTTACTAAACTTAACATGTTTTTATATTTTAAAGCTAAGTTGATTGTATACATATTACTTTTTTAGATTGTGGATCTGATTGATGGATCACATACTAGTCAAATCAAGAAAATAAACTCGATCCATGAATAAGCTAGTTCTTCCACAGTGTCGAAAATGATAGATTACACCAATCTTGATACGACCATGGGATCATCTCATGTTCCACTAAAAATTAGAAGTAGTATATCTCTTAAACAGGATAGTGGAACAATTAAATAAAAGAATATCTCTCTCCAACTCAGACACCACAATTATTTCCGAATTTTAAAACACACGTATCTAACTAAATATGTAAAATCAAGGTAATAATGAACCTAATTATTTTTATAGCTGCAAAACATATAATCATATATGATAAAGTTTTTAAATTTTTTCTAACATATGTAATTTTTGTTTTATTTATATTGTAAGAGAGAAGTGTCAGATGATTATATGCTCATTGTACTAAATTTGATATCATCGAGTCTCGTACATCGGAATCAATTAATATTATTTAGGAAGATTATCGATCATTTGGCTAATTTTAATACGAACACTCCCATTACCAAGGTAGTGATTAAAAGGTAACATCAGAGACTAATAATTTTTATTTCTGGCGGTGAAATGACCATCACGTTGTATAATGTGCATGATATTGTTGAATTTAGTGTCATCAATAATATTATGAATATTTCAAAAAATATCCCCAAAGAAAAGCTTCATACTCAGGTTAGCAATTTGTTGGGTCTAGCTTATAAAGAGTTGTCTAAGGAGATTGGAAAATAAAAATTTGTTAGTTACAACTTGAATGATTTTACACAACTTTTAGTTGCCCTAGATATCATGATAATTGCACCGAGTTCACCGATGACAACATGACGCATCTGATGTGAACACAGTTATTTTACTTGTTTAAATGCACTATGTTTTCTGACAAAAACAACATGTACGCGATTCATGTTTATGCGTTTTTTTCTTGTAGAGCTTGATGGTATGAAATCATACGCGCGAGGTGTTTATATACAAGCATATATTTTCCATCATTTGGAAAAGCATCAACCACTTTCCTATTTTACGTCCTGTTACACACTTGGATTACACACATGAGATGTCATCAATAGTGAGGTGGGATATATACCACATCAAAACTAAACTAGAGGATTTAACTAAGATACATGGACAAATTTTATGTAAGTTGCACTAATTATTTCATTATTGTTAATCGAGGTTGGGCAAACAGGCTGCAAAATAAACAAACATATATTTTCAAATTTAAGATGCGAAATAAGCAAAAATAGTCTAGGTCCCAACTGAACTAGAGAATTTAAATAAGTCACGTGGACGAGCCTAACATAAGTTGCAATAGTTATTATTTCATTGCTAATAAATAAGGTTAGATAATTAGGTTGCGAGATGAGCATTTATATATTTACAAATTTGGAATAAACAGATTACAAAATTAGAGTAGTTTAACTTGAAATTTTGATAATGTTTTAGCAAAACATAATTTTGGTCACATGTGAAATGTTAATAAATAAAGTTATGAAATATACACTTATATTTCGATTGAGTGTAATGATTTTTTAGGTTGTGAGCCATATTTAGCCATATGTGATGTTTTCTTGTTAAGAAAGTAACATGGTACCATTTAAATACAGTCGGGTTGAATAAAATGCATATATATTATCTAGAACAAGTAGTTTGCCAATTTGGATGTGTAGAAGGCATTCCGACATATGTTGTGAACGATAAGCTCCCAAAAACTAAATAAAAGCTAATGACGACTGTGTTTGAGTGATAAAATATAATTTAGCAATCATGGTAGTTAACATGAGGATGATAGCATGTATTTTGTCTCTGATGGGGAAGTCTGATGCATTATAGGTTATGCCTATTAGATAAACAAAATGGGTTAGGTGGAAGTTGTGAACTCTGCCCTCATGGAGCTTGAATTTTACTTCTACGAAAATTGTAAAAATACACTCAAACGACACTTAAACGATAGTGAAAATACAATTAAATAATTTATATGACCCACAAAGACTTCCATGTCAATTCTTATGAACTCAAGATATTTTAGGCAAAATTAGTAGTAATTTGTGTAACATTTTTTATTATTATATTTTATGTTTGTTACTTTTTACTATGTTTAAAAAAGGTTATTTTAGTATTATGTCTATAACAATGGCTATAATATCATCATTTGTGAAACCTTTGACTTATGAAACAATTATGTTGTTACAAAACATGTTGTTTGATTATATTTACGAAATAACCATTTAAAGCCTTATTTCACCATCATTTAGAGAATACATATATATATATATGAATAATGTATAACTTGCGAAATATATACATATAGCCTTGTGAAAAACATGCATTAACAATTTACCACTTATTATCATTTATTGGTGAATATCGATCTCTTGTCACTATAATTTCCTATCATGACTTTAAATATCACCATAAGTTTAAAACATGACATAGATATAAGATAGTTATTTCATGGATTTGAATCAATAAAGATAGTTATTTGAGAACACAGTTATCGCAATTTAAAATGTCATGGCGCATAATCGTAGGTTGGTTTATTATAATGCGATACTATGAAAAGTATATTAGCTTTATGGTAAAGACATAGTTGTTTTTTTTTCTTTTATTCCGCGTACAAGAGAAGATCTACAAGGAAGGTAGGCTGAGCTAGAATCAGTAGTTAAGTCTCACATAATCGATATAATCCACTATGGTAGGGTGTTAACAAAGAGATTGTACCATAAGAAATTTTATGATACTATTAATGAGGCTCAGTTAAAAGTCACTCACCAAACAATATTAGAATACGAACAAGTTTGTCGTGAGACTAAGGCATATGAATTTGATGATGATGATGAAGATAATTAATCTGATAGATCATGTAATTAGTATTTAAGTTTTTTGTAATTTTATTTACAAAATTTGAAGTATATGTACTTGCGAAATGTGAACTTTTTCTCCTCAGAAAATGTTAATGTACCTATTACTTGCAAAATTTATAATTAAATTTACATTTTAAAAAATTTTGTATAAATTTATTGCAAAATTATTTGTTCGATAAATTACAATAATAATATATTAGCATATATGTTAACTTTTTTATGCTATACAAATATATAATATTTTAGCTCGTCAATTAAACTAAATGTTACCATCAAATGCTAAACACTCTTCTTCTTTTTATTTTTTGCAACATATCTAGAAAACATCTTCGAACAATTCTACATTCTTCTCCATTCGGACAAAGATCATACACTTTTATTTGGAATTTGATATTTGTTTTTCCAGATTTGATACCTACAATAACCCTTATATCTTTCCATGTTATTGTAACATGTTCTATGTCAAACAGGAAAAATGATTTAGTGGTATTATAATTTTTGTTATTAGTTCTTAGTGCAAAATCAACAGTATGCCTATGATAATATGCATCTTTAAGAAGAAAAAAGAATAATGTACTTTTTGTTGCATCTATGTATTCACTTATTATCCATATTCTATTCATTATCTTCATTATAGGGACCCACTGAGATTTGATAGTGAAAACATAATTCAAAGACACTTGAAAAAATGGTTTTTATTTACTTATGAAAACATAACCAAAAGACCAAAAATATATTTTTTTGGTCTCATGTGATGTAATTGCGATTATGAGTTTAAAATGACTTGCTAAAGCAAATTCAAAAACCACAGAAGAGAAAAACACAAAGAAAAAGATGTCATGAGTATAGTATCACATGTATTAGCGACAACTATTTGAAAATTTTGTGTTAATGTATAATTTCAAAGACCACAAACAACAAAATAAAAACACAAACAAGTACTACGTATTTTATATAATGTAATAATTACAAAATTAAATCGATTTGACATAAAAAATTAGAATACATAATAAATTAAAAATATTTAGGATTTAAAAATAATAAAGTTCTTACATTGAATCTATGACAAACCTCTAAATTTATAAAAAATGAAAGTATTTACTATGAAATTTTACAGAAAGAAATATTGTTGTAAAAATAAAGTTGACTTGTAAGAAAATATAAAGATATAGGGAGAATAAAAGACGGGAGAAAATTAAGAAAGTAAAAAGATGATGAATTGTTGAGAAGTCTAGTGGTTCATTCTGTGTATTGTATTTGTTGCGATATTTACTTTGTTTGTTTTTCTTGAAATTAACGTTACCTCTACAATATTAATTGTAATAACTTCTAAACACATTGTGGAATTTCAAAATAATGGCATTCATATGATGCGGAAATGTTTTTATCTCTAAATGTGAGACACTAAGCCAAACATTAATACAATTGAAAACGAGTTTAAATAGTTCTACTATTTTAGTTTCCATATTGTCCCAATCTGTCTCTGTTTCAAGTAAATAGTCTACTAAAAATCATGCACCATCTAGCACATTACAACTCTGAGTACACATTTTGCTTTGTTTCTGAATTTTTCTTTGGGATATAATTTGAAATTTATTGGTTTGTGATAGTAATTTTGTATCGAGTATGTATTTTTTATGCGATACATTCATAAAATCAACATGTGAAACCTTTATCTAGTTATTATATTATGAAATTCACAAACTAAAACTTGCAAAATTAAATAAGAGCAACTTAAGAAAACTTCATATATTATCACATGTCTTCTGATATGTGTCTTTAACTTTTATTTCTTTATTAACCGTCAGGTTGAGGTGGTTTATATATTATTTGTCACTGTTAATAATTATTAATGTCTGATGGTTATTTCTATTTATTTTTGGTTCGATTCATAATAGAACAATAATCCAGTTACCTTAGCTTATGCATCTCTGTTTTTGAAGATATTATTGATAATGGGTGTAACATCATACTTTTTATGGAAACATGTCTATATTATAATAAATATTAGTACGATTATTCTAAAATTTTGATAAGTGTATTCGTATTTTCAAGCCACATAAGCTTACTTCATGTGCTGATATGCGGAATACATTAGTTTTTTACATATCAATTGTCCAATAGTTACTTTAAATTTATTATTTTTTTATAATACTATAGACGTAAACATTGATATCATGCGTATTGTAACAAATATATCAATGTGTGTGAATATTTTCAAAACTAACACATTTTATATGTTGTGAAGGCATGTTAATTACCTTATATCAAGTTGGTCCTCATTCATCATACATGTTTTTAACAGTAATAAAAATTCTTATGGATGTGTGTGTGACAATACATTTGGATTCTCTTAGCATGCACATTTTAGAGTCAAATCTAGTTTTTTTACATCATCGAGTTCGATTAGTAGTTTTGTTTGATTTTTGGTATTCCCTCATTTCAATTCAACTTGTGTTGGTGGTTTCAAAAATTATCTTCGTTATATACGTACCAACACCTCTCACAAAAGACAAAATTACCATATTGCATACAAAACTTTTGTAAATCATGCAAAGTAAAACGTCACAAAATAACACATGAAAAATCTTCAAATATTATTAACTGCAAAACGTCAGAAACACTACATGCAAAACCTCGCAAGCCATATAGTGCGAAACATAATAAAATACTACATATAAAATTTATAAAAATTATTCACTGTGAAACATAGTAAAAAAATATGATACGAAATCTTCAAAATTATTCACATCAAAACATAATAAAATACCACATTCAATATGTATGCAAAGTTGATTCATTGTAAAACATAATAAAATACGACAAGCAAAACAAAATCATATAATGAGATTTATATTAGACAGAGTTTAGATACACGTCTAATCGAACATTCTAAATTTAACAGGTGTATTGATTTTTAGCTCTGACATATTAGTTGGCAGATACATGCAATTAACGTTAGCTAGTGAGGAATTAACACACACAAAAAATACTCAAACATTAAAAATAATATATATATATATATATATTCATACTCTAGTTTTAAAATTTAAACACACTATTCCAAACACATATATAAAGTAAAATAACTAAAAATTTCCTCAATGCAAAAAAAAGCTAAAAGATTAACGTATTTAGAGGAGAACTTTCCAAATTGGTCTCATAAGGAGTAAAAAATGGTTTAACATTCATTAGATTATTTTTCTATGTCTGATTCATATTTCGCTGAATCAGAGGATGAAGATTTATCCAAAGATGACTCCGAAGATGAATCAAATTAATAAAAATATGAGGATTTATCTGACTCTCATACTTAACGTGTCAAAATTGGTGTGGATGATTTGTGGTTGGAGGGTATTTTAGGGAGTTTGTAAGTTGAATATTATTTTCTGAGTATTGAGTAGTGAGATAAGGGAGGTATGTACTTATATTTAATGTTTCTGGAAAAAGTCCAACACATTAAATGAAAGTGGGTTGGGGTATTTATACTAATCATGTGACCCATGGGCCTTACGGGTTGGACCCTGGATCCGGTTCAATCTTTAAAGCCCAAACCTTAAATAATGTTAACACACAGTTGAGTCATGCATTAACTGGTCGGACAGTTCTTGATTTTCATGGTCTAAGATATCCCCGAACTGCCTCTCCGGTTTACACAACAATGCCATTCCAAAACAATCTAACACTGTCAGTAGCCCATTTAGTTCTTTCAAAACTATTTTGGAAGAGATAACTTATTCATGAAAAGATATGGATCGGATCCGAAGTGTATTTTAAGGGATTGGTTATAAAGAAAAAAAGACCCTGACCGGATCCGAAAGGTTTTTTTTTTGTAGATGAAAAGCCAACGATTAGAAATCTGAAATCTGACACGTGTCATATATTGATTCAACCTTTCAACCGTTTTTATTTCTTGGGACTTGTAACTATTTTCAAAAAGTAATTAGGGTAGACTTAATAGCCCCTAATCATTATTCGAACCGTTTCATCTTCCCAAAAATAAATACTCAAGTGGCTCTATCTCTATTTTAACCTGTTTTTTTACTGTTTGGTTTCTCATGACCAGAATCATTTTCTAGAGACAGAAAGTCTGAGTTTTTTTTATTTTACTCTATCTTTAAGAATTTATATGTTCACAACCAGAACAATTTTGATTAAAGGGGGTTTGTTAAACCTATCAGACTTAGAGAAAGCAAGAAAAGAGGCAAGACATGAGGCAAAGATCACAGCCGGACTCCCTGCTTCTCCTGGTAGAATGGTTAGCCCAGTGGTGCCGGAATCTGATAAGAGCACATCATCATCCCAAACATCGATAACACGAAACCCCTATTTCATTCCTATATTATCTACTCTAGATATTGAACCTTCAGTTCAAGCATCTTTAGATTCTTCTCTTAAGAGAAAAACCATTTTAAGTGTTAGGAAACCCTCATCTTTCATAGCCATGAGATTAGATACAGAAGAGATCACTCCTCAGAGAGTTACTCGACTTTCCAAATCTAAAGGCACCCCTTCTTCGTCCAAAAATATTAGTTTGGATGCATTAAACCCTACTGCCTAATCCCCATTAAATCCGGATAACATGTCCCTTCATGATGAGGCCACCCAAGTTGAAAAAGAGGCTACTAGTGCTAAGTTGACCGAACAACGGTTAACCATAATTGAGGAAGTTATGAAGGACAGTGGGAAAGACACCCCACTGGAGACATCTGAACAAACTGAAAATACTATACCAGATCGGTCCAACATAAAAAAAAACAAGAATGCCTAATACCGAATCACTCCCACAGTGTTTAGAGGGGAAAGTTGGGCCAAATCTTTGTAAGGTCAATGTGAAATATTTGTTGGCACTTCTAAAAATTAACTACGTGTATACACACACACACGCACACACACACACACACACACACACACACTGTTGAACTAGATTAGATACGAATAAGGTGGGGCTTCCCAGAATCTATTAAACTTAGAATCAGAGTTATACCAGAGACTAATTTAGATTGCAAGATAAAAGAACTGGTGGTGTACACCGAAGTACTAAAATGGGGACTTCGCTTTCCCTTGGATCCAGAAGACATTCGGTACTTTCACCTAATCAAGATTTTCCCTAGTCAGCTGAGTCTGAACGCCTGGTATACCCTACTAACCGGCAGTATTGCTTACAGGCTATCAAAGATCCCAATTCCTATGGAGTACGTTGCTACCGTCGATGGATTATGTAAGAATCATCTGATTCCCTTCTATCACTACAAGTTGGGAAATGATTACAAAGTTGTAAACGTTTTGGTGGAGGCTGAGAAACCTTGGACGACTCAGTTTTTATACATAAGTGGGGCCTGTGAAAACGGTAAGAAGATCAACTACCAAACAAAACCAAGTCAACTGACTAGGTATTGGAGGTGCTCATGTAATGATTGCTAGGATCTCAACTTATATTTATATTATGCGTAGTTTAGACCGAACTAATTATTGTGTTTTATTTTCGGTAGTACTTTCAAAGATATTTCCTGAGCATTTGGAGGCAGGAAAAGCTACATTTTCCAAATTGAATCAATGGGCACCAGAAAACTGGAGGCTTGGGGGTTTTCACAACTGTTTTATTTCAGGAAACATATTGAAAACACCCCTAGGAACAACTGACCACCCCACCTCCAGCATATGTTATCCTTAAAAGGATAGAGGCAAAGGATGACAAGCTTTACTTACCAGCTCAAATTAAAGCTTTTAGCCATCTAGACAAGAAGAAGAGGAATAAAACGGGAACCGATCCATCTCACCCTAACCTCGAATGAGCCAGTTCTGATAATCCTGAATGGATAAATGCTGTCTTGGTAGAAGCAGTGGCTGCAACAGTTAGGGAATCCGGAGATTCAAATAAGTTTCCTCAGGTTAAGAAGAAGGGTCACAAGAGGCCCAAGGAAGGCGATGACCGAAAAACAAGGAAGAAAAGTAAGAGTAACCTAGGGTCAGAGGTAATTCTCTGGGCTCCGGTTGACAATCTGACACTCCCACCCGATGTTCCTCCACAGGTAGAGACATCAGCTGACCCTCCTTCTCTAATTTTCCCACGACTAACCAACCATCTATTAAAGGATAGGCCAACCTTGATGAGTTTCACAATATGTACTTCAGTGACCTGGACAAGGATGATTTTGTTAGATCCTTCCCTCCGCGTACTATTCCTAATGCTGTCACTTAAAATGGTGATCTTTCGAGATGTCAAGCAAACAGAACACCTTATGCCATGCATTTTTGGGCTTTATTAGGCCAATAATGGATTTGGAAAGGCAGGTCAGGGAGCAAGTTGAGAACATTGGTACTCTTACGACAGCAAACCAGAGTTTGAAGACCGATCTCTCCACTGATCAACAAAGAATATAAGCTTTAAACAAAGAGAATGAGGACTTGGCTACCGAACTGCGCCAGTCCAAGAGTGCTCAAGAGAAGATCTATACCAAATATTCCATATTGAAAACTAATTCCTCTAGTGAGATCAAAACCTTGAAGAAACAACAAACCACCAACACAAACACGATTGATGCTTTAACCAAAGAGAAAAGAAAACTAGAAAAATCTCTTTCAGAGAAAGAAAAAGATAACAAATTTGTAAAGGATAAGAGGACTCAAAAGATATCTACAGTGATAGAGAAGTATATTTCCGGTGTTGCGGACTCCTTGGAAAAAAGAGACAAGGGGTCAAGTCGGATATGGTTCTGCTATTCCATGAGAGCTTTCCAAAAAAGACTCTTGGACCTTTGTGGAAATATGCACAATACGAGGAGATACCTTTTAACACCATGGTGGATAGTGATAAGCATGGTTATTCAAATGAAGATGATTCTGACGAAGGAACTGGTGAAAGCTCAAGCACTGATACTAAGAGTCCCAAAGACGATGTAGGTAAGGAAAAACCGAGGGGACAAAGCCCTAAGGTTATAATGTTTACTTTTGTGTTCAAAACTAAAGTCTTTGGATTGCCAAGTAATTTTTGTGATTGTGGATTAGACTTGTTCCGATTAGGATATAATATTAATTTTTTCTTTCATACGAACTCATTTTTATCCTATGACTAATTTTTAACTGGTATTTAATTTCTTCGACTTGTTTAATAAATGTTTAATTTATTAAATCACTTTAACAATATTTCATTTTGAAGGATGAAAGTTTTGAATAACTCCGATCATGAGTGTTTAATATATATAGTTAAGTGTTTAATAAATCCGATCACCTAAAAGATACCTCATTTGAGAGCCGGGGTGTTTAATAAGTATTCAATTTATCCGATCTTCTCATACTACTCAATTTTTTTTAAAGAAGACATAAGATACGATTGATTAAAAACTGGACACCTCATTAAAACCTCCCCACGCCACCAGGGTAGGAAAAAGTATGCCCCTTAATATTTACACTAAGGTATTAGAAGGTAAATATTTATAAGAGAGTTTTATTCTAAATAGAACCTGAGATGTTCAATGGTCCATTGATGCTTCAAAACTCTGCCATCTTTGTCGTGAAGTCTATATGTTCCTGACTTGACTCTTTTACATACAATATAAGGGCCTTCCCAGTTTGGAGCCAGCTTCCCAAACTATCTTTCTTTAGTATGTAAAAAGATCCTTTTAAAAACTTTGTCTCCCAACTAGAAATATCTTCTTTTAATCTTGGATGCAAATCTTCTTCTCATGAAACCATGATAGTGTGTTATTCTGAAATATGCCTTGACCTTTTTTTCTTCAATCAAATCCAACTGATTCCTAACTACCATATCATTTACATGTTCAGAATATTTTTGGATCCTGAAGGATGGTAAAGTAGCTTCTATGGGTGTGATTGTTGTAGAAAACATTGTTTAGATTCCGGATAATCTCTGAAGTCTTGTAGACAATTTCTTATTGAAATATATTTAGAGATCTCCAAAAATTTCAATTAGATAAAATAAAAAAATATTCAATTTGAACAGAGAGTATGAAATTGATGTGTTTTGTTTTTCAACGGAACTCATTCTTTAATCGATTGAAAAAAAAATCAATTAGGCAGTTAGGGTGGTTAAGGTATTTAACGGGAATTGCATTAAAACGGCTGAATATTTGAAATTCGAATAAAATGTTCAAATTTTAAATTTTTAAAATCTGTTGACTTGCATCAATAGCCGATTTAACCAAAATAAAATTTTTCCCCTTAGACCTCGCCAGGGGATCTGCCCCTTGGACCTTGCCAGGGGCTCCACACCTTGGAACCAGCAAGGGGCTTTGCCCATTGATCCCGCAAGGGGCTTCGCCCATTGATCCCGCAAGGGGCTTCGCCCCTTGCCCTTGTTAATCATGATATAATCTAACAAGCGTGCCCTCCGCACTCTACGACTTGTTTGATAATGTATCATGATTAAATTGGTCGACTAGTCGATCCAATTACACTAAAATATCTAACAATTGTATCATGAGATTCTTGTGTAGCAGTCCGGGGAGTAGTTCCGTAAGCCCACGATACTTCTTGCAAATAACTTGGCCATTTTCTTGCAACTTATTCGATATTCTTTTTTATCCCTGACAAGATCGTTTGATTAGCAACTTCAACTTGCCCATTAGTCTGAGGGTGGAAAGGAGAAAAAAAATAGTGTTGAATTCCTATGGAAGTGCAAAATATCTCCATGTCTTTATTATCAAGTGATTCTTTGGGGGAACTCAAATCGGCAACATATGTTGGATAAAATATATGACCTCCTTAGAAGTGGTTCCAACTAAGGGTGTTTCTTCTATCCACTTAGAGAAATAGTCAACTGCCACTATTATTGTTCGATACCCTTCGGATGCCATGGGAAGAGGTCCAACCAAATCCAAACCCTGTCTATCAAAATGTATGGGTTTTGATATGGACTCCATAGGAACTGCTGGTGTATGGATTTCATTTCCATATCTCTGGCAAAGATCACACCTCTTGACTATATCTTTGGAATCTGCCATTATTATTGGCCATTAGTACCCTGCTAACAAAACTTTTACGGTTAAGGCCTTATAGCCACAATGTGCTGATCCTTCTTCATCATGCAATTCAGATAAGAAACTTGAGGATTCCTCAAAGTTTAAACAGCATAGGAGAGGCCAGCTAAAATATTGTTTATATATAATTTCCCTTAAAACCAAGAAACCATGAGCCTTGTACTTGATTTTTTTGGCTAAGATTTTATAAGGAGGTAAAACGCAATCGAAAATGAACCAATGTATATAAAACCTCAAATCTTTGGATGATAGGCCAGATATACTCAAAATTTCTTCACCCTCACCCTCTTTCTTTTAGATTGAATCTATGGATGGGGCATTCTTGCATACGAACCCAATGGTAGGCTCTAAAATAAGATATGTATGCTAAGGAATTTGCCATAGTATTCTCCGACCTATGGACATGCTTATACTGGATAGTTTTAAAACTTATGAAAACTTCCCTCAACACTTAAAGATACTTTATTAACTGATCTTTTTTAGTTTCAGATTGCCCTTGAGCTTGATTAATAAGTAACTGGGGGTCACTAACTAATCGAACCCTTTTTGCTCCACATATATGAGCTAGTCTCAGTCCAGCGATGGTTGCTTCATATTCTGACTCATTGTTAGATGCCCTGAAACCAAAACATATAGCCTGATACATAATATCACCATAAGGGGAAGTTAAACAAATTCCATCCCCACATCCCATAGTACTAGACCCATCCCGTCTGTTCCAATTAACCACTCTTTCTGAGACTTGTTTTCTTGTTCTTGTTTATGATGCCTTTCAGTATGAAATTCTACCAAGAAATAAGCTATAGCTTGAGATTTGATTACAGTTCGAGGTACAAAATTAATATCATAATCTCCAAGCTCAACTGACAATTTAATCATTATTTCCTGATATGTTAGCTTTTTGTAGAACATTCTTTAAGAGGAAAGATGTTTGAAGCGTAATCGAGTGTGCTTGAAAATATGGCCTCGTATTTATGGCTGTTATTACCAATGTTAAGGCTAGTTTCTCTAAATTTAAATACCCTTTTCTGCTTCTAGTGAACTCTTGCTCACGTAATACCCCGGACGAGGATAGTTATCCACTTCCCTTACTAGAACAACACTGGCAGCATAATTTGATACAGCCAAATACATAAAAAACTTCTCTCATTGAATAGGTTTGAATAACATCTTACGTGAAGATAAATGCTTTTTTATCTCAAGAAAATCTTGATCATACTATGGATACCAATTGAAATATTTGGATTTCCTCAAAACTTGAAAGAACTGAGCACATTTGTCAGATGACCTTGAAATAAACCTTTGTAAATGCAGCCAAACATTTGGTTAACCTCTGAATTTCTTTAATATTTCAGGGATGATTCATAGCCAACAGAGCATCTAGCTGATCTGGATGAGCTTGTATGCCTTTTTCACTCACGACATACCCTACAAACTTATCAGATTGGACTCCAAAAATGCATTTTTCTGGGTTTAATTTTAGGTTGATGGCTTCCAAGTTAGAAAAAATCTCTTGAAGATCGGATATGTGATCTTCATATTCAAGGATTTTCACCATCATATCATCTATAGGCTTAAATCGCTGCTTCGTCCTTCGACTATCACGTTTTGTGTCATTTAGTCCCTCGACAAAAAAATCACGGTTGAGGGTCCCTCGTCTATAAAAAATCTATAAATTCAGTCCCTGCGCGTGGTTTTTGCTGTAATGCTGCCACGTGTCACTATAGTTAAATGGTTTGCGTTCCACAGATAGTCCTTCGACTTTGAATTCCATTTTTACCCTTCGAATTTAATATTTTTTAAATATATATTTTTATTTTTATATTTTTATTTTTTTTATTTTTCTAAAAAACAGAGTATTGCAAAAATTACAATACTCTGTTTTTTTTCCTTTTATTTTTTTCTCTGTTTTCAAAACGTAAAAGCTCTCCGTCTCGTGGATTCAAAACTGTAAACAACCCACATGAGCACTCTTAAAAGCTCTGTTTCTCCACTTTTTGTTCGGGTACTCTCGTAAAAGCTTTTTGTTGCATTTGAAATGTACAGCATAAACCTCATCAAATCTTATAAGGGTGACAAACAAGCGGATATCAGCTTCACATAGAGTATTCCAGCAGATGTAACGTTTCTTGGCAAGGATCTCTTCACACTTATCCAGCGTATCGTACAGCTGCTTCACTGCCTCATCATAAGGTCCTTGTTTTGTAGCGAACCCACATTTGTAAACACCATTGTTTATGCCAGTGTAAGTCCATTCATTAGTTTCATCAACCAGGTCATGCAAATGAGGAGGATACAAGTCCGGAACAACATTCTCGGCTATTTCGTTGAATTCAGTATTAAACATCCGGATTATCTCTGAACTTTCGTTATTAACAATTGTCTTGAGCTTTTTGTCCCATAGAACAGGAACAATGTACTTTCCAGTGTAGTTTGTACTAGCAATCTCATAAAGTTCTCTTATGCTATTTGCACCGTTTAAAGGGTCAGGTTCAGCTCCGGCTACTTCTGTTTCGGAAACAGGGAAAACCCATCCTCTGTGTTCATCGCTATCCTTTGTTCTTTCCCAGATGGGTTTCACTGACGTGAAGCCGATGCTTTTGTCAAGTCCTTTGATTTTCAAGCATGCAAGACACCTAGAAGCCCAAGGACATGCGTAAGATATATAAAGATGATATCTTCCAGCTTCTGCTGGGAATTCAGAATTCGGTTCTCGAGAAATGATGTTACGGAACGTTGAAGCAGTTCTCATAAAAGCTCCAGATTTGGAAAGTTCGTCAAGTGCGGATCGAGCCATTACACAGAGAAAAAAATACTCCTGAGAAAGCAGAGCAGTTTCTGGGTGGAAGATGAGTCTTCTTGAACGGAAGGAAATAGTCTGCCAATCCCACAAACCAAATTTTTCATATACTGTTTGTAGTTTATTAGTAGGAGAAACAGAGATTTTAAGAGTGCTGATGTGGGTTGTTTACCGTTTTGAATCCACGAGACGGAGAGCTTTTACGTTTTGAAAACAGAGAAAAAAACAAAAGAAAAAAAAACAGAGTATTGTAATTTTTGCCATACTCTGTTTTTCAGAAAAATAAAAAAAAAATAAAAATAAAAATATATATTTAAAAAATATTAGATTCGAAGGGTAAAAATGGAATTAAAAGTCGAAGGACTATCTGTGGAACACAAACCATTTAACTATAGTGACACGTGGCAGCATTACAGCAAAAACCACGCGCAGGGACTGAATTTATAGATTTTTGATAGACGAGGGATCCTCAACCGTGATTTTTTTGTCGAGGGACTAAATGACACAAAACGTGATAGTCGAAGGACGAAGCAGCGATTTAAGCCTCATCTATATATACTTCCATGTTTTTGCCAATATGAGTTGCGAAATTTTTATTCACCAATCCCTGATAAGTAGCACCAACTTTTTTCAACCCAAAGGGCATCACCTTATAACAATGAAGTCTTTTGTTTGTAATCAAAGCTATGTGGTCTTGATCATTCAGATCTACTTGTATCTAATTTTACCGTAAAAATGCATCCATGAAGGACAACAACTTGTTCCCAGAGGTAGGTTCATTAACTGATCTATTTGAGGAACGTGATAAGGATCTTTGGGACATGCCTTATTAGGATCAGTTAAGTCAATACACATGCGCCACTTGCCATGATTTTTCATGACCAAAAGAGGGTTGACAGTCCATAATGGGTACTGAGATTCTTTGATGTGTCCCATTTTGGTCAATCGATCAACTTCTGCAGAATCACATCTACTTTTTCTTTGGAAAATGACCTTCTTCTTTGTACAACTGGTCCAACATCAGTTCAGACTGACAATTTGTGATAAATTACCTCTGTAGGTACCCCGGCTACATCATCATTGCACCATGTAAACACATGTAAATTTTCCGAAAAGAAAGACAATAACTTTTGTTTCAAACTTATTGGCAACTTAGTACCGATCTTAACATTTTTTTTCCTTTTGCTAGGCAATGGACTTAAACTTCTTCTATATGTATTATAATACTAGGAGCCTCCCGGGTATTATCAATTTCATTATCATCGGTGGAAGGCTCCAATAACTATTATTCTTTGTTAACTTTGACTGCTTCCCAAGACTTTGAGCTAAGAGTCGTCACATATCATTCTTTAGCCACCTTGTGACTGCTTCAGACTACACCCACTTGTACACCCACAATATACTTTAAGCACTGATGGATAGTAGAGGCTATAACATGCATCTTGGAGAGCCAAGATCTCCCAAAGATAGCATTGTAAGATGTTGGGTAGTCAACCATAACAAACAAGACCTTCACTGTTTTCTTAAAGGGTCCTTTACCCAATAATACTCCCTCCTCAAATTTTCCGATTACATCTGCTGAACTCCCAGTGAATTTAGAACGTTGAATAACCGACGGATTTTTCATCTGTTTATAAGTATTTAAAAACAATATGTTAGCCGAAATGCTTATATCAATCAGGATTTGACGTACATCATTTCCTCCTATTGATGCCCCTATCACCACGATATCTTTGTGAGGCCCCTTAATATCTCTTAGGTTATCCTTATCAAAAACTATGAAAGGATCTGGAGTTTGGTATAAATGTGTGGACATCCTTCCATCCAACTGAGTAGCCAAGTTGTTGACATGCCTCTTTCTTGAACAAGTCGAAGGCACTGTCACCGTATCTCCCCCAAATATGGTTAATTATTCAAAATAATTTATCATATCGGAAGCAGTGGCAGTCTTGTCCACTATCATCCCTACCTGATTTTAATCTGGATCCGGATCGAGGTGCTCAAAATCCACATCAAACCTTTGAACAATCACCATGGTATCCTCCTGTTTAGATGTTCCAGGGGCTACCGAAGAAGTTGTTCGGGGAGTATTGGTGTTGGATAGTGCATTATTTGGCCTGCTACCCCCTTGTTTTTTAACATAAGCACCTAATTTACCTCTTTCAATAAGATTATGCACCTCTTGTTTTAAAGCTATGCAATCATATGTATCATGTCCCACATCATTGTGATATATGCAGAAACGGGTACTTCGAGTCAATCTAGGAGACTGTAGTGTTGTCGGTCTTCTAAAGTGTATATTATTTTATTTTTATCATAGATCGTAGCCACACTTTCCCCCGATTCAAAAAACCATTCAGGTTCAACCCAAGGTCCCCTTTTACTTCTAACCTGTTGGTTTTGGTTAGATTGATTCTGCATGGGTCGATGAGACCCCTGCCCAGATTTCTTTGATCTGTAACCAGACTGGGTTATTGTTTGAGGTGTTGATGTTATAGTAGTGGATTTATTTTGACGAGGACCTCAAGACTTCTTAGTTTCTTCAACATTGATCTGCTTCCCAACTTGATTTAAAAGTCCCCCAAATGTCATTGTTTTTTCCTGCTCACCGAACTAACCAAATTACCTAGACTCAAACATTTTCTTAAAGAGGAGATTGCAACCTCTTCGAAATAATCAGCTAGTCATTGTTTGTATTTACAAACCTGCTAATATATTCTTTTCGAGACTTGTTCGGTTTTTTGGCACAATGGATAATCGTATCACCATTACCTTTAAGCTACATGCTTCTAACAAATCTCCTCCATAATGCAACCCAGAATATATCAAAAAAATTTGTGAAACCCTGAGGGAGACTATTATACCATTTGAGGGCACTTCCCTTAAAGTTTTGGGAGAACGCACTGCATAAAAGTTTACCATCATCATCAAATTTCATCATGAAGTTTTTAAATTTTTGAGATGATTGTTCGGATCATTGCTTCCATCATACTTTTCCATCTTGAAATTATCAAATCTTTTCGGAAGATGTTTGGAAAGTATCTTTGCAAAGGTGTTTGCCTCCAATTTTGGCTACGACTAAACACAATATCCTCATTCGGAGTAGCAAAAATACCAGGTTCAGATTGGAAGGCAAATGGATCAATCATTAAACGGTCAATATGCTGATCAGCCGAACCCTTCGTCTTCCCCTGATATTTTTTAAGTCTTCCATACCTACCTCTCATTCTTCAATGCTTCCTGGTCGGTCTTAATTTCTTTTTCAGTCGACCCTCGTCACTACTGGATGATACTGAATCTTCAAGTTCCCAATCGTTAGATGAGCTATTTGAAGACTTAGATGTGGAACTTACAATCCGTTTAGACCAACGTGTTTTCTTAGAGCTGAGATGAGTTTTTAAAGACTACTTATTCTCACTCAGATTATTAGTAGGATGGAGTGTTGATACACCAGACTTTTGTTTGATTCCCTTTTATGCTTGCTTTTGAGCCCTCAAGGCCTCAATTTCAGCTCTCAACTGATCACGCTCCTCTTTCATGGATAATTTCTCATTACCATACACATGAGACATAATGGTGTGCTCATTATTTTCTTTCACCCCTTCCACCACTAGGGATGGAACATCTTGTATATTTGGATCCATCCAAACTACTTTTCATACTGGTTTTGAATATGGAATTCAGGCACCCTCGACTCCCACTGTGGTCGCCAATTTGGTGTGGATAATTTGTGGTTGGAGGGTATTTTAAGGAGTTTGTAAGTTAAATATTATTTTCTGAGTAGTGAGTAGTGAGATAAGAGAGGTATGTTCTTGTATTTAATGTTTTTGTGAAAAGTCTAACCCATCTAATGAAGTTGGTTGGGATATTTATACTAATGCTGTGACCCATGGGCCTTACGGATCAGACCCTGGATCGGTTCAATCTTTAAAGCCCAAACCTTAAATAATGTTAGCACATAGCTGAGTCATGCATTGACTGGTTGGACGGTTCTTTATTTGCGTGGTGTAAGATATCCCTGAACTACCCCTCCGGTTTACACAACAATGTCCTTCCAAAAATATCTGACCTTATTAAAAATGTTCAAACTTGTCTGACTTAAAATCTTCCAATAATAACTACATGATGGATGAAGTATCCAGTGATGAATTTTAGTGAAACGAAGAAGATTCCGACGGGTGAATGTTATTTTTATTTATTTATCTGTGGTTCGTGAACATTATATACGTATCGTGTTGTTTTGTTTTATGTTTTTGGTTGGTATTATTGCATCTTTATGAACATTATTTGGTTTTATGTTTTGGAACCATCTTTATTAGTTGTGCATGTTGTTGTTGCACAAGGTTCTTAATGATATTCTATGTTTTTGTTTCAAATTTACTCTTGTAAAACTAAGATATTTGTTTGTGAAACATATATAGCATGCCTTAAATCCTTAACACTACTTGCAAAACCATCCAAAATATGAATATGCGGAACTCAAAAAGGCCTATCTACCATTAGTAAAACATTGGCTAAATATAAATATGAAAAATCTTCCCAAATATGCACTAGCAGAACATTGCTTAACTTATGTTAGTTGCACACTATTTGAAGATATGCCTAGAATTGTATTGTGAAATGACCATTTCAATATATTCAAGAATTTTGTACCTCATCAACAATATAAACTGTATTCATGATGACTGAGTTTTCTTACTTTCATATACGTATCCTCTCTCCTTCTTCATTGGCAAAATTTCAATAAATTTGCTTCCATTATGTTCCTCTGTCTCATGTGCAATTTCATCCAAATATTGTGGGGTTTCCTGTAAAAAATAAAAAAAATATCATGAAGTATATATTATCACAACTTAGTGAGACATGCATAAACACTACTTGCGAAGTATGTATCTCATCTAGCATATGGTCATTATCTTTTGTCATTATGTCACTTCATCATTTCCCTCCCCATGTTGTCTACTATTTTGAGAAACCTATAGTGAAACCTTGATAAATGACTGTGAAAATGTAAAGTTTATATATTTATTAACTATGTACATCATCTACAATTTGGTCTTTATCCACGATTGACAATTTGGTTTCATTTTGTACTTCCAACTCGTTTACATTTTTCAACCACTTGTTATTTCCAATACAAAAAAACAACGGTTAACATTATTGACATATGATGTACGAAAGCTGAATACACATGATGTGAGAAATCATAAGACATGTGATGTACAAAAACGTACTATATATAACTATGTATCTCACCTACAATATGAACCTTATCAACGACTGACAACTCAAATTTATTATGAACTTCCATCTTGTTTACATTATTTTTAACGATCTGTTATTTTACATGCAAAAAACAATTCTCATTGCGAACATGCTTGAAATATGTTATGCGAAACCCGAATACATATAAGGTGAAAAATATTAAGATATGTGACATTTGAAACCTGAATACATATGACTATATACCCCATTAACCGTATGAACCTTATCTCTCGATAGGAAATCATTTTCCTAATGTACTTTAACAATATTTTATCTTGTTTTATTATACACGAACATATTAACTAAAAGAGTATCATCATAAGGGCCAAGTTCATATACCTCCATATACACTTCCACTGCTACAGAAGTTGTGACTTCAGAAACTACATTATGTTGATATGTAAGATCATCATACTAAAATTTATCTTCCTCCATAATTACATCACCAACTTCCTCTTATACCAAAAATTGTTCCACCTCATTCTATTCTTCCATGTAATATATTTTAGGTAAATTTGAAGTAAAGTCTCATCGATCTCTTTTCTCTTGCAGCTTGTGTTTGCTGCATACCTTTCTTCAACACCTACATTTTGGTCATTGTTTTTCAATGTAGTTAGTTAGATAGTTGATCTCATTTTAGAAGCCTCAAGATCTATGGAATCTTATAGGTTATCGATCTTGATGTTCAGTGTTTCAATCTGTTTGTTCATGTTTTTTTATCTTCTTCGCAAGTTTTAAATTTTATTTTGAAAGATTACCAATTTCACATTTCATATGATCGTATATTTTGCTGAGGAACGTGGGTCTATCAGTATTATTTGGACGAGTTACATCTTATGGAACATGATTCACTTTTTCTCTTCTAGAATTACTTATGCTTGTTTGTTTCGTGGCTTAACCATGAACACATCCTATCCATCCTCAGTGGACTCGTTGTCTTCTTCTTCATGTATCTAATACTCCTCTTCCAATATTCCAAATACCTCTCTTACAGAATCAGTTAGGATATGGTGTCAACGATCAACATGAAAGTAAAATATATTATTAAATTGCGTGCAAAACTAAATTTAAATTTCTTACAAACCTAGAGATAAATTACTTACAAAACTAGGGTTAAGTTTCTTACAAATATAGAGTTAAATTATGTGCATAACTAATGTAGCTTGCGAAATAAGGATTTTAACATACTTGTGAGCTTTCAATATCTTTTAATGATGCAATTAACCTATCATTGTAGGTTTTCTCTAGTGCATACAATTTCAAGCAATGAAGCATTATAGGTCTGTCTACTAGAGTCGTTCTTATTATTGTGTGGACTAGAAGAAACAACTACACCCATATGTTGTAAAACATCAACAACACGATTGAAAGTTGATAAAAATTTATAATAACAAAAAGACTGAGTTACTAACCATCATAATTGTGACACATCTAACGGTTTTCAAGGGAATTTTTGTAAATATTTTTTATTATAAAATTTACCAATTTCTCCTTATCAGTTCAGTCTAATTTATTCATTAATTTTTCACATCTTTTGTCGTTGTGAATCATTAGAAAAACCATCACGTCTCTTGAAGTAGATAAGAATTAAGATAGATCATGCTAATAGTATAAGAAGAACAACTACGTCATGTTTTTCTTCGTATTTGTCTCATATTGTTGTTGCTCTCGTAATTGCATCAAAATAAACATATAATAATTAAGTTAAGTTATACACAAACCAATATGATGTTGTAAAACAGTACTTATATTTCTTACATTTATCTTTTTGTTTGTTATTTGAGAGGAACATATATTTTCTTAATTTTTTGGTCATATCTGGGAAGTATGTATTTATTATTCTCTAATTCTCTTCCTTCATTATCCTGACTTCAAAAGTTATTTTACCAAATTTTATACGTTTAATCCTATACGTGATACATATGATAAATTTGACATTATTTTTTATGAGCCTTACGTTCTTTTCATTGTACTCAAACTTTACCCAGGTTACATCGTATGCCTTGATCACTTCACCTGTTAACTTCCAAAATTTATTTTGGATAGTCTTACCATTATCTCTATTATTAGAAAATAATTTTAAGAGAATGTGTTAAGCGTGTTCCTTAAAAACTCGATGTGATGGTCCTTATTTACATGAGAGCCCATCATGGTGTCTAAATTGTATAGTATTGACCATAAGTGTACCATATATCATTCAATAGACTTTATGACAAATTGTTTGGTATATTTAGCATATCATCATATAGTTCATGTAAAAATATGTGATATTATAAGATAACCCAACAATATTATATTATAAACGAAACCAATAATGTTTTCTATGTGTAAAAAAGAGAGTGGTGTATTATGTATGAATCCAACAATGTCGTATTATGAGCAAAACCAAAAGTGTTGTATTATAAGCTAAACCAATAATATAGTATTATGTGTGAAACTAAAAGTGTTATATTATGAACGAAACCAATAGTGTTGTATTATGTGCAAATATGTACCATACATTTGTTTAAAATGTTTAGCAATACTAATTTGAAAATCATAAAACTTTCGAGATGTTTATCAACATCTAATTTAGAAACCTACATGTGTTAACTACCATATGCAAAATCAAGAAACTTGCATTCATAATCATTTTAAAACTATAATTAAAATGTTTTTAAAACATAAGCGATTTGAATGAAAGTCGTATCAGCGGACTATCATTAGCAAACTAGTGTTGTATAAATTAATGTTTTTTAAAAATGACATACATGAACATGGAAAAAACACAAAATTTAATATAAAAAAACAAACCTTAGTGACAGTATTAAATTAAAAACCAAAACAAATTTTAAGAAAAGAGGTGTGAAAGTAGAGTTTGGTATTTGGGGACATTTCGATAGAAAGAGAGTATGAAGAGACAAGTTATGCAGATATATAAAAAACTGTCGGACATCACGTTCATATCATATTAGTATTATTTAAATTAAAGTAAATCATCATGAGATGATGGAATATGATTTTAACATTTAAAGCGTTGTTTTACATAGATAATCAGAGTTTCACGCGAATTGCTTAAAAAAGAGGTAAAATTACTCTACGGAGTTGCATGTTCAGATTTTTCAGTATTTACAAAATTTCCACTTATAAAGAATCTCTAAAAATCAGTAGAAATCTATTTTGTTTTTTACGTTTTATGCAATTAGTTACTCCATTAAGTTGCATAACATAAAATCTAATAAAACTTAACATTTTACTTCATAAAACTTACTAAAACCATAACAACTCAAAACCTAAACTCCCCAAAACTCTTATTTTCCAGCCTTGCAAAATTTAAAAATCATAGTCGAAATGGAAGCAAAATCAGTTCATCTACAGACCATCATAGACGTTAAAGAAGTATACACCTTTATATCTTTTTATTTTTTTTACAAATGATTGTTTGAAAACTTAGACATTGCTCAATTCTACCAGAAGATGAATCCATGAGGTTAAGCAACTGTCATTTTATTCATAAATATCGAAATTTAAAACTTTTAAATTACAATAAGGGTACGTATCACTTATTGGTTTAACGATAATATACAAAAATTATCTTGAAAAAACTGGAAATGATAAATATCCATGCAATTGTAACGATCGTACGATACATGGTTTACCATATATCAACAAACTAAAGCCAATCCGAAAAGCGGACAAATATGTTTTGAACCAAATTATAGACGAACATTTTAGAAGATTAGAGATGCCCCTCCCCCACCCTCTGAGTTAAACTACCCGACGAATATGACGTCAAACTTAACTTTCAAATTTAAATACAAAACTTAGAGAAAACCCACGATCGTACTCCTTAGACTTTGCTTTTTTGAGAACCCCTACAAAAAACGTGAAAACCTGCGATCGTACTCCCAGGCGCGTCTGCTTCCGTGGTTGAGGTTGTGGTCGAGGTAAGGAAAATAAAACTCGTGTTGATTATTCAACCAAAAAGGATCCTTCTATGCACGAATACACTAAACAAGAATGGTTAGAATGTTATGAGGATAGTGTAGAAAATATGAAGATAGAAATGTCGGTCGCCAGTCTCAGAACATTGATCGGTACGTTTGGTAGCCCTACTAGAACTGTCGTCGGACAAGCCTGTTCTAATTCAAGAATAAAACCCCCGATAACAAAATAACCATGAGTTGCATCTAACGGTATAGAAACTCCAATTTCATGGAATAACTTTAATGCAAAATCGTCAATTAACGTTAAAACAATTCCGATGGGATTTCCTTACATACCGGACTCAAGGAATTCATCAGATATACCATAATTTATGCATCATTTCATAAATAAAATTACCAACATTAAGCCCGATGGAAATTGTGGGTTTAGAGCCACCGTTTATGGTTTGTTCACATCGAAAATGGATATGAACTTGTTAGACAAATGTTGGTACGCGAACTAGATAAAGATAAAGAGTTTTATTTAAGTGCTATATATTATAGCCAAAATGGCGAAGTCGATAAAAAAAACTACACCGGTTGAGATTTTATAAAGAGAATGCATCGTTCGAATACTAAATTGTGTTAGCAAGCCGCGACAAATTAGTCACCACCATTTCAATTGTGTAATCTATTGCCTAGTACCGAAGGTTGTACAACTTATTTACCAAATAAAGATACACCATCAATTGGCAACCCTCAAAAAGAGATCGGGGTCGCTTTGGTGAACAAAAATCAGTTTGTTTATGTACGTAATTTTCTTTCTATTAGATGCATTCAGTTATTGAAATTACATACTTGTTCTATATATTTAACTTTTTTCTTTTGATCTTAAATTTATAGGTTGATATGGTTATATGTTCACCTTTACCTACAATAGGTCCTACGTTGATACACACCACTAAAGACGATGCTAACCCTTAATCCATCTCATTACTATCTAGACTCGATGTTGCTTTACGACTACAACAACCCACACCAGCACAATAAGAAGAATGCGAGCCATTAGTGGTATACTTAATAAAATACCTCTATGTGTATTAGTTTTTAAAATTTCCAAAGTAGTACTAGTTATTTTGCGTTTTTTATTTATGAACTTGTTTAATATATTTATGAATGAACTTTATGCTAGCAATCATGAATGTTTACTATGTATAGGTTTTATAATTTTTTTTATTGAGTTATTACTGTTGCCGCCATGAACTGGCGCCTATAAACATCATGACGCTAACAGTTGGTGCCTTACCTGACCATTCCACCAATGGTTAGTGCCCATAGTACGCCATCTACCAACTAATGATGGACAGATTGGTATGAGTGCAACTAAAATGGTGGACAAAAAATATCGAAACATGCGATAGTTGTAAAAAAAAACTTTATCTGATGCCACTGCGGTCTAGGGGACATGACCTTATTTTCTCTAATGAGAAATGATCGCGTATGGGGCGGTAAGGCTAAAAAAAGACTTGCAAAATAAAACAATACAAACAATAACACAAATGAGGTTTTCTTATCATCTACACCACACAACCAACAACACAATTATAAAAAAACAATATCAAACCTATATATATATATACCTAATTATTATAAAGCTAGAAGAATAAAAAAGAGTCTACCATGTTTGCTGATGAGTCCAGAACTTTTCACCACTGACTATAGAAACCGGACATGGGCAATTCAGACAAAATCCAACCACTGAACCATCCGAACTGGACAAAAGTACTAAAAACTAATCACCTTTTGACTAAACTAATTGCTAATCTGCTTAATAAACTAATGGGTTTTTGAACTCGACCCGGTTTCATAAGTTTGACTCGAAAGCCATGTGGCCTATAATTAAGGGTATACATACCCAACCACTTTCATTAATGAGGGTAATAAACATTTAATACAACCAGGCAGCTTAAATCTCTCACTACAAAACACCCAAACATTAAATACCTTTGAAACACCACAAAACACCTGACCAAATTACCCTCAGTCGAAAATAATCCACACCATTTGCTACTCATATACTAAAAATGTACTCATTCTATTGCATGTTGTATGAACATGTTGCGAAATAAACTAGGCAATCAAATGGGAGGTGCAACTGAGGTGGACTTTGACTAGGGGTATGCGATCGTCGACTAGGGGTAAAACTAGACATTATAGACCCAATAAAAAGAGGATTAGAATGGATAAAAAAGGTGGTAATAGAGGCGCAAGAGACTCCATATGAACTGGTGAAAATAGTTCTTCACGTTTGGAGGTGTTTTTCATTTTTTGTCGAATCTTGATTCTCTTTGTGCGCGTACCATCATCCTGGTGCAAACCCTATAATCTGGAAAAAAAACTTAAAATATACGTTAATCTACTTGATAATAGTAATTTTTAAATGATAAGATATTGTTTTTTTAAATAGCACAAACATAACCAAAACAACCAAACAAACAAGATAATATCGGTCCGGATAAAATTCGGTCACCAAAAATTACCTGCACCAGTTGTATGGCGGACTGTTAGCTCTAGGCGTCAGCTGTCTAGGGGCCAAGGGCTGCCAGTCCACCATATGACTGATGTTGACTTTAGAGCTCGCGTCAGCCATAAAGCGTGTGGTGTAGGTTAAGTGCCAATTAGGTGGCACTCAACCTATGCCCGCGTAATATGGGTGGCGCAGGAGACCTGCCCGTGGTTGGCGGAAATAAGATGTTCTTCACAAATTGCTGGAGAAGGACACCGTCTCTTGTAAAAACTTAAAATATACAAAATAAAAATACTTCTAAACAATCTAGAAGTTTTAAAACAACCATCCAATCACAAACCTTAACAAAACCATCTAAAATTACATTTGATTCGGTTGTTTTGTTGATTTTCTAACGAAAGTGAAGGACTGTTGGTGGATGACTGCTGTTGGTGGAGGAATATTGGTGAAGGGAATGTTGTTGTGCTGGTGGAGGACTGGTGGCGGTGCTAGTGGAAGACTGCTGGTGATTGATGTTGCTGAGGAGGTTGTTGGTGTAGATGAGAGGATCATTGGTAAAGGTTTGGTTGCTAGTGATTTCTGGTCCAGATGAGAGAGTCAATGTTGTTGGTGGTGGTGCTGGTGCTAAGGATTGTTTATCGTGGAGGTTTGATGTTGTGTTGTTAGAGGTTTGATGTTGTGTTGTTCTGTTGTTGAGGGAAGAACAAGGGTTTGCACTAGTTGTACTATTTTCTCTCTAATTTACTCACATTTGTTTAATTGGTTGTAACTAAAATTAGGTAAAATTTATTAAATGTTATTAGAGAGAAAGTAGAGAAAATGGAAAAATATTTTTTTTATAAAAAAAGTGGTAATTTCACAGAGTAATTTTATTTATACGTGTTTTTTTAGTATAGAGATAAAATATCAAAATTAATAATTTTATGGAATAATTTTAGTTTTTTTAATACTATTTCATTGAGTTATTTGGTTTTCTTAGTACTAATTCATAGAATAATTTCGGCAGTTTTTTCGTAATTCTCAAGCTTCACACATTATGTATACACTTTTATATAAATGCCGAATACAATAGTATTTAAAAATTACATTTAATCGGTTTCGCAATTGAAAAACAATATTTTTGAAATATGATATAGTAAAAACAAAGTTTAAATAGGTTTCCAAAACTTATACAAACAATTGAATCGTATTTATATAATAATAATAATAATAATAATAATAATAATAATAATAATAATAATAATAATAATAATAATAATAATATGTTTATTATGTAGAATAAAAATTTATGATAACGTAAAACTAAAAATTTAACTTTTTCATTAAAGAATACATATTATAGCATACAATATTATAGCATACAATATTCATATATTGGATATATAGTATGTATGAAAAATTCACTCCATCTTATCATATAAAACAACTTTAAAAACCCTAATAAAAAAAGCTCCTTTTTAATCTACATCAATCCAACTTACTTGTATACTTTATATTTTATTAACCTATAATACTTTATATTTTATTAACGGTAAATCAAATATATGGTAGATTGAACACATTTAAGTAATTAAATCAATATAATAAATATTTAGATACTTCGACTTATGATAAATTTTGATTCATGATATCAAATTATCAATACATAAAATATAAACACGGTCATCAACTTGGATGGACCTCACTTCTGCATTGACTTATTCGAATGAAATGATTGCGTATGAATATAGATTAAAGTTTTTTGAAGATTTTAATTATTCAGAAGAGAAGACTATATTTTTAAGTTTTGACGGATCCAATTGCACGGGTGACTTCTTAATAGAAAAGAGTAAGTCAGTCGGTCAATTTGCTATATTGTCTTTGATGCTATCTCCACCTCTTAAATCAGTCACTGCCCTTCTTTGTCTAAAGGTTATGATTATTAGGTTATGTTTGGATCATGGAAAATCGTAACGCAAGACAAATTGCTTAGAAAAACGTTAACCATGATAAAATAAACAAAAGAAAGGACGAAATCTTATTATCGGATTGTACGTTTTAAAAATATAGAAAGCCTTATGTATGGCACATGAGAGGACATAATATTGCTGGGCTTTCTTATATCCAAACAAAACCTTAGTTGCACATAATATTGCTAGACTTTCCTATATCCAAACAAAGCCCTAGTTGCATCAGTCAGCATCAGTCCTATTTCCTCTTGATACAGTAGATTTGAGTGGAGTTGAATGTATTGAATTGGTCATAGCAAAAAGAACATACGAATATAGTATTCTTTAAAGCTCTGTCTTTTTGTTGTAATCTTTAAAGCTTTGTTTGGAACTTATAAAAACACGAAATATATATTAAAAAAAAATTACATATAAAAAATAAGGGTGAAGCTATTTTTCCGATCGTATTTATTATTTTCTCCATAATTGAAAAAAGACCCCATCTTATTATTTCTTCCATAAAGTAAAATCCGAATTTTCCCTTTTCTTCTTCATCTTCTCCTAAGCAACTGTCTTCTCATAACCCTAGCCCCATATCTAGTTTGGATATTTTTTAAGGAATGTGTAAAATAGTGGGGTTTTTTAGACTTACTTGATCTTGAGACCTTCAAAGATCTAATTAAAGAATTCCTTTTGAATAGCTGTATTTTTGGAGCTGAGATTTTTGTTACTGAACCAACTCCATAATTGGATGAATCTGATTTTCATCACTCTCCGAAAAAAATTCTAATGTTTATGAATTTGATATCTTCAGTTTTGGAGGATTTAAGTGGTATGGTATATAGATTTACTAATTGAAATATGTATTATATATATTTCACGATTTCTAATCCTTTCAATTCATATTGATACAGGAGATTATGTATTTATCTGTTAGAAAATCAGAAAACGACCAAAAATAGAAACTTTATATATACTTAAAGATCGTGGAAACTAGAGATTTGTCTAAAAACTTGCAGATTTTTCAATCTTCACAGACGAAATGCACCTCATTCCGAGACATTATCTCGGAATCAGGTGCATAATTTTTTTATAAAACGAACACTTGATTCCGAGGTACGGTCTCGGAATCAAGTGTATTTATTTAAACAATTGTTCTTGTAAAAACAACTGATTCCGAGATAATGTCTCGGAATCAGTTGTTTGTCGCTAAAATCTACAGAAATCAGATTTGTTCTAGAAAAAAAAAATTGAGCATGGATTTTCAAGTTACATGGACATGGATGATGTTTCCGATGTTAAATGTTTTTGTTTGGTTTCTTCCTCTTCCATGATTAATATTCAATAAATTTGAAGTTTTTTGTTTTAGGGTTAATTTTAGAGGTAGAATCCTATATTTTGGATTAAAGTTAGGTTAATGATGTGTTTTTTAATATAAGACTATCTGTTAGATCAATGGCATCTAATGTTAAATTTGAAAATAAAATAAGGGTAATTTGGTAAAAGCAAATCACTATTCTTTTAAAAAGTTTGAATAATGGAGGAAATAAAAAATTATATGGAGGAAATAGCTTCATCGAAAAAATAATAGTACTCAAAAACCCAAACCCAATCACTAATTATTTATCGTCTTTTTTATTTTAATTTATATTCTTCCCGTCCCATTAAATTGTGTTTTAACTTTTTTTTTAATTCCATATTAAATATGGAGATAAAATTAATGCAGTATTAAATACATTTTATAAAACTATTTTAGTCAATTATAATTTAATAACAATCACGTTTTTTATATTAAAAGACCATCAACATCTAATCTATTAATATTTGTACAAATAAACTATTAGTTTATTGTGAAGATAATGTTTTTTATAAAAAAAATTCCCAAGAATTTCCCTTTTATTGATATTCAAATGTTTATACAGGAGTTTCAACCTTGAAAGTAAGCAGATTACAAACTAACAAGATTATAGCAGTTTCTATTTGCTAAGAACATGTTATGAATTCTTCCAAAAGCTCAATGAAAAGTTTTGAGGACACTCTTCTTCTCCTTTATATCGTGAAGTCCTTAATCTTTGTTTCTTCTTCTCCATCCTTAGTGTAGTTCCTAATGAAACTGCCAGCTTCAAACTCTTGTTTCTTTAAGATCCCGATTGTGTAATCTGCAATAAAAGACAATTGTAGTCAAGTTTTTCAACTTGCTAAAATATTAGTGCATCTTAATAACATCTAATATGACCTAGTCCTATAGAGTCTAACAACAGTATGGCAGATAAGTCATTAAATGAATGGTTAATATCAATTGAAAAGTTGTATTTTATTTCAAGAGCATGTTTTGCTATCCAATCCGCAGCCAAGTTTTGTTCTCTATATACATGCTTGATTGTCATTTGGGATTTGATCAATTTCCTACAACATTGTAAACTATTTTCTAAATGCCAAGGGTATTGTCCTATTGCTAACATATTGAATAAGGCTTATCAATCAATTCCAATATCAACTAAAGTAAGCTGTTCATCTTTACAGAAAATTAGACCTTTTAACAAAGCAATTAATTCAGCACGTATGGAAGAACTTTTGCCTATCAAACCACCTTTAGCTACTACTAAATTGCCTAATTCATTTCTTATTATAAAACCATAACTAGATTCACCATTAAATAACGAAGAACCATCACAGTTTAGTTTGAGATTTTTATGAGTAGGCTTAATCCATTTTACATATATGAAAGGTTTGGATAGTTTTGTATGATTATAACATCCTAATTGATTAGCTATATGAGAATCATGTGACCAATGCTTTCTAGAAAGAGAAAATGCTAAATCTAACGATGTAAGCATGTATAAAACCTGATTCACTATCTGTTTATGAGATGTAGCAATGTTGTTGTGCTTATACTTATTTCTAGCCTTCCAAATATTCCATACTATCATAGATGGTAAGATGGTCCTAATGTGTATTCTTTTGGAGGTGGATAGAAACCAAAGATTGACAATATGGTTAATAGTCATATGTTTTCCTATATTGATGTTGAATTTTTCAGCAAAAAAAGACCATACTAACCAGGCAGTTTCACAAGCTACAAACACATGATGCAAAGATTCAATATTTTGACAATTCACACATCTAGATGCTAACTGAAAACCTTTTGTTTGAAGGACAGTTTCTATACTAATAAGGTTATTTAGCACTCTCCAAAGAGTGAATGAACATTTCTTAAGAGAAAGGCTATTCCAAATTTTATCTTTGATTATTGATGTTTGATTTTTCTGTCTTATCTCCTTAATTGTATCTTTTAACTTGAAAGAACCATCAGGGGAAAGTTTCCAAATGATGGAATCCTTTAGATTATGGTTTATTTGTGTTTTGATAATTTCATTAACATATTGTAAAGGTAAGTTACTTTGAAGCTTGGATAAATTCCAGGTATTATTATAGATGTATTCTTTAACTTTTGTTTGCTGGTAGTGTTATGAAATTAGTCTCTGTTAACAAGATTAAGGGTTTTAAACAATTCCACTGATCTAGCCAAAATTCTATATTTCCCTGACCAAGTTTCCATCTAATATGTTTTTCAGCTTCTTTTCTATTCTCAAGCATTCTTTTCCATATCTTTGAATCTGTATTCTTAATAGTAGCTTGAAGTGGATGTATATTATTACAATATTTAGAATGTAGTAGTTTTGACCAAAGAGACTTGTTATTTCTGAAATTAAACCATAGTTTAAAAGAAAAAACAGTCTGAATGCCATTTATATTTCTAAAGTTAAGTCCATTCTCATTGTATGGTTTGCATAAATCTGTCCAATTAGACCATATTAAGTGTCTGTTATTTTCATTAAAACCCCAAAGAAATTAGTTTAACAATTTATTAATTCTAGATATTACTCTTACAGGCAGTTTAGTAGATTTCAAGTAATAAACTGGATATGACATAAGGATAGAATTGATTAGAGTTAATTTGCCACCAAAGGAAATATGTTTAGTATTCCAGTCATTTATTTTGTTTCTTACTTTATCTATTAAACTTTCAAAATGTTCACCAAAGTTATTAGAATGAATTGGTATACCTAAGTATGTAAAAGACAACTTAAAATGCTTAAAACCTAAATAGTTTTTTAGAGATTCTAATCTATTTCTGTTCATGTTTGAAGAAGCTATAAAGGTTGTTTTTTCTTTATTCATTTGTTGGCCAGACAGATTTTGATATAAGTCTAAAAAAGTAGATAAGTTCTTCACACTTGATAATGAACCATTTAGAAATAAAATTATATCATCTGCATAAGCTAAACAACTAATCCTTAGAGTACTTTTCATGTTGTAAGACCTAATTTTATGTTGATCAACTAGGTTATTGATTCCTCTAATAAGAAATTCCTCAGCAATTATGAAAAGGCAGGGTGATAATGGATCACCCTGCCTTAGACCATTTCTAGATTTAAAGAAACCATTAGTTTTTCCATTAGTTATTACTGAGTATGAGATATTTTCAATGCTTTTTCTTATTAAGTCTATTACTTATTCATTAAATCCAAAAGATGTCATTACTTCATATATAAATCTGAATTCTAGTTTATCAAATGCCTTTGTCATGTCTAGGCTTATAATTAGATTATCACCTATGGTTTTTCTATTTAAGTCTTTAATTAGTTCTTGAGTTATTAAAATATTTTCTTGTATAAGTCTGTTTTCAATGTATGCACCCTGTTCTTCTGAAATAATTAATGGAAGAAGTCTAGCTATTCTGCTTTGTATTAGTTTAGATATTATTACATGAAACACAGAACATAAACTAATAGGCCTAAATTGTGTCCATGTTTTAGGTGACTTGACCTTAGGTATAAGACAGATTAAAGTTGAATGAATTCCTTTAGGTATGTCTGTATTAGAGAAATAATCTTTAATAGCTTTGAATAGATCATCTTTGACTATTGGCCAGCAAGTTAAGTAAAATCTGGAGTTGAAACCATCAACTCCAGAGGCACTGTTTGTATTAAGGGACTTAATTATAGAATGTAATTCTTCCATAGTTGGTTCTTTCAAGATACTTTCATTATTTTGATTAGTTATGATTATGGGGATAATGTTTTTAACAGTAGAGAGATCTTCCATAAGAGATGTTTTGTTTAAAAGATTTGTAAAATACTGTACAACAGATAGACCTATCAAATCATCATCTTCAATCCATGTGTTGTTATCTTGAATTCCATTTATTCTATTCTTAACTTTTCTTTTCTTAACATAATTATGAAATGTTGCAGATTTATTGTCTCCATCTTTTGTCCAGTTTACATAACTTTTTTTATGCCAATAAATTTCTTCCCTTTCTAGTAATGTTATAAAGGTAGCATTTAAGTTATTCAGATTACTTTGATTCTCAAGACAATTGTTTTCTTCCAGTTTTATTTCAGCTATTTTGATTTCTTCTTCAACTTTGTTTAAGTTTTCAAATATGTTACCATATACATCCTTATTCCAAACTTGTAAATGTTTTTTGAGCCTTTTTAACTTTGACCAGAATATGTAAATATTAGATGAGTCATTTATAGTTTTGGACCAATTGTTTTCAACAATTTTAAAGAAGTCTTTATGTTTTATCCACATGTTTTGAAATCTAAATTATGTTTTTTGATGAAATGGTTGTTTCAAAATAGATATTAACAAGGGTGAATGGTCAGAACAAGTTTTGTCCAAATGATCCACCCTTGTAATGTTATAAGTTTCTCTCCATATATCATTATACAAAGATCTATCTAGTCTATTCCATTTATGTTTGTTAGTCCAAGTAAAGTTTGATCCTACATATCATGGGTCTTCTAGTTTACAATCTAAAATCATATTATTAAATTTATCTATACTTTTAGAATATAAAATGTTACAGGCTCTTTGTTCACTTGTGTTGGAGATTGTATTAAAATCTCCAACAACAAGCCGAGGTAGATTTGTTATAGATATGGTTCTTGATTGATCCCATAGAGCCAATCTATGGATAAGTTACATTTTTCATATATAAAGGTGAGCAGAACTACTTCCCTAGTAGCAGGATGGCTAACCCTAGTATTTAAAAGTTGTTCAAAGCTATCAATAATGCTGATTTTAAAACCTTTTCTCCAAAAAATCCAAATTTTATTATTTATATTTGCATAACAAGATTCAAAACCCAATTTAGAACAAGTTGCTTGAATTTTATCTATTGATATCATATGTTCTTGCAAAGCTATGATATCAATAGAATGCTTTTTAGATAAGTTCTTTATTCTTCTGATTGTTTTTTTATTGCCTACTCCTCTTACATTCCAGTTTAGCAATTTTAAGGTCATTTTGATGATTATTTTAAGGATCCTAATGATCCTTTGCTGTTTCTAGTTTTAATTAAAAGTTTACTTCTTGAAGATCTTCTTAAAAAACTATTCAGTGTGGTAGATTTTGATTTCTTTTCCTCTGGTGATCCTGGTAGACTTAAGTTTGATCTTGATATCTTACTTATATGTGTGTTTGGAGATAGACTTAATTTGTTTCTAACCAGTGATGTGTTCTTATTAGATTCTGAATCAATTATTTCATCTGTATCTTCATTAACTAAAACATTAAATGAATTGTTTAAGTGAATGGTTTCAATTGCTTCTTCTATTTCTTTTTCTGTAACAACATTAGATTCCAATTGCTTAAATGTTAATAAGTTGTTATCATCACTTTCACTGACTGTATCTAAATGTTGATTGATTATATTAACATCATCTTTTAGCATATTCTGATTTGATTCTTTAACTTCCTTTTGTGTTACTTTATTTTCTACATTCAGTTTGTCTTTATCATTTATCAGTTTATCAGAATGTTGATCCTTATCATAAAGTTTGTCATTTATCAATTTATCAGAATGTTGATCTTTATTAGATATAGTAATAGGTTTTGGTATCCATATTTCTTTGTTTCCACTTTTTTCTCCTTAACTATTGTTTCATTCTTTTTTTGATTTTGAAACTTTTTATATATTCCAAATCTTCAGCTTTAAAGTTGATTTCTTTATGTCCTAAATGTCTATATTTCTTACAGTATGCAGGTTTGTCATTATAAATGACATCTTGCCAGTATCCGTCTCGATCTCCAAATCTTATCCAAAGTCTTTGGGGAAGGAGACTTGAAGTATCTATAACAGTCCAAACTTTACAGAGATTAAAACTAGCACGATTTTTATTAGGTATCCAAGTTTGCATAGGCAATCCAATTGCCTTTGCCATATGTTCTACTGTATCTTTATTATACATTATTTCAGGAATTTTTGGAAATGAAATCCAAACGGGAGTCAGTGGGGACTCTCGTTTGGGGTTAAATTCAGGGGTCCATTGCAAAATTCTAAATGTATATTGACCTACTGTTCTAACATTACGTTTCCAGAATGTTTTTACATCAATAATGTTCTCAAACTCTACGAATATATGCCTATAGTCCCATTTATATATACTAAATATTCCTATTGGTTTTAAAGATTCCAGATAAACCCTAAAATCTAATGCAGATGGAGAACCAAAAGAAAACTTCGCAATCAATGTAAAATGAGCTAAAGAGGAAAGCTTGGACTTATCTGTGTCGTCAAATCTGACGAACGTGTAGCCATCCTCAGTTCCGATCTCCACCTTGGCATGCTTGAATCCTTCACTGGTCCTTGATGCTGAAGACTTTTCTTTGTTCATCTTTATGATGTCTGCATATGATGGCTTTGTAGACGGTCTCTAAACCACCGGATCTTTGCAAGCAATGATTTTGTGCAGTGAATCTTCTTTTTCGAAAGTAGGGTTTTCGAAAAATTTCACCTGAGAGATTTGGTTGGAGGAGTTTAGTGTATGGTTTTGTTCTTCGAGTTGAAGAACAGATTTCTGTGGCTGCGACATTTAAAGACTTTTGTGACTCTAGGGTTGAGAAATGGGATCTGACTCTAGGGTTTGGAGGGATAACATCGATAGCCAGAGCCCATCAATGATGCGACATTCTTTTCAAGAAATGGGTTTTAGGTTCTTGGAGCCCCATCTTATTTATGTCTCACTAGTACGTATAAGCGTGTTATAAAAAAAATTTAAATTTGCATGTCAATTTTGGTTCACTATTTTTATTTGGTATCAAGTATATTAGTTCGTTCTCTCTGATACATTCTGACTGTAATAATTTGGGTTCTCCCATTTCTAATCGATTTTGAGATTGTCGTGGTTATATTGATATTCATGTATTTTTAGGCTAAGCTTGCTTAGTCACAAAATATTTGTTCTTGCTCCTCCTCTTTCAATTGTTATCACTTCAAACATGTCATACAATGCTCATTCGCTGTTTGCAAGTACACTGGTAGCTCGACCCTATGTCAATACACATGGAAGCTCATTTCACCAGAGAACATTCTAAATGCCATACCTCTGTAGGTATCCGAAATTTAGGGCCAAGTTTTTCACTACGCCTCAAGACAACAGATCATGTATGATGGTTGAGAAGATCCAGTACATTCAAGTTAAAAAGGATGAGTTGATCGTTCCCCCTGTTGGGTTTTATCCTTATAAATATATACCAAAGTAATCATTCAAATGATCTAGAAAAACAATGATAATTATTTACTAAGAATCAATATATCCTACTTTACATTATCTCTTTTCTTCTAGTTATACAAAACGTCTCCATAACTGTATTACATAACTTCCATTACAATCGTGGCTTAATGGTCCTTAGCATTAGGAGCATAACTACTGTGATTAATGTCCATATTTATTTGGTCACACTTGTTGGTGGGAGTAGTGGTGATAACCACTCCTATTACCTATGCATTGCCTTAGGATGAGGTTGTCTTTTCCTTCTTGTGTTGCTATCCAGACAGGACAAAAGTAAAGAAACAACTAAACACCTTCGGACTAAGCTATGTGCTAATTATCTTAATAAGTAAAGGGTCCTTAAACTTGACCTGGTTCCATAACTTGACCTGAAAGCCCATGGGTCCATGATTAAAGATCTAAATACCCCAACTACTTTCATTAATGAGGGTAATGAACATTTAATACAACTAGACAGCTCAAATCTCTCACTACTTCACACTAAAACATTTAATACTCTCTAAACTTTTCAAAACACTTGACAAAATTACCCTCAGCTCAAATAAACCTCATCAAATTGGCGACTACAGTGGGAACAGAAGGTGCCTGAATCTAGCATTCAAAACCAGCAAAAAGACTTGTTCGGATGGATCCGAACGAACAGGAAATTCCACCACCTATGGTGGAGGTGGCTGGGGAAAATAATGAATACACCACCGAGAAACGAGATAAGTTGAGAGCTGAAATAGAGGCGTTGAGGGTTATTAAAAGGGTAGAGATGCTTTTAAAGAAAAAGTCAGAGGCGTCAGTTATTCACCATACTGACAAACCCAAGGGATAATGATCCATCAGTAAAGACTCATTTATGTACGAAAAATACCCATGTCATTTCCAAGAAGTCTCACCGGTCCAAGCCGGTGGAAAGCTCAGATTTTGAGTCCTCTAGTAGTGAGGGTGAGCTTGAGGAGTCCTTGTCATCAAGAAGTGATGAGGAGAGGTCCAGGAAGAAACAAAGGCTAGTTAATAAGTATTCAAGAAAGAGAGATAAGCACGGGGGACTTAAAAGGAATTTGGGCAAAGGGTCATCTCATAGCCATAGTCACAGGCATGTAGATAAGCTGCTGATTGATCCTTTTGCTTTCCATGATGAACCAAGTATTTTTGCAACACCAAATGAAGACGATGGGAGTAAAGATCCAGAAAATCATCTGGAGTAGTTCAAGAAATTCATGATGAATTTTGATGACGATGACAAACTTCTATGTATGGCCTTCTCCCAATCTTTTATGGGAAGTGCTCTGAAATGGTACAACAGTTTGCCTCAGGGTTGTATCAAGAACTTTGACACATTTTGGGCTGTCTTCCGAAGGCAGTTTATGGGGAGTAAGGAGGTTAAGGGAAATGAAGATACTATCATCAATTGTTCCCAAGAACCAAATAAGTCATTAAAAGACTATATAAGTCGGTTCGTATATACCAAGAACGGGTTAGCTGATTGCTTTGAGCAAGTAACAATAGTTTCTCTGAGACAAGGGTTAAACCCTGGAAATCTAGCTGATTCAGTGACAAGAAAGAAGACCATGACCAGGGGTGGTTTGTTAAACCAAATGGGAAAGCAAATCAACGTGGATGAAACTAAAAAGACTAGGGTACACAGACAGGTGAGGTCTGCCCCAGCAGCTCCAAACCAAAATTAGTCCGGGTACAAGGCCAAGGAGACCGGACAGGGGTCCAACAGGGCCAAACAGACTCAATCCCACCCAAATCCAGCTCAGAACTAGCAGTCTAGGAATAAACGAGGTCCTTGGGTCCAACCGGAGTAGTTTGCAAAGTTAAAAGAAAATGTGGCAACCATTTATGACAAGGCTAAAGATGAGGTTCATTTCCGAAAGCCATGAGCACTTCAATCTCATAGGGAAAGTCGTAATACTTGTTTTTGCCAGAATCATCATGATATTGACCATAATAACAAAGACTGCATCAATCTCATCGAAAGAGGCAAGTTGGGTGCCCACGTCAAAAGAAGAAGTGGGAATAGGCCTGACAATGCTCCCCGAACAAGCCCTACGAACAACACATGAACATTGGCTCTAAAGGGGGCAATGGTGATCCATGAAAGATTTGATGTTGATTCAAAGTATTTGGAACCTGAACCAACTCGTAATAAGGTGGGGGTCATAACAGAACAGGTCAAAATGGTGTCCGGACTCATTAGTTTCTTTGAGTCACTTACTATTTTTGGAGGGGACACCTTGACAGCACCCACTCCTTCATCAAGGAAGAGGCATGTTCATAATCTAGCTACTCAGTTGGAAGGGGCATGTCTTCATACTAGTCCCAAACTCCTTTTCCATTTATATAGTCTTTGATGAGGATGATCTAAGGGATACTCGTGGGCCCCATGAGGATGTTATGGTGATATGAGCATCTATTGGGGATAACGATATCAGACGAGTTTTGATTGACACTGGCAGCTCAGCCAACATACTCTTTTTAAGTTCTTATAAGCAGATGAAAAATCTGGTCGTTATTCAACGGTCAAACAGAACCATCGTGGGATTTACAGGAAGCTCTGCGGATATAATCGAGGAATTTGAGGAGGAGGTGATGTTAGGCAAGGGCCCCTTCAAGAAACTAGTTAGGGTGATATTCATTGTGGTAGACTTCTCCACATGCTACAATGCAATCTTTGGGAGGTCCTGGCTCTCTAGGATGCATGTTGTGGCCTCAACAGTCCATCAATGTTTGAAGTATGCGGTTCAAGGACAAGTGGGAGTTGTCCGGAGTAGCCAAAAGATAGCAAGGGAATGTTATGCAACTGCACTTGCTTCTAAAACTTTGGGGGCAGTCCGGACTAATGAAGATTAGCAATTATTAGGGCCTTCTAGGGGTGAGGGTGAAATTGATGACCCTAGAGAGACCCCTGGTTTTTTATACCAATTGAAGAAGTTCAAACCCACTCTCTGGCTGAAGGAAAGAGTGTTAAAATTGGCTCCAAGATGGCACCAGAGTTGAAGATAAAGTTGTTGTCCTTTTTGGCAGATCACCAACATGTTTTTGCTTGGTGTAATGCTGATGTGATCGAAGTGCCTGCAAATATTATATCACGCAAGATGTCTATCCGGAGCGATGTTGCACCTGTTGTGCAAAAAAGAAAAGCTTTCTCTAAGGAGAAAGCTGATGTAATAGTCCAAGAAGTCGACCGACTTACCAAGATGGGGCACATAAAGGAGTCTCAGTATCCTTTATGGACTGCCAACCCAATGTTAGTTAAGAAAAAGAATGGGAAATGACGTATGTGTATTGATTTTAACGACCTCAACAGAGCTTGCCCAAAAGATCTTTATCCGGTCCCTCAGAGAGATCAGTTGGTGGACTCCACATCTGGAAACAAGCTATTGTCATTCATAGATGCCTTCTCTGGGTATAACCAGATACAGGTGGATCTGAAGGACCAAAATCACACTACGTTTGTTACAAATAGGGGTCTCCATTGTTACAAGGTGATGCCTTTTGGGTTGAAAAATACTGGGGCTACTTATCAGAGGTTGGTGAACAAAGCATTTGCTAATCAGATTGGAAGAAATATGGAAGTATATATCGATGATATGATGGTTAAAAGCTTAGAATAAGAATTGCACCTAACTGATTTTCAAGAAACTTTTTCTAACTTGAAAAAGGTTAATTTAAAGTTGAATCCAGAAAAATGTGTATTTGGGGTGCAGTCCGGAAAGTTTTTGGGTTATGTAATAAGTGAAAAAAGGATACAGCCTGATCCGGACCAGCTCGATGCTCTGTTAAAAATAGACCCCCTCGAAATATTAAAGAAGTACAAAGGTTGACAGGAAGATTGTCTGCTTTAAATCGTTTCATTTCAACGTCTTCGGACAAATGTGCCCCGTTCTTTCAGACCTTGAAAGGTGCTAAAGACTTCAACTGGTCTCCACAATGCAGCCAGGCTTTTGATGAAATAAAGAAGCACTTGTCTTCACCCAAAACCCTTTTTAAGCCTGTTGAAGGAGAAACATTTTATGTATACTTGGCTATGTCAGAATGTGCTATAAGTGCGGTGTTGGTAAGAGAGGTGGACAATTATCCTCGTCCGGTGTACTACATCAGCAAGAGTCTAATAGATGCTAAGAAGATATACCTAAAACTTGAAAAGCTGGAACTAGCCTTAGTTATTGCTGTCAGAAAAATGAGGCCGTATTTTCAGTCTCATTCTATCATTGTCCAAACGTCTTTTCCACTAAAAAATGTTCTTCAGAAGGCAGAAATATCAAGCAGGATGACCAAGTGGTCAGTAGAGTTGGGTGATTATGACATTGATTTCGCTCCACGAACTGCTATCAAAGCTCAATCTGTTGCCGATTTCCTGGTAGAGTTCCATTCGAACAGAAGTTCTAAACAAGCCTCAGAGGAGAAGACTAAAAAGGAATAGGTTGTCCGGGCGGTGGTGGATCTATCACAATGGGTTGTGGGGCTGGAATTTGCTTAACCTCTCTGTACGGTGATAAACTATTTCAGGCTATATGTTTTGCGTTCAAGGCCTCTAACAACGAGGTTGAATACGAAGCAGCTATAGCTGGTCTTAAGTTAGCTCACTTGTGTGGGGCTAAAAGAGGTAAGTTGATGAGTGATTCTCAACTTCTTATCCACCATGTTCAAGGTCAGTCTGAGGCAAAGAAGGAACAATTAATCAAATACTTATTCATCCTTAAAGAGGTAGCTGCCAATTTCAAGAATATTTGTTATGAGCACATTCCTAGATAAAAAAATACGATGGCAGAGTTCTTGGAAACTATAGCATACTTTGAGTTCTACCCATGGATTCATATACAAGAATGCCCATCCATACAATCAATTCAAAACAAGGAAGAGGAGGAGAGCTTAAGTGTACAAGTAGTTCAGTCTAAAGATTAGAGATTTCCCCTCCTTCAATATATCTCTGATGGAATTTTGCCTCCAGAGAAAGCTATGGAAAGGAAAATGAAACACAAGGATCGTGGATTTTTTTTTATCATAAGAGAGGTTCTTTATAAAAAAATCGTTCAGCAGACCTCTCCTGCGTTGTTTGGGGGCTGAAGAGTCCCAAATCATTTTATCCAAACTACATGATGGAGAGGGATCTGCACACTGTGGTTACAGAGCTCTAACCCAGAGAGTTTTATTGGTCGGATACTATTGGCCATCAATAATGGCAGATGCTAAGGAATTGATAAAAAAGTGTGATCCATGCCAAAGGTATGGTAACAAAATGCATATCCCAGCAGTTCCTATGGAGTCTATTTCTGAGCCAGTACCTTTTGCTCGTTGGGGATTGGATTTAGTTGAGCCTCTACCAATGGCATCCGGAGGGTGCAGGACTATTATTGTAGCAATTGATTATTTCTCAAAATGGATAGAAGCAGCTCCCCTGGCAGGAGCTACTTCAAAAGAAGTTATAAAATTTGTTTTGTCTAATATATGTTGCAGATTTCGGGTTCCACAAAAGATAACCACTGATAACGGGCCACAATTTCATAACAAGGATATTGAGAGTTTCTGTGCCTCCATGGACATTCAACATTGCTTCTCTTCTCCTTTCTAGCCACAAGAAAATGGCCAAGTTGAAGTTGTTAACAGGTATATTCTGTTTAGTTTAAAAAAGAATTTCGAAGGGGCTGCAGGAAAGTGGCCAAGTTATTTGCAAGAAGTGTTGTGGGCATATCAAACTACTCATAGGGCTGCTACTCAGGAGTCTCCTTTTGCCTTGATGTATGGGATATATGCAATTACTCCTATAGAAGTAACCCTACCATCATACAAGGTCCACAACTATTCTGAACAAGTCAATGACATGGAAATTAGGAATCAGTTGGACTTAATAGAAGAAAGAAGGGTTAAATATCATCTTAGAACAACCCACTATGAATGCTTGATGAGGAGCAGATTTGCTTCCAAGATCAAGAGAATGGATTTTCGACCAGGAGATAAAATTTCGAGAAAGGTTTTCTGGCATACTAAACAAAAATAGCTCGGCAAGTTGGCTCCAAACTGGGAAGGCCCTTACGAGGTCTACGAAAAGCTTAAGCCTGGGACATATAGGCTTCAAGACAAAGATGAAAGAATTTTAAAGCACCCATGGAATATTGAACACCTCAGATTATATCTAGAATAAAAGTTGTGTAAATATTTACTTGTTAAAAGTCAATGTAAATATTATGGGGTATATTCTTTCCTATCCTGTTGGCGCGAGGAGGTTTTAATAAGGTGTCCGGTTCTTTCAATAAAATACGATGCCTTCTTAAAATGTTGGTTTTTTTAATAAAATACGATGCCTTCTTAAAATGTTTGATGTGGTTTGTCTAATGCTATGGATCTTTGACAGATCGGATTAATCTGGTAGAATGATAACCATTAAATACATGTCATCAGAGATATTAAACACTCTCGCTTAAAATACTTTTGAAGTAATTGGGGCTCTTTAAAAATTAACTGTTGAAATTGAAAGGAAGCATGAAACAAAGAAAGATTTGATAGATGAGCATGTACGGGTGTAATTGCCTTGGCCATCCAAGGACTTTAATTGTTTTGAAAGACTTATCCGGACTTAAACTGGATACTATTACAAAAATTCATTGGCCATCCAAGGACTTTAGTAGTTCACAAATAAAAAAAACAACACAAAAGATATTTAAAAATCTTAGGGCTTATTCCCTTCGGATGTTCCTGCATCACCTCCTTTCTTGGGGCTTCTGAGTTCAGCTCTTGAACTCTCACCGGTTCCTTCTTCTTCATCGGTACTAGAGTCTATTCCACTGCTATAGTTTTGTTTGTCACCAGCAGCCATAGTATGGAACAGATGTCTTCATACTCCACATATTTCCATAAGGGACCAAGCGTCCTCTTCGGAAACATTTCATGGAAAAGCAGCACCATGTCAGACTTCACCTCAGTATACCTTGCTTCCAAAGAGTCTATCACCTCATTGGTGTATTTATCATTGTTGGCTTGAATTTTCTGTTCCTGCTCCTTCTCCAAGTCTTCTTTCTCCTTGGTTACCTTAGACACAGCATCTTCTAGGGAAGTCTTCTCACCGGACAAGGTCTCGATGACACCATATTTGGTCTTCATGTCTTCCCTTAAGGTTGAAAGATCTTTCTCCAAACAAGAGCACTTAGTTTGGAGCTCAGTATTAGCATTCTCCGAAGTGGCCAGCTTGATTGACATATCTTCCTTGTTCTTCCTCAATACTTCAAGCTCTTTCTTCAATTCTTCTTTGCTCTGATTAGCATTGAGGGTCTTGATAAAGGTGGACTGTTCTTTCACCTGCCTCTTCAGATCGAGCAGTGGTTAGATACGACCTAAACAATAATGGGCCACTGTATCTTAATCTTCGGAAATAGAAAAAGACTTACCATTGTAGGTCACCATGTTGGAAGAGCCTGAAGGATAGAAAGGACCAGCAAAGTCATCATTCTCTGAGTCGGTGAAGCAAAGACCAATGTCCTGAAGAGCTCTGATGTCCATACCATCAATCCCTCCTCCGGTACCCTCTCCAAGTTGCAGATGTGTTGGAATTTTCTCTGCCAAGGTGGGGTCGGCAGGAGTTGGTTGAGGAAGAAGCTCCGAAGGGCGAAGAATTATTTCTTCCCCTAAGGTGACATTTTTCTTCTTAGCAGCCTTTTCATCACTGCTTGCTCCCCTTTTTCGGTCCTTTTTTGGAGGCCTTGGTGGATTTTGTGATTCTCCTGCCTCCTTAATAGTCTCAGCTTGAACTACCTTGAGCAAGGCAGCATCGATCCCCCCTTGGTTCCCCGAACCGGTCTCTTCTGCAGCAGCCCGAACTGCCTCTGTTGCAGCTCTATTTTTCTTTCCCTTCATCTTTCTAGGAGCCTTGGCTCTATAAGGCAAGACCAGTTTACCATCTTTCTCTTCTGTCCATTTAAGGATGACACTAGGAGGAGGGGGTGTAGTTAATTCTTCCCATGTAAGATCTCTCTAACCTGTGGTATTCCATATATGAGATCTCACCATATTGTCTAAGGTAAAGCGGTTGTGGAAGGCGTTCCCCCAATGCTCTGCAGCCCATGCATTTAGTTTGGCACATGTAGTTTGCCCCTCCTCCAAGTATCCGGTGTACTCCTTCGACAACTAAGTACTCTGCAAAATACTAATTAGCATACTAGGGTTGGTTTTGGCTTTGATCTTCCTCCCATTTTTCCATGACCCACTGATGAATAAGAACTGAGTTCTCCAATTCTTCTCTGACTTCAGCAAGTCGTCTACCACTTTGAAGTCATTTCTCATATTGTGATGATAGAATGGGATGTGGTGAATCTTGTATAGGCTTTCCACAACGAAAAATTGCTCCATGGGGAGACGGATTTTAGATAACCTCGATGCCATTATGCAGGAGAGGAGAGAGTACCATGCGTTCAAACTCAGTTGGCTAGGACAAAGTTTTACCAGGTGGAAGTACTTGACAATTTCTAGATCTAATGGGAACCGAATTCCCCAGTTCAGCACCTCTGTAAAAATGACCACTTCGTTGAGTTTACAGTCCATCGGAGTCTCCGGCGTGACTGGCATCCTCACCTGTACTGATTCTGGAATCCCCCATTTTTTCCGGATCCGGCCAGTTCGGCAGTATGTGTATAGACATAATTTATGTTTTGCATGGCCAACAAGTATTTAACATTAACCTTTTTAAAGCAAGGCCCTACCTTTCCTTCCAAGCACTCCGGGAGATCCAAATGAGCCACACCAACTTTAACCTTGCCTTTGCCCTTCCTATCAGAGGTGGCATCCACAGTTTGACCTGAGGCTTCAGTTTCGAAGGGGGCCTCTTCGGTGCTGTCTTCCATCACTTTGGAAGGTTTATCAGTTGTTGTGGATGGGAGGGTATTAGCTTCTGGTTCTACAGTCTGTCCGGATGAATGGGCGCTAGTTGTTTCCAAAGGCCTGGTGTCCGGTTGAGGCTCAGCTCCGGAGGATTTTGCTTGAAGGGCTACTTTGGATGACTCTGATACAGAGGGCTTGTCTTGTGAGGCTTGTTTAAACACCTCTGATCCGGAGGGCTTATCTTTAGATGGGGCCTTAGATACCTCCGATCTGGAGGGTTTATCTTGTGAAGCAGTTGCTTGGGCTTTCACCAAATGAGTGGTCCAGCGTGGAGTTAGTTTTTGTGGATACTTTTAGATATCTGAGCCCATGGCAAAGAAAGGAGAGGGTTTTCTAACACTTGTACTACTTTTTCTTTGGTAATTGAGGGTTGGGACTCCTGAATAGAAGAGCCTGATGGGATTGGTGAGAGGCTTGGTTTGAACAACCGTTTAGGTTTTGGATTTCTGGTGGAAGATGACCCTTGGTCAGTTTCTTGGGATGGTTCACCAAACTTTTTGCTCGGGGAGACTGAGAGACCAGCAGTGCTACGATTCTATCTTTCAACTTTTCTAGCTTTTTCTAACTCGGAAAAGTTCAACAAGCCTCCTTTTACAAGAGCGTTTCTACCCGTGAACATAAAAGTATCCAAGAACAAGTTTGAAAGTAAGGGTGGAAAGCTCTCTAGAGGGTTTTTGAGTGAGGAAGATAATGGAACAGTGAAAAAAAGACTTATATATTAGTAGAAAAAGGTAACTAATACCTAGGAGAAGTTCGAAAGTTTTTGCAATGATTAGAGACGGCGCAAACGTGGGGAAAATTATATGCATAGGTTACTTTTTAGGTTTAGTGGGAGCGCCAATCTAGGTCAAAAATGGCTGGTAGGTCGAATCAGATTGTGAGACGTGTCCCATGATCCAAAGACAAACTCTTAGAATTCTTGGAAAAGTTAGTTCGGACAAACTTCAAGCTGGATACATGAGTGGGTCGGAGAAAATCGTCACTGAATAAGCAAATTTTTTAATCTTGCCAAATATTTTTGACAAGGCTTAAAAAAGGGGCTACTGATTGATGAGGGAGTAATTTGTCGATCTTAATAGGAAAGGAGTCAATTGCAAATAGGAGAAGATAAACGTGCCAATTATTGTATTTATCGTTTATCAAGAGGCAATTTGTAAATAAAATAGTTTGTAAATGACTGATAGTGAAATAGTGTAAGACCACTAAAGACATAAATGGGACCCACCTTCCCCACTATAAAAAGGAGCCCATTTATTCTTGTAAAGGGGATCTCTAAATATTATATTTTCTTTCTACTTTCTCTCTCTACATTTTGTGCTTTAGTCACATCAGGTCCATCGATACCCAACCTGTTCGGTATTATCGGGAGTCTCGCCCGGAAGACAGACAGGATGGAAGAGCAGAGCAATACCCAAAGGATAATCGGGGAATCACTGCTTATAATACTTCGGATGACTCGTCGCGGGAAGAGAGTATCGGCGCAAGGAAAGGCTAAACAAGCGTGCGCAGAAAAGTAATTCCCGACGGAATAGGGCACCCCGTTCTGACTCTCCCAAATTCAAAAAGGGTAGCACTGAGAAAACAATGTCAGTATCATTCGAGAAAGAAGAGATGCTAACGGGCAGCAGAGAGGAATGGGTAGTTCTACCCCAGGTCCAGTGGCAACCATCAAATAGCCATAACCAGGGGTACCGCGTCAATAGCCAGTTCATCAACCCAGGAGATGAAGGTCGGTATGGGATACAGACTGAGGGGCTTGTAGGTGGAGCGTTCGGATTCAGAATGAATTGGAGAGCTTCACCATTGTGCGACGAAATATTATCAGGGCACCTCCCGAAGAGGTTTGACATTTCCAAGTTGGAGAAGTATGACGGTAAGAAGGATCCAGACAATCATTTGGAAGTCTTCAAGAACTTTATGTTGAGTTTCGATAACGATGATAAGCTATTGTGTCGGGCATTTTCGATGACCTTCAGGGATCGGGCGTCTAAGTGGTACAACCGATTACCACAAGGTTGTATTAAAAACTTCAGGATATCTGTATGATGTTCCGTAAGCACTTTATGAGAAGCAAAAGCTTCCGAGCCAACAGTGATACGACCATGAACTGTAAGCAGAGGCTGCGAGAGAGCCTCAGGGATTACACCAGGCGTTTTATTGATGCTAAGACCGACCTGGATCATTACGAAGAGAGCGTGGCTCTAACAGCGTATCACTTGAGGTTTCTTCCAGGACCGATGAAGCAAGTGGTCAGTAAAAAGCAAGCTTTTACTTTTTCCGCCCTTCTGGCTCATGTGGACAAGTAGATATTGATAGAAGAAACCGAGGCGTCTGAATTGGCTGCGCAAATTCAACAGAGCGCGCAAGCGTCGGTCGTTATATAACAGGGTGCTCAATCTAGCTATGCTCAGCAAGCCCAGCCAGTCAACACGATACCACCGACCCAGTCCTTACCAATCAAGCCTCTGGCTTCCCAGGGCACAAAATCAAAGCCAACAAACCAAGTAGTTTCGCGACCCATGTCTAACAAGTGGATCCGACCTGCTTACTTCGCTAATTTGACAAATACGTGTCTTCAATCTATGAAAAGACTAAGAGGAACGGGATGTATCAAAGACCTTTTCTCATTCCAACGCCTCGGGAACACAGGAACAACCGGTATTGTCGCTACCATGAAGACGTGGGACACGATACCAAAGACTGTATTGCTCTCAAGAAGGAGATACAGATGATGATAGAGCATGGGAACCTACTCAAATACGTGAAAAAGAAAGCGCAGCAGGGCGCAGCTTCGAGAGAAATTGTGACGATACCGAAGCCCGAAACGACCATGGCGATTTCCGAAGTGACCGACCCTTTTGATGTCTCAATTGAATATCTCGACCCAGATGTAAATCGTAACCTCATCGGGGTCATCGAAGAGGAAGCAGCAGAAAATAACGGAAACGTAAAAAACCTTTGTCAATTTTTCAAATCACTAACTATTTTTGGGGGTGATTTTATGGCAGGGATCACGCACTCCTCCAGAAAGCAACATATCGTGAACCTGGCTATTCAGTTGGAAGCTCGACCCTATCCCCATTCGAAAAGCATCCCTTTGCCGATTCTGTATTTTGACGACGACGACATGCGAGATATAGCCGGTCCTCATGAAGGTGCCGTCGTTATTGGGGCGGCCATTGCGGGGGAAGAGGTCCGACGTATCCTGGTGGACACCGGAAGCTCGGCCAACATAATCTTTGCATCGACATTCGCGAAGTTCAGGGCGCCCCTGTAATTACACGTTCAGACCGAACCATTGTAGGTTTAACAGGTTCGGCGGCAGACGTGGTTGGTGAATTTGAAGGTATCGTTCAGCTGGGCCGCGGGCCATTCAAAAAAGAGGTCACTATCTTGTTCGTCGTGGTAGACGCTCCAGCCTCTCATAATGCGATCTTTGGCAGGTCGTGGCTGTCGCGAATGCACGCGGTAACATCCACGATTCATCAATGTTTGAAATACGTAGTCGGGAACAATGTAGGGGTAGTGCGAAGTAGCCAGAAAGCAGTAAGAGAATGTTACCGAGCGGCTTTAGCACCAAAAAAGGATCAAGAGATGGAGCAAGCGCAAGACTAGCAATTAATGGGACTTCTCTTGGGGTCACTATCTGTCGATGATCCCATGGAAACCTCTAGTTTCTTAACCACCGGCGAAGAATGCGACAAACACCCATTTACTGAGGGAAACGTTTTACAAATAGGAATCAAATTGTCACCAGGCTTCAAGAAACAGTTGGTATTATTGCTACAGGAAAATTTAGATTTATTTGCGTGGTGTTCGAAGGACGTGACCGGAGTCCCAGAGCACCATGCGATTCACAAGCTAACTATCAACAAGAATGTCAGACCCATCTCGCAGAAGAGTCGGGCCTTTTCCCCAGAAAATGAAGAAATCATTCTGAGAGAAGTTGAAAGAATGCTCAGCGTCGGACACATCAAAGAACCAAGTTATCCGCTCTGGACATCCAATCCCCTCCGGGTCAAAAAAAAGAATGAGAAGTAGATGATGTGTGTGGACTTTACCGACCTTAATCGAGCATGCCCAAAGGATCCCTTCCCAATGCCAAGAATTGACCCGTTGGTGGATTCCACGTCGGGGAACAGATTACTCTCTTTTATGGACGCGTATGCCGGCTACAACCAAATCAAGTTGCACCCAGCGGATCAGGAAAGCACAACATTTATCACGGGCCGAGGATTATATTATTATAAGGTTATGCCGTTCGGGTTGAAAAACGCAGGAGCGACCTATCAACGATTGGTTAACAAGACCTTTGACTGCCAGATAGAAAAGAATATGGAAGTTTACATTGATAATATGCTAGTGAAGAGCGGCACGGACGAGGACCATCTCACTGATTTAAGGGAAACCGTTGACAATCTGAGGGGAATCAATCTCAAATTAAACCCGGAGAAATGCTCCTTTGGGGTAAGGTCGGGCAAGTTCCTGGAATTCTTTGTTAGCGAAAAAGGAATCGAAGCAGACCCGATCCAGTTACAAGCTCTTACCGACATGACACCCCCCAAGAATATCAAGGAGGTCCAGATATTAACCGGGCGCCTAACGGCCCTAAATCGATTCATTTCTTGTTCATCTCACAAGTGCGCTCTATTTTTTCAGGTCTTGAGAGACGCTAAGAATTTTTTTTGGACTCCGGCTTGCAACACGGCCTTTTTGGGGATCAAAACTTATTTATCATCCCCGAACCTTCTAACGAAGCCCCTAACCGGGGAAACTCTTTTTCTTTACATAGCAGTTTCAGATTTTGCAGTAAGTGCGGCTCTGAACAGCGAGTCGAGAGCGGTACCCAAAGCGGTCTACTTCGTGAGAAAAAGCCTATTGGATGCAGAGACGCGGTATCTGAAGTTGGAAAAATGGTTTTGGCTTTGGTGACCGCGGTACGAAAGATGCGACCATATTTTCAGGCCCACCCCATTGTCGTCCGAACCTCGTTTCCACTCAAGTACGTGCTCCAGCGACCGGACATGTCAGGAAGAATGTCTAAGTGGTCGATCGAGTTAGGTGATTTCGATATCAACTTTGAGCCAAGAACAACTATCAAAGGCCAAGCCCTGGCTGATTTTATAGTCGAATTTCATTCCAACCGACCAAACCAAGAACCATCGCCCGAAGAAGACAAGCTAGTTGAGTGGGTTATCCGAACCGATGGTGGGGCGAACGTCAATGGATGTGGCGCGAGTGTACAGATAGTCACCCCTTCGGGCATAAGTATGCATCAGGCAATCCGGTTTGGTTTCCCCACTTATAACAATGAAGCTGAATATGAAGCTGTCCTGGCCGGTTTGAGACTAGCACATGTGTGCGGGGCTACCCACGTACGTCTTGTTAGCGATTCTCAGCTTTTGATTAATCAAGCCTCGGGAGCGTTGGAAGCTAGGAAAGAGCACCTGGTTCAGTATTTAGCGGCATTGCGGGTGTTAGCCGCGTCATTTGCCAAAGTAACATATGAGCATGTCCCCAGAGCCGAAAATGTGATCGCCGACTCCCTAGCGTCGGCGTCCTGCTCAAGCAGTTACCCTTGGATAACTGAACAAGAGACCCATCGATTATAAAGAACACTGAGCTGGATGATCGACCAGAAATGGCTTGCCAAATATCTTCTGTAAATATTTCAGACTGGAGAAGGGATATTATAGCTTTCTTAGCCGAAGGATTATTACCGGACAACAATATCTCGGCTCGAAAGATACGAAACAAGGCTTGGGGCTATCTTCTGTTGGGGGACATACTATAAAAAAATTCGTTTAGCAGGCCTTTACTACGATGGTTTGGGGCAAACGAGTCACAAATAATTGTATTCGAACTGCATTACGGAGAAAGTGCGGCGCCTGTGGTTACAAAGCATTGGTAAGAAGAATTTTTCTCGCCGGATTTTATTGGCCAACGATAACGGCTGATGCTCAGCAGATAGTTAAAACCTGTGATACCTGTCAGCGATTCGTGAATGCGATAAATATGCCCACGACCCCTTTAGAATCAATATCGGAAGGCTTACCTTTTGACCGATGGGAAATCAATCCCGTAGGGCCATGACCGATGGCGTCCGGTGGAAGGAAAATGATTGTGGTATCTGTAGATTCATTTTCCAAATGGGTAGAGGTCGAGCCATTATCGGGAACAAAAACTAAGGATATCACCAAATTTATTTGGTCGAACATCTGCTGTAGATTCGGGGTACCTCAGAAGCTCACCATGGATAACGGACTGCAGTTCGACAGCAGCGAGATGAAATCTTTTTGTACGACCCATAGGATTAGGCAATGCTTTTCCGCCCCTTTCCATCCCCAAGCGAATGGGCAAGTTGAAGTCACGAACTGAACCATCCTGGACGGGCTTAAAAAGAATCTAGAAGGGAAAGCCGGCAAATTTCCGGATTAATTGCAGGAAGTATGGCGGGCTTACCGGACTACACCTCGAACAGCGACTAAAGAATCACCTTATGCCTTAGTATATGGAATGGATGCGGTCGCCCCAGCAGAATCAATCTTCCCCTCTTTTAGGGTCGGCAGCTATAATGAAAACAAAAACGAGGATGACAGACGACTGGCTCTGGACCTAATAGAAGAAAAAAGGTACCGCGCTCAACTAAATACTTTACATTATCAGACTTTAATGAGAAGTCGGTATGCGTCAAAATTACGTCGGCGAGAATTCAAAGTCGGAGATCGAGTTTTGAGAAGAGTTTTTCTGCATACCAAAGACAAAATCCTCGGCAAGCTTGCCCCGAACAGGGAAGGACCATACAAAGTAGTGGAAAGAATTAAGAATGGGACATACCGATTGCAGGACAAGGACGGGCGTCCGTTGAGGCTCTCATGGAACATTGAACATTTGAAGCTCTATTTGGAGTAATTTTGTTAATCGTTGTAACTTCTTTATACTCATCATCTCTGTAAGAACCTTTGGCCGGGGGTGTACTCTTTCCTACCTCCGTGGCGCGATAAGGTTTTAATGAGGCATCCATAGCAACCGACCTTTTTTAATCCAAAATTTTTCCCTTAAATCTCAGAAGTATCAGCTAGGAATCCTTTAGCTAACGAGCTGGTGGACAACTTGTGGCGATCTTAATTAATCTGAACCTTAATGGGTTTTTTAGTGTTTAAACTGATCCACATTTTTTCCCGACCCTATGGGAAAATTTTTAATTTTACATTGATCAACAGAACCTTAATGGGTTTTTCAGTGGTTAAACTGATCCACATTTTTTTCCGACCCTATGGGAAAATTTTCAATTTTACATTGATCAACAGAACCTTAATGGGTTTTTCAGTGTTTAAACTGATTTACATTTTTTCCCGACCCTATGGGAAAATTTTCAATTTTACATTGATCAAGAGAACCTTAATGGGTTTTTAGTGGTTAAACTGAGCCACATTTTTGTTCCCGACCCTTTGGGAAAATTTTCAATCTTACATTGTTCAACAGAAGCTTAATGGGTTTTTCAGTGTTTAAACTGATCCACATTTTTTCCCGACCCTATGGGAAAATTTTCAATTTTACATTGCTCAACAAAACCTTAATAGGTTTTTCGGTACTAAAACTGATCTACATTTTTTCTGACCCTATGGGTATTTTCAATTAGATATTGACCCACAGAACCTTAAATGGGTTTTGTGGTAATCAACCAAACCGCGTCTTATTCCTGACCGCATAAGAATTGGCAAAGGGATAGTGGAAAAAACGTTGCAATGATGAATATAGATTTGGAAAAGCATCGGTTACAAAAATAGTTTCAAAGGGGTCTACAGACCCAAAGGTTACAACAATTCAATACATGTAATAGCGGACGTCAAGCGTCCCCATCTTCTGACTCGGTCTCAGTGTCGTCCGACTCTTCGTCCTCGCAGACCACACCAGTAGGGCGATCGGCCTCATGAACATCTAGCCACATTGACCCAAGAGGAAGGACGGGGAAGTGGTGATGAAAGGTCAGCACATACGCAGCTTTAGCTTCGGCCGTCTCCTCGTTCATCCACTTCTTGCACTTGTCAGCAAAAAGGGCATTAGCTTTCTTCAGGTCAGAAATTTCCTGCGCCAATTTCCCGGCGTGGTCGTCCCGGTCTTTTCTGACTTGCACCAGGGTTTTTTCGACCATCTTCAGCTTACCCTCCAAGATCTTCAGTGCCGCCTTTCCTTTCTTCAATTCCTCCTCGAGCGCGGCAACTTTCCCTTCCGACTCCGACAACTTCTGGCTTAGCTCCCCCGCCCGCCGCTCTTTCATCTCCAATGACACGATCATATTATACAACGACTGGAACAGTCCATCTGTTATCCGCAAAGGAAAGGTGTGCGGACTCCCACGCACGGATAGTACAGGTAGCTTAGTACCACTCGAGGACACCGCAGCATTAATTGATGCCTTTGAGGGACAAGCATCATCGGGGACCACCACTACGGGGTCGGTTACAGTCGCACCCTTAACCTCCCCATATTGCCCAAACAGCTCCAGGACGGTTGCATTGTCCACTAAAGTAGACGCAGCGCCAGATCCGCCCTCCTTCTTCGAGCGTTTCGACCTTTTGACCTGAGCCCCGTCTGCCTCGGCATTTCCCTTCTTTTTCTTGGCTAGCTCATCAGACCGCTGGGCCTCTCCTTCCTCAGCGGCAGCTTCATCTTTCTGTTCCATCGTGTCGACCCCTTCCGCCTCAGCATATGCTTGCTTGGCCTCTTTATACGACTTAGGGCGCTTGCTGGGAGCCTTATTGCGCTTTGGCAGAAACAAGTGCACACCGGGCGCATCCGTCTTCGCGACCAAATCCACCAAGCTGGGTGGTTGGCGCAGCTGCTCAATAGTGAGCGGTTCGGACGATCAACGCCAGAGGTTTCTTTTAATCAGGTTCCTATTCTTGAAGGCGCGATGGAACGCCCGACCCCAGTGCTTCCTGGCATAGTCCTTCAAAATTTGGAAGGTCACTTTGCCAGGTTTGAAGTAACCCTTCTTCAGGTCCTGGATAAATTCCTTCGACACTGCACAAAGGATCGGTCCATTTTTTTAAATATATATATATATATATATACCATCAGGAACCCAGGTCCGCAACAGTCGCATCAGGTTCTCCTTACTATAGGGGCGGTCATTTTCCCAGCAGCCACTGAGGAAGACGAACCGATGTTTCCAACCTTTGTCGCCTTCAAGGAATTCATTCACAATCTTCCAAGTGTTGGCCAAGGAAGAGTAGAAGACGGGGGATTTGGGAGATTTCGAAAGCCCCGACATGGCTATGTACTCAGTTATCGGCATGACCCGACCCGATAGGCGTGAGGCCATTATGCACGACATCAGCGTATACCATGCGTTGGGCATCCGCTGTGAGGGGCAGATCTGAAGAGTGTTGAAATACAGGGCAATCTCGGGATCCAGAGGAAACCGGAGGCCCCAGTTGAAGAGCTCCGTGAAAATGACGATCTCGCGAGACCGAACATGCACTGGCGTCTCACCTGGAGCGGGGAACCGTACATTGACACACTCCGACATTCCCCACCAGATCAGAAGTTCTGCCTATTCCGCGGTAGAGAAGTAAAGGTATTTGCCTTCGAAGAGGGAAATAATGTTGTCCCTTGGCAACATGCTATGATAACTTGTGGTTATGACCGTTTCAATCTCCGCGGGAAGAGGCTCTTCGGGAGGAACAACAACGTTTCCAATAGCGGCAAGACCTTCCTCAGCAATCAAGACATGTGCCTCTGGCTTTTCAACATCGTCTGATGGGACCACATCGGTTCTAGGGGGCTAGCCACTGAAAGGTAGTCCAACCGGGCAAGAGGGTCTGCAAAACTGGCACTACTTCCAGTACAAGCTAACTCCAGTTGTTTTTTTTGTTGGCGATCCAGCTCTTGACGATCCAGATCTGCTTGGGTTATGCCCAAATGGGTACGTGCGGTGTTGAGGTCAGTTCGATACCCCTATATGGAGGGTGTAAGCTGAATTATCTCAGGAGGATTACCCCCCGCGGTTGAGGTCGAAGCATCTGAGTCTCCCATAGAAAGAAACATAGCGTTGCATTGGCGTCTAGGAGGAAACGGGGTCGGTATGGAATGCGAATCTACTAACGAAGGCATCGGGCGGTCGATTTAATTAACAGGGGAATGATGAGAGCTGCTATTGGAGATAACAATCGTTTCGGGTGTTTGAGCGCCTGACGGTTCGGCTACAACAAAGGATTCAACAGGAATCGGGTTACGAATGACAGGGTCGTGGGGGAGAGGCACGGGCGTAAAGGGCATAGTGTCAGAACTCCAAATCAGTCCCGCAGCTCGGTACTCCTCAGCTCGGTCACTAATACTAGCCCAGTCAACAAAGGAGAACGCAGGATCTTTCTTCTTCTTCGGTTTTTGTTTTAGCGTCGGTTTCTTTCTTTTCATAAAGTTTGCTCTCTCTCTCTCTAAGAAAAGTCCGGGCAGCACTTTCTCTCTCTAGAATTCTTCTTAGAGCGATTTTAGTGAATGAGGTATTTATAGGAAGATTTACTTAACCGTTACACGCATGTGGGAGTCCAAACGACGAAAAGCAGCGGGAAGTCGAAGAGCCTCTTGGAGAAATGTGCAGACTAGCACGCTTCGAATAAACGGACGACACGTGTAGGATCAGCCCAGGCTAGCATCGTAGGTCCGCACCGGCTAGTTCAGATGGATACGTTAGATGGGCCTTATACGCCCGGTTCATTTTCCAAGGCCTGATTACAGTCTTGGGCCCATGAGGAATTTTTCAAGTAGGGTCAGTGGCAGGCCCATGATAAGTCTCTATAGCTTCGAAACGATTCGTGGTCATCCCAGAAGAATTGAACAAGTGTGGAAGGTCGGTCATCATTGGGAGAATGATCAATCAAGGAACACTTGAACCACGCTAATACCAAGGCAAGCCAGCCAAGTCGATACCGAGGCAACCCAGCCAAATCGATACCGAGGCGTAGGGGACAGAGGCACATCGAGCTGATTCGTCCACCAAGTCTTCACTCCCGACGCTCTTGAAGACTGGGGGGCTACTGATGATGAAGTAATTTGCCGATCTTAATTGAAAAGGAGTCAATTGCAAAAAAAGAGAAGATAAATGTGCCAATTATTGTATTTCTCGTTTATCAACAGGCAATTTGTAAATAAAATAGTTTATAAATGACTGATAGTGAAATAGTGTAAGACCACTAAAGACATAAATGGGACCCACCTTCCCCACTATAAAAGGGAGCCCATTTATTCTTGTAAAGGGGATCTCTTAATATTATACTCTTTCTACTTTCTCTCTCTACATTTTGTGCTTTAGTCACATCAGGTCCAAGATCCAATATTATCCTTTCTTGTCATTTATTCTCTCATCACTGATGAGTCCAGATAACTTAATCACAGCCTACTGAGATTTCCGGACAAGGGTAATTCGGACATAAACTTGCCACTGAACTATCAAACATCCTATGACTAAGCTATGTGCTAATCAGGTTAATAAGTAAATAGGTCCTTAAACTTGACCCGGTTTTATAACTTGACCCAAAAGCCCATGGGTCCATGATTAAAGATATAAATACCCCAACTGCTTTCATTAATGAGGGTAATGAACATTTAATACAACCAAGTAGCTCAAATCTCTCACTACTTCACACTAAAACATTTAATACTCTCTAAACTTTCCAAAACACTTGACAAAATTACCCTCATCTCAAAATAAACCTAACCAACTGAAAGTTATCAGGTCCAGGAAGGTAATGGTTAACATAGTGAATTTAGATTGGACTCCTAATAATATGGAGCACTTTATGGCTCATTCAAGTAGCCCCCCTCATTTTACTGATGAAGAATTGTCAACTGAGACCCCTATGTTGGTTCCATCGATGCTTATATTTTATCAGTTGAAGCATTTCCCTGATCTTAATTTTTATGACAACATACCCATGTCAGAGATTCTTCACAGGCAGCTAGAATTGGCCATCGAGGTAATGTGCACTTTTTGGTTTTGAAGAATGCTTTATTCAAGTCTGTTACTTATGTGTTCCCCTCATTACCTTTCGTCTCTTTTAAAATGATTGTATAAATGTTTCAAGAAAACCATCTCTCGTGTCAACTCTTGGACCTTCAAACACCTCTCATATCCAGGAAGGCTATAGTTAATCAAAGTTATCCTTTTTGCTGGCCAATTTTAATTTTCCTCTATGTTTATCCTACATGTTTAGGTCTTTAATGAACTTGCCCAAGTCTTTCATTGATTTCTTTGATAGGGCGTCGAGATGAAAATCTCAGGATCCAAAGTTTTTTGGCCTAAAGTTATATTGAAATTGTCAGATGGAGGTCTTAGGATTTTAGACACAAGGGTATGGAATCCGAAGGCCGCCCTCAAGCATTGTTTTTGTCTATTTTAGCAGCAAAACTACCTTAATTTGGTGTGACTTGGTGCTTACCGAACATGTAAGAGATAAAGGCCTCTGGAAAGTTCTCATGAGCTTCTTTTCTAGTTGGGAATGAAGAAATATCTTCAACCTGATGTTGTTTGCCACCAAACTCTATAGGGTAGATGTTGGCAACAACCTCATGACTTCCCTATGATATGACTCTTGACTTTTTCCTAACTCTTTTGTTGATCCTTATAGCCTTAGTATTATCCCTTATTCAAGAATGCACAACAATATCATTGTTTATGACATCTTCAATAATGGTTTTTGGAAATAGCCCACACAACTCCGATCTAGAAAAAGATCTCATCAATCTTATATGCAAAAAAATAGTAACAGTATCAGTTTTATTTCTTCCCTCTCAAACATAAAGGATAGTAAAATCTAGCTCCCTAACCAGAATAGTAATTCTATCATAATATGTATCACCTACCACCATATTTATCCATCCACTCTCGCCCCATTTGGGATGCCTCTTCTAGGAAGCTTAAGTCCCCCCCCCCCCTCCACGACATCGGCGTTCCCTCCTGGCTCATGGACCTCTTCCCTCAACGGCCTAGGTCATCTTTGGCGTGTTGATTTATGTGCGGTAGTATTTATATTTGGTACGAGAGAAATGTGAGGATATTCTCGAACTCCCGTTCACTAGGCTCTGCAGTCTACCATCGTATCCTCTCGGACCTCCGCTACAGATTGTACGACTCAAAGATCACATGACTGAGTTAAAATTTCTAACTTTAATATTTTGTGTTCTCGAGTTATATCTTGGATAGCTTCATCATGTTTGATCCTCAGCCACTAGATCAGTTTTGTTGTCTTTTACCATTATCTTTCTTTGGTTTTATTGTCTTTATCATAATGAACAATACTAATACTTGTTCTTTTGCATACTCATTATGCGAGGGTATGTCTTATACATCTTATATTTTTTATACCTTTTGTATGCACGGGGATGCTCCAGTTATTTTGTAGATCTATTTTTACCATAATTTATTTTTTCATTACTGAAAAAAAAAACACTCTATTTTTTTTTTAAATATATATTTTTCAAATTATAGTTTGAAAAAAATATGAAAATATAATTGGTTTTGTTTTGTTAAGACAAATAAAGCTAGATCCATGAATGATATTTTTAGACCGGATATCCTTAGTATCGCATTTCACATAACCCTCGTTTTGAATTTCACATTTCACATTTTAAACTTAGATTTGTTTTTTGAAATTTAGCAATTGTTTAACATTTTGCATCTTCTTTAACCAAGTCTTGCATTTTGTAATTAAACAAAAAAATAAAATTCAATCATAGTTTTGCATTTCACATTTACATAATAAAAATCAAATGTTACAATGCATTTTCCTTTTCCACTTTACATTTAGAAAAAAATATCACATTTAACTCTTGTTTTGTATTACACATTTTCAAGTCGTCTTTTTCGTATTTTCGGAACCTAAAATTTTATATTTTGTCTCTATTATATATAAAAAATCATACATTTTTGTATTTGAACCAATATGACTATTTAGAACCCTATAAAGCACCACAAAACCTTTTTAAATCCGATTTTTACCTAATTCGAAAACAAAATTAACAATAAAATCAAAAAAACAAAAAGAAATTATGATGGTGAAGGAAAGAAAGTCAATGTCTTATTTTGGGGTTTTAAACATTAAAACTAAAACAAAATAGGATATAAAAAATAGATTTCTAAATCAATTATCTAACCAGATGGAAAAGATGATGTGATTTACCATGTTTGAAAATGATGGAATAAAAAAAGAAAAATAAAATAAAATAAAATAATATAATAATACATGTGCTAAAAAATCTTTCATAATTTCATTTAAAGTAGTAGAAATAATGTGTTGATTTTATGTTAGAATCTATTTTTGAAGGTTTTTCATGATTCTGTGTCGTATTTGTTATTCAGCACCAAAGGTATACACATTCGGTATTGTCGGGGTTGTTATATTGGCATCGCCGATACTCTTTTCTAGGTTTTTATGTTCTTTTCCACCGGTGTGTAAAGGGTACCGCTAGTATGGTTTAATATCACTCGTAATGTCATTCAAAATACTAGCGGTACTCTTTACACAATACCATCAGTGCCCAAAAACATTAAAACCCCAGTATTTTGTATTGATTTTTATTCTTAACACATGCATTTACCTAGCTAATTAGTTATTTTTATTACAGAAAAAAGAGTGATATTACGTAAAAATATAAAAAAAATATAAAACATACTTAAACGGAAAAATTACAAGCAAAATGAGGATACCGAGTGATCTTTGCATACCGAGTGATTTTTAAGGGTAAGCAAGTACCAAGCTTGAAAAGAATAACGGGATAGCTCACCTAATTGTCGTGAAGAATCGCAAGACGATGATACGCCTTTTAAGCCTCGTATTCTTACTCACATGTCGAGTAGTGCCACTAATCTCAAGAATGGATTTTTGGAATAAAACAATATTATATTATTTCCAGACTACAAGCTTCACGAAGCGTACAACACATATATGAGAATGTAAGTATAATTATATTTCAATATATATATATATATATATAATTTGGTTTATATCTATTAATATATTATACAAATATTTTATGCTTGATTTTGTTTCTATTTTTAAAGTCTCGTACCGGTATTAACATAAAAAAATATGTATGAAATGTTACAAAGATGGCATCTCAATCACCAACTAAGTAGGTTATCCTCAAACTCATAGTTGAACGAGGATATCCTCGAACGCTAGTATCAGGAGACTTACACTTTATAGTTCTTCTTAGACGAGATGATTATCACTCTACATACGTGTTTTTTTATTACTAGCCTCCCAATAGTGGGGAGAATAATCGAATTATAGGGGAGCTTTAATTTTGGGAAGTGTGTGCACATTATGCTTAATTGTTAGGGGGTTTCAGTGGATGATTTTCGTGAGAAGTTGGAGGTACGGAAATGAGTTGTGTTTGGTATTAATTGGATTATGAAGACCTTTTATTCAGATTTTTATTTTGATGCAAATCAAAATTGTACTGGTGATATAGTCGTACATGTGAAATGTGCACACCTGATTTATTTATTTGGATGCACCATTTTCACCAATACCATCTAGAAGTCTATAAAAGAGACTTTCTCGCCGCTTTGGAGAACATCGATCAACTAGATGAGATAGTGCGGGGGACGAAATGTTGTCGCCGTTATATGTAGGTATGAGAGAAGCGTTGAAGTTTTCAGGTGAATAATCATTATGACTTATTTGTTAGATTGTTGTATGTACAATAAGTATTATTTGCAATAGTATTATTAGTTTATTGATTAATAATATTATCTATATTAGGAGCATCTTCAGGTCTAGAAAGTTCAACAATTATAGGTTTCACAACATTATTTTGTTTTGGTAACTATGTTGGATTTTCCTTATCTATTTTATGAAAATATTAAATTTAAAATATTATCTAAATAATATAATATAAATATAAAAAAGTATAATATAATTGTGAAAATATTTTGAACTAATGTGCTAATTACATCTTAATATATAAAATAACAGAATACCAAACATGTAATAATATAAACTTTATTTTGATCATTTAGATAAATTTTGATGCATATAATTATAATAAAAAATCAAACAATGATTCAAAAATCTAACAACTCATTATAACATATCCAATTTAAAGGTTGTTAGTTGGTTATCGAAGAAGCTTACAGACACCAATATCTAACTAAAAAGCTACTAACGCAGCGTCTTTTCTCGTCTCAATGCGAAGGATGTAAGTACTATATTGTTTTTCTTTTACTTTTACCAAACCCGAATTGTATCTTAGTTTGTTATATTTGCAGGTGATATTTGAGTCATATGCAGATATAAAGACTCATTTTTTGGTACAAAAAATGCAGCTCTATCCTATCCGATTTAGATTATGTTGAAGATTAAATGATATATGTCGGATCGAGTGATATCGCAGTTTGGTGTGGTCAAGCAGAAATCGTGTCTTTTCAAGAACCTAAACCGACTATTAAAGAATAAGACCATAACCAATATCATATTTGACTGCAAAATTAGGAACAATGGCGTAACTATATACGTTTTATGGATTGTATGACACGGTTGAATGATATATGTCGGATTGAGTGATGTGTACTGCATTCACGGACATGAAGAAGCAAATCCATGTTCAACTCCACACAGTCATGAAGAAATCTCTAACATGTACAATTATTTGAAATCGGAACCAATGGTTCGAGTGTTCAACCTCTCGTTCAAATTTAGGCAAGAGGCGTTCAACTCAATAAATTTATAAATGTATGATTGTATTACAAAAGATATGCTACGTTATGTGGAGGAGAAACTCGTTGAAAAAGATGATGTATAAAATAATTACAAATAAATTAAATTTAACGTAATATATAAATTTAGCTCATATTAAGGATGTTGTTGCACTTCATCTTTAATGTTATTTTATATTCGTTTGATGTTCTTAAGTTATTGTATTTCCTACTTTTTAGGTTTTATTTACGTTAAATGTTATTTTTGTAAGCTATTCACCACTTATATTAATGTTAAATGTATCCATCGGTTTACAATATTTGGAATCGGTTTCAAATATTTGAGTTTGTGACTTTCTGCATGATTTCAGGCAAGAGGTACATAAATTGTTTGGTTTGGAGATACTTGATTCCGTTAAACAACATATACTGGACGAGATTAACTTGGACCTCGTTGACACCATATTTGAACAACTAATAACGGATGCTTCCTTTATAAAAATAGATGTGCGATGGTATAACTCTTCGTATAATGTTTTGTTATTCATTTGTATCCTTTTATTTGATATATTTGTTACTAATGTTTTTGTATTTTATGTTTAATTTTATTGAGTTAAATATGATTTTTTAAACCGTTAAGACAATAATAAAAAATTAAAACAGTAATATAAAAAAATACTAAAAATAAATTTTTAACGGTTTAAAAAAACTAAATATAAATTTTTATACATCAATTAGTAATTTTATTTGTTACTAATGTTTTCGAATTAAATAATCAAATTAAATAAAATGATAAAAAAAACTAAAAAAAATGTCATTTAATATAAATATTTTTATGATTTTGGGTATAAACCTAACCCCCTCTTAAGATTTATGAACCAAACAAAACCTAAAACAACAAAGAGAGCCTTCTATCTGATAACGATACATTGACCGACGACTTGCACAGTTATACTCAGCTTATTCAACTGAAAGAAAACTTGTTTATGCCACCTTTCGAGTGTTTATAAATACCATATTCATATTCATATTCATATTCATAATATCATATAAACCTTACTATAAAATCCTCTTGAAGAAAATTACGTATTAGTAAAACATGAGCCCCTTCTATTACCTTCTGCTTCTTGTTTCGTTACTAAACTCTTGTTTCGCAACACAATTATGCCACGCCAACGAAGCTGCTGCTCTACTCGAATTCAAGAACTCCTTCTCAATCGATACTTCTTCCTATAATCTCTCAAAATGTTATCCTAAAACAAATTCTTGGCATGATAATCTAGATTGTTGTCTATGGGATGGGATCACATGCCATCCTACCACAGGTAATATAATCGGCCTGGATCTTAGCGAGAGCTGTCTTCACGGAGAATTCTCATCTAACAGCACACTTTTTTCTCTCCGACATCTAAAAGGCCTTAACCTCGCCTATAACGATTTCAACGCCTCTCAAATCTCTTCCAACATAGGTTTGTTTTCGAGTTTAACGCACCTTAACCTTTCTCAATCCGCGTTTAGTGGTCCAATTCCTTTATCTATGTCTCAACTAAGCGATTTGGTTTCGGTCGAACTCGACAACAACAATCTCACCGGATATTTTCCTGAATTTCAATCATCTTATTTGAAAACAATTCGTGTACGGTCTAATAAGCTTCAAGGTCATATCCCGAATTTTATCTTTAAACTAGTACAGCTCGAAAGACTAGATTTGTCATCAAACAACATGACCGGTCCATTAGCCTTTCATGATTTTTCAAACCATAAAAATCTTTGGTATCTTAATCTTTCATACAGCGGGTTGTCGATAATCGACGCACATAAAAATATAAACTTTATGTTACCTCAACTTCGATATTTGTCATTGTCCGCCTGCAGAATGGAGGAGTTTCCGAAATTTTTGCAAGCTTTAGAAAATCTGATAACTTTAAGCCTTTCTTACAACTTCATGTACGGTCCGATTCCAAACTGGATGTATAACGTCGGGATCGAGTCGTTAACTTATTTGTCTTTATCTCATAATTTCATGTCGGGTGTCGTCCGATTTTCGTGGAAAAATCTTTCTTATTTCAATATTCAATCAAATTTCTTCAGAGGACCGATTCCTATTCCACCAGGACCGATTACCCTTCCACGAATCGATCTTTATTCTATTTCGAACAACAGTTTTACGGGTATGATTTCTTCTTCAATCTGCAATCGTACCTACCAAGTTTTTGATGCTTCTCGTAATAACTTGAGTGGTGTGATACCAAACTGTCTAGTAAAAACGCACGACTATTATTCAGTGTTGAATTTACAAAGCAATAATTTTTCGGGACACATTCCTTCGAATTTTGAAAAAGGTTGCGCGTTTACTTATATCAATTTCAACGAAAATCAGCTAGACGGTCCGTTACCGCGATCTATCGTCAATTGTCGCCAGCTGAAAGTGTTGGATATCGGTAACAATGATATAAAAGACACCTTCCCTTTCTGGTTAAACACTCTTCCAAGTCTCCAAATCCTCAACTTACATGCCAATAAATTTCACTCCTCAATCAAAACTCCGAAGACGAAAAATGTCTTCCCTAGATTGCAGATTTTAGACATTTCTAGTAATTTTTTCGAGGGCCTATTACCGATCGAGTATATCAGAAGTTTTAAGGCGATGATGGAGTTAACTTATAACAGAAGTGAATCGCTTTACATGGCACAAGAAAAGGGAATGTATTATGACTATTCCGTTACAGTTACAATGAAAGGATTTGAAATGGAATTGGTGAAAGTTTTGACCATACTCACCACCTTAGATTTCTCCTGTAATAACTTTTACGGTAAGATTCCAGACATCATCGGGAAATTGCGTTCGCTTGAAGGTCTTAATATTTCGCATAATTTCATGACCGGATCGATTCCGTCTGCCATTGGGAGCTTGAGTAGTCTTGAATGGTTAGACTTGTCCTCAAATAACTTGTCGGGAAAGATTCCGGTTGAACTTTCGGATTTGACATCACTTTCGGTCTTGAATCTCTCTCGAAACCGGCTTGTTGGAAAAATTCCAAGTGGCAGACAGTTTAACACGTTTGGAAAAAGTTCTTTCGAGGGAAACTTAGGTTTGTGCGGATTTCCAGTTTCAAAAAGTTGTGGAGACGAATCGAAACAAGCACCACCACAAGGCGGTGACAATGGTAAAGACGACAAGGACGAGGATGAGTTGGAAATGTTTGGATGGAGCTCGGCTTTGATTGGCTACGGATCCGGAACTGTGTTTGGCATTCTGATAGGAGTTGGTGTATTTCAAACTAGAAAACCTGAATGGTTTGTGAAGATGATCGAAGACAAACAAGGAATGAAGAGAAAACAATCTAGGACGAACACACACATAGAGGGACGGACGACACACACATAGAGGGACGGACGAAGAAGGCACTAGCAATTATATAATGCAATTAAATCTGATGTAATGAAACTAGTTCTAGCGTTGAAACAATTTGAATCTGAAACGTAGATTATGCTTGTGCATTTGATAGTACAACAATGTGCAGTCTTCTTACTCAGTGAAAATGAATACATACACTAACCTCGTGATATGATACACATACACAATAAAGAGGGTACCTAAGAGACCAAAATTTACTCAAACCTATCCAATATTTTAGCACTCTAATGTTAAAAACCATCTCACGGCAAAATTGTATATATGCATCCATACCGTCTTAGAATGCTGGTTAGATTCTTAAAGGCTTCCGGTGTCTCGTACTCAAACTATACACGTTCAGCACCCAATACTTGACATTATGTTCTTGAGATTGTCAATAACAACCTCAGGATTGGCATATGACCCTTCAAGATTAATAGCTCGGTACTCTAATCCTTTCCATTGGGCGATCAAAGCAAAATGTGGACGTCTGAATTCACTGCTAATGATCTCAAGGATGATTGTTTTAGTTGTTGCCGATACAATATGAGTAAGGCCAGCACCATGAGCACCGATAATAACCGAAGCATCTTGAATAGCACGGACTTGCTCTTTCATAGACATATGTGCAAAGACTCCATTAATAAGGTTGACTTTGCATTTTGCATGATTGGAAGCCCATCTTAGTAAAGAGTTAAATATTTCTAATTCGTTGCTAAGCCGAGACTCGACTTTACCACCATGGCGAGGATGAGCTAAATAATCTTCGCGTCGAACAAAGAGAACATTATGACCCAAAAAAGGCTTCTCATTGTGGTGTCTATTTACAGAAAATCCAAAAGCTGTTTTGATCATTTCACCAAACTCAGACAACCTACTAGTTTTTTCATCATCAGGGTTTTGCCACAGTTCATGAGCCGATGCTCCACGGCAATTTATATCTTCACTTAAACCCTTAAACATCGCAGTTTCATAACCCAAAGGTGAGAGAACAGCATGCCGGAAACAAACTGGACCGGTAAAGTTTTTTGCATATCTAATACTCGAAAACAGTGCTTCCCATGTTTCTTCTAACTGTGTCTGATGAAATCACAATGTGAAAGCAAGTTAGCCATTTTATCTCCTCAACTTGTCAGTATCCAGGGAGAGCACAATTCACTATCTTGTCTAAGATAACCAATAACATGTGTTCGTCTGAGGCAACGGACATGGAATAAAAAACCTAGGAACTACTAAAACCATAAAGCTAAAAAAAAAATGCATACCCTGCAATGGCCATCCACGAAAACTACATGGGGACGATTAGGCAAGCCTGTAACTCTTGAGGATACATAAGCACTATACCAATCTGTTATGGTGTGGAACATGTTTGCATACTCGAATCGGGTAATCAAAAGCGTAGGCTCCTCCACCCACTGGAAACACAGTTCAACAACACAGAGAATCAACATCATGATCAAATTTGCATTGAAATCTTTTGATCGAATTTCACTGATATAGCTAACCAAATGTGTATATTAATCTCTCTTAGTCTAAATTAAGAAATTTCAGAAGAAGCTATAGAAATCGAACCTCATGGCAAACAAAATCTTCGTTTGGAACCACACGAATCGAAGCAATGAGTTCCCTCATAGTGTGTTTCTGGACATCCCCTTCACTCACATACTGATTTAATACCTCGTTGCTCACCATCCGTCGCCGATTACTGCTCCGTCCACCCTTAAACCTTAACCCTAACTTCCGATCGTCAATTTCCTCCGCAACTTCAAACGCACCGTCTCCAAACTCCGGAAGCTCTTCCTCCTCACCTCTCCCAATCACCTCGTCGAGATTTTCCCCTCCTCGCGACATCTTAATCCTATCAGGAACCATCCTCAGTTTCCCTCCTTCACAAATCGAGCTCTGCAACGTCTCACTATAGAAACATCGGAACCAACTGCTAGCTCCTTTGTGGATCGCCGAAGGAGGTTTAAGGATATCCACACGGGTGGTGAATCCGTTGCCAAAATAGGCTTCGCAGGATCGTAAAGCGACGGCGGGTTGAGACTGAGACGACCACGGAAGGTAGGATGGAAGGATCGGCCATGGCTTCTGGTTGGTGTAGTGGCGGTTGATTGTGAGGTGATGGATGGTTTCTGTCTGTAATTGTGGGAGGCGATTTGGGGATGACGAGTTACAACTGAAGTAGATGAATAAAGAGAGAGAGTTGAAGAAGAAGAGGGTGACTACAATTATTTTGAGGGTTACAGAATGTGTTTTCTTCATCTCCGTCGCCGTCGCCGTCGTATGATTTTCACTTTGAAACTCTTCTGATTCTCAGTGGTTTAGTTGAGGAAGGAGTCCTTGGATTTCTCATTTTCTTTTTCTTTTGGCAATAGAGTACAATAATAAAAGAGTGGAAGTGGATGTCACATCTAGTGTATGTGATTTAGCTGTCGTTAGCGTCGATTAGCGTAACTAATAAACATTCTCTTTTTCTATACTCCGTTTTTTAAAATTTAATGGTTTAAATTATTTTAACTTCTGACAACTTTTATATACCAATTTGGTACCATCACTTCACTGTTACAGTAATCTATTTATAAAATAAATATAAAAAAGTGAATGGAGTTTATAGGAGTGTTGGGGCTTTGAACAGTGAGTCGTCCCTCGACTATCGTGTTTGGTGTCAGATAGTCCCTGGACTTTCAAATGTCCGTTGGCAGTCCCTGGACTATCGCGTTTGGATAAAGTTAGTCCAGAGGATCCTCTGATCCACCAGATGCTGCCACCTGTCCACATACTCCCCAGTTTTTTGTGTCACCAGTAGTCCCTTGACTTTAGTTACTCTTTTGCCCTTTGACCAAAACCCTTGTTGGCATAGTTGTAGGTGAGATGGCAAATTTAAATACGTGGCACCTCCTATGTGTCCTTTTTTAATTTAATTAAGTTAAATTAATAATTCTTTTTTTTGGTTCAAAACTTGAAGGTGCATTCAAAATCATATAAAATTAAATTATCCAAATACAAAGAAAACAGATTTAAAAGACAGATCTGAATTCCAAACTATAACTGAATAGAAGATCCGATTTTTTTTTTTTCAAACAATCATTTTATTACTAAAATGAAGGTAATACAAACAATGAGGATCAAATGTTTTAAAAAGGCAAATACAAGGCCCAAGGCTTAAAAATGTCAAAATAGAGCCAGTGACAGCTCTAATGGAAATCCCCAAATTCGAATTAGGGCAAAACCCTAAATGAAGCCCCAAAACTCCAATCCTTGAACACCGAGAAAATGCCCGAGATTAAAGCCGAAGACGGAGCTTGAAAACTCCACACCAGATGATTGCAATTTGAAGATGCGGAGGAACAAAAGGTTGTTCCTTAGCGAAATCCTCAGGTCCAAGAAGCAAGTTATTGAAGATCGACTCTGGAGAAACAGGAGGATCGAAACCAGATAAGCTTTCAACCTCTTCTGGAACGAAATCGACTTTTATTGCAGTTTTGCAAAGCAATGAGGCTTTTCGATCATACGCCACCGTACTCGAGGAAAAATGGGGTTGGTCGAGGAATTACCAGGAATGGTTTCACCAGAAGGAATCACCGACTGTTCTCCAGAGTCGATCGAAAAGCCATCAGCCGGCATAGATGTTCTCTCTCTGCCTCTGCCAACCAACCAAGACTTCATGTTAACTCTTTAATGCAAGGTTGCCTACGTAAAGACTTTTCACTTCAAGCTTTTGATGTCTTCTAAACCCATATTTAACTGGGTTTTCTCTCTGACGTCAATGAAGATACCCTTTCACAAGTGTTAAAGGCACATTTGTGGAAGCCGAAACCTGGGTATCAAATTCATGGGTTCGATATTACTTATGGGCACATTTCGTAATAGTGGGAATTTCAATAAAGCTATGTATGTTTGTAAGAAATTGAGTTCTTGTTTCATGGAACAAGTCCTTTTCGGCATCCAAAAGTAAAAATGGATGCTTGGTAGATGGTGCCCAGCATAATTGCGAATCGATGCAGAGGAATCGCGAATCGTCTCGATGAGGAAGCAGAGGAATCGCGAATCGTCTCGATGAGGATGCCCAGCATATTTACGAATGATAACAAAACAGATTTTGACGACCCCGAATAGCGAGACACAGGATTTTGGAACGGCCATAACCACGAGCTAGTAAAATCAAACGAAAACCACCACCTTCCTTTTACAGAAGTAGATGAGAGAAATCTTCTACAGTCTATGAGAAATGACACGTCCAAGAAGAAAGTTACTGTCAGGATGACTCTGGAGAGACTGGATAAGCGAAGCCAGGTATTACAGGTCCCAGAAGAAAGTTACTGTCAGGTATGATTTCTGGAACGAAATCCCGATTTAAGCACAACTACTGTCGAATAAAAGATCAGACTTCAAAACCAAAATAAACTTAAAAAGCAACTGATTTTGAATTGAAAACCTAAGCTTGGTAAAGAACCACCTGTTCTTCCCGGACTTAAACCGTTCTTTGAACTTCGCCTTGGCTTCCTTAAAGGAGGTCACCTTCTTGTCTTTTGATTGCAATGCATCAGTTGATTGTATCCTTCAAGTTTCAAGAACTTCACCCTTGTTCTGTTTCAAGAACTTTACCATTGTTTAGGGTTTGGTGCTAGACAACGACGGATACACGGGTTATATCTCTGGTGGAGATTGCCGCAAAGGCGGTCGGGCCGGTGAAGAAAGTAGGGTTTATGTTTCGATTTGGGGATTTGAGGCTTTGAACAATGGAGAGTGGAGAGTGGAGAGGGAGAGGGTTTAGATATGGTTTAATTATTTTAATAAATTAAATTTAATTAATTAAAACATAAAATGAACGCACCGATTGATAAATGTTACATTGATAAATGTTACAAATGAATTTGGGAAAAATATTCCACGTGGGCTAAATAATGCTACATGGGTAAACTGATTTAATTAAATATGTCAAGCTGGAAATTAAAGGGGTATGAGGGTCATTTAATGCCGTGGACTAAGTTTGGAGTTTGACCTAAAGTCAAGGGACTACTGGTGACACAAAAAACAGGGGAGTATGTGGACAGGTGGCAGCATCTAGTGGATCAAAGGATCCTCTGGACTAACTTTATCCAAACGCGATAGTCCAGGGACTGCCAACGGACATTTGAAAGTCCAGGGACTATCTGCCACCAAACGCGATAGTCGAGGGACGACTCACTGTTCAAAGCCGGAGTATTGGTTATTACGCTGGATTATGCAACTTTGTTATTCTTATGCGACTTTTTCAAACAAAATGATTAAAAATATTAAATTAAAAAAGTTATCGAAATATTATAATATTAAAAAAAATAGTATAATTGTAAAAGTATTTTTTTTCTCAAAAATATCAGTTTTATAGATGTTGAAAAGTTTACAAATGTTGAGTACCAACTAATCTCAGTTTACAACATTTTATAACATTGTAGCAGTAGAATCTGCTATCTATGTATGGTTGATGATTTTCCATGTTCTACTGATTTTGTTTGAGGTCCTTCTTCATCTTCTTAGCTCCTTAAAGTCTTTATTCTGGTTATCCTGTCTTTCTTTGTGTGAAACCTGCAAGATGAAAAAGTATCATAGTCAAGTTTTTCAACTTGCTATAGAGTTAGTTTGTCTTAAGAGCTTCTAATATGTCCTAAGTTCATTGAATCTAATAATAGGATAGCAGATAGTTCGTGAAATGTATGGTTTGCATCAATCGTGAAATTTTCTTTTTCTGCAAGTACATGTTTTGCTATCCAGTCTGCAGCCGAATTATGTTCTCTATATATATGCTTGATAGTCATTTGAGGTTTTATCAGATCTCTACAACATTGCAGTATATTTTCTAAATGCCATTGGTATTTTCCTATAGCTAACATGTTAAACAGACCTAAGCAGTCTATTTCAATGTCTATTAAAGTAAGTTTTTCATTATTACAATGAATTAAACCATTCAATAATGCAAGTATTTCAGCATTTATAGAGGAACATTTGCCAATAACACATTCTTTAGCTATTATTAGGTTTCCTAGTTCATTTCTTAATACGAAGCCATAACTTGATTCAACATTTATCAACGAGGAACCATCACAATTTAACTTGAGACGATTATGAAGAGGCTTGTTCCATTTTATATATATGAAAGGTTTGGAAAGTTTTGTATGATTAAAGCATCCTAAATCTTTAGCTATATGAGAATCATATGACCAATGTTTTCTAGTAAGAGATAATGATAAATCTAGAGAGATAAGCATATAGGAAACCTGATTAATTACTAGCTTATGTGTTGTAGCTATGTTTCCGTGTTTATAATTATTCTTAGCCTTCCATATAGTCCATACTATCATAGGGGGTATTATGGTTCGTATGTGAATTCTTTTGGGGGTGGATAGAAACCAAAGATTGACAATGTGGTTAACTGTCATGTGTCTTCCTATAATGATGTTAAATTTTTCAGAAAAGAAAGACCATACTAGCCAGGCAATTTCACAAGATACAAAAACATGATTCAAAGATTCTATGTTCTAACAATTAACACATCTAGAGGCAAGCTGGAAACCTTTTCTTTGAAGGATAGTATCTGTGCTTATTAGGTTATTTAACACTCTCCAAAAAGTGAATGAACACTTCTTTGATTATTGATGTTGGATTTTTTCTGTCTTATTTCATTGATTGTGTCTTTTAGCTTGAATGATCCATCAGAGGAAAGTTTCCAAATGATGGAGTCATTCAGATTAGGGTTTATATGTGTTTTGGTGATTTCAGTAATGTACTTTTGAGGTAAGTTACTTTGTAGTTTAGGTAAGTTCCAGTTATTATTATTCCAGTATTATTTAACTTTTGTTTGCTGGTAATGGTGGGAACTAATTGTTGTTAATGAAATTAGGGGTTTAGGATAGTTCCATTGGTCTAACCAGAAGTCTACATTTCCTTGGCCAAGTTTCCATCTAATGTGTTTTTCAGCTTCATTTCTAGTCTCGAGCATTCTTTTCCATATTTTGGAATCTGTATTTTTTTATAGTAGCTTGTAATGGGTGAATATTAATACAGTATTTAGAATGTAATAGTTTTGACCAAAGGGTTTTGTTGTTTCTGAAGTTGAACCACAGTTTAAAATAGAGAGCAGATTGTATGTCATCTATGTTTCTAATGTTAAGTCCATTCTCATTGTATGGTTTGCATAAGTTTTTCCAGTTGGACCATACTATGTGTCTGTTATTTTCATTAAAGCCCCATAGAAATTTGTTTAACAGTTTATTAATTCTTGATATAATTTTTAAAGGCAGTTTGATAGATTGTAAGTAATATATTGGGTAGGACATAAGGTTTGAATTGACTAATGTTATTTTGCCACCAAATGAAATATGTTTTGAGTTCCATTCATGGATTTTGTTTCTTACTTTATCTATTAAGATTTCAAAGTGTTCAGCAAAGTTATTTGAATGTATTGGTATACCTAAGTATGTGAAGGGTAACTTAGTTTGTTTAAAACCTAAATTTTTTTCCAGGGATGTTAATCTTGTTTTATTCATGTTTGATGATGCAATGAAAGTTGTTTTTTGTTTGTTTATTTGTTGGCCAGACAGTACTTGATATATGTCTAAGAATGTTGATAGGTTCTTTACACTTCTTAATGAACCATTTAGGAATAAGATTATATCATCTGCATATGCTAAACAATTAATCTTTAAATAACTTTTCATCTTGTAAGATATAATTTTGTGTTGTCCAATTAGGTTGTTAATTCCTCTTATAAGGAATTCTTCAGCTATTATGAAAAGGCAGGGTGATAAGGGGTCACCCTGCCTTAAACCATTTCGTGATTTGAAGAAACCATTTGTTTTTCATTTGTTATTACTGAATATGTGATATTTTCAATGCTCTTCCTTATTAAATCTATTACTTGTTCATTAAAGCCAAAAGATACCATTACTTCATATATAAATCTAAATTCTAAGTTATCAAATGCCTTTGTCATGTCTAAGCTTATTATTAGGTTGTCCCCTCTAATTTTTTTATTTATGTCTTTAATTAGTTCTTGTGTTATTAAAATGTTTTCTTGGATGATTCTGTTTTCAATGTATGCACCCTGTTCATCTGAAATGAATAAGGGAAGTAATCTGGCTATTCTGTTGTTTATTAGTTTAGAGATTATTATATTAAGTACAGAGCATAAACTAATAGGTCTAAATTGTGTCCAGTTTTTAGGTGATTTGTATTAGTAAAATAGTCTTTAATGGCTTTGAAAAGGTCATCTTGATTATAGGCGTGCAAGCTAAGTAAAATCTGGAGTTGAATCCATCAACTCCAGAAGCACTATTAGTGTTAAGGGATTTAATTACTTTGTGTAACTCTTCCATTGTAGGTGGTTTCAAGATACTTTCATTATTTTCATTAGATATGATTCTAGGAATTGTGTTTTTTTTTATAGTAGAGAGGTCTTTCATAGAAGAAGTTTTTTTTGAAGTTTGGTGAAGTACTCTACATCAGATAATCATATTAAATCATTATCTTCAATCAATATGTTTTTATCTTGAATTCCATTTATTATGTTCAGAACTTTTCTTTTTTAACATAGTTATAATAAGGTTGTTGAGTTATTGTCACCTTCTTTTGACCAATTTACATAGCTTTTTTATGCCAATATATTTCTTCCCTTTCAAGTAATGTTATAAAAGTAGCATTTAGGTTAGCTAGATTAGTTTGATTTTCAAAACAGTTTTTTCTTCAAGCTTTATTTATACTATTTTGATTTCTTCTTCAACTTTGTTTAAACATTCAAAGATGTTACCATATATATCTTTATTCCAACCTTGTAAATGTTTTTTGAGCTTTTTTAACTTAGACCAGAATATGTAAATATGAGATGAATCATTAATTTGTTTGGACCAATTGTTTTCAACAGTTTTGAAAAAGTCTTCATGTTTTATCCACATGTTTTGGAATCAGAATGATGTTTTTTGGTAAGATGGTTGTTTTAAGATAGATATTAGCAAGGGTGAATGGTCAGAACAGGTTTTGGCCAAGTGATTCACCCTTGTAATGTTAAAAGTTTCTCTCCATTTATCATTGTGTAACGATCTATCTAATCTTTTCCATTTATGTTTGTTGGTCCATGTAAAATTTGATCCTATGTATCCAGGGTCCTCTAGTTTACAATCTAAGATCATATTGTTAAATTCATCTATACTTTTTGAGTGTAGAGTAGTGCAGGCTATTTGTTCACTTGTGTTGGAGATTGTGTTAAAATCTCCAACAACAAGCCAAAGGAGACTTGTTATAGATATATTTCTTAATTGGTCCCATAGAGTAATTCTATGGGAACCAGTACATTTTACATATATAATGGTAAGCAGAACTACTACCTTAGTAGAAAGATGACTTACCATGGTGTTTAAGAGTTGTTCAGAGTTATCTATAATGTTGATTTTAAAGTCATTTTTCCAAAAAAATCCAAATTTTATTGTTTATGTTTGCATTGTATGATTCAAATCCCAATTTGGAACAAGTTGATTGAATTTTATCAACTGATATCATAGGTTCTTGCAAAGCTATGATATCAGTAGAGTATTTTTTGGTTAAGTTTTTTATTCTTCTTATTGTCTTTTGATTACCTATCCCTCTTACATTCCAGTTTAACATTGTTAAGGTCATTGTAATGATTGTTTAGAGGATCTTATTGATCATTTGTTGTTTCTAGTTTTAATTAAGATTTTGCTTCTTGAAGATCTTCTTATAGAACTATTAAGTGTGGTTGTTTTTTTTTTCTTTTGTTCTGGTGATCTAGGTAAACTTAAGCTTAGTCTTGCTTCATTAAGTTTATGTGAATTTGGAGATAGACTTAATCTATTTCTACTAAGTGTTATGTTGTTATTGGGTTCTGTTTAAATTATGTCATCTATATCTTCATCATTTAGTGCATTAAATGAGTTATTTAAGTTGATGGTATCAATTACAGCTGCTATGTCTTTTTCAGTAACTACAGTTGTGTGTTCTAATTGTTTAAAGGTTATCATGTTGTTATCTTTAACTTTAGTTGATTTTTTTATTTCTAAAGGTTGATTATTTGTGTTGGTAGGTTCTTTTGGTGCATTATGTTTTGTTTCATTCTCTTTTGCTTTGTTATTAATTAGTTTTTCTTTTTCATTTATCCCTTTGTCTGATTGTAGTTCTATGTTTGGTTCAGGAGTTAACTTTGGTATCCAGATTTCTTTATTGTCAGTTCATTTCTCCTTACCTTTTTTATCGTTTTCTTTAAAATTTTGTGAGTTTTTATATTTCAGTTCTTCAGCTTTACAGTTGTTTTCTTTATGTCCTAAGTGTCTACATTTATTACAGTATGCAGGTTTGTCATTGTAAATGAAATCTTGCCAGAATCTATCTCGATCCCCAAAGCTTATCCAAAGTCTTTAGGGAAGGGGACTTGAGGTATCCACTACAGTCCAAACTTTGCAAAAGTTAAAACTAGCACGGTTTTTATTTGGGATCCATGTTTGCAAAGGCAATCCAATTACCTTTGCAATTTGTTCAGTTGTGTCTGAATAATACATTATTTCTGGGATCTTGGGAAAGGAAATCCAAACGGGAGTCAGTGAAGACTCTCGTTTGGGGTTAAAGTCAGGCGTCCACCTAAAATTCTAAATGAGTATTGACCTATTGTTCTAACATTACGTTTCCAGAAGGTTTTAGCATCGTTAATGTTGTCAAATTCTACGAATATATGCCTATAATCCCATTTAAAGATACTAAAATTTCCTATGAATCTAAAGGTTTCCAAGTAAACCCTAAAATCTAAAGCAGAGGGGGATCCAAAGGAAAATTTTGCAATTAATGTAAACTTAGCTAAAGAAGAGAGTTTGGGCTTATCTGTGTCGTCAAATCTGACGAAAGTGTAGTCTTCATCTACTCCGATTGTAACATTTGCATGTTTGAATCCTTCGCTGCTTCTTGGAGTGAGCGTCTTTTCTTTGTTCTGCTTGAGAATTTCTGTGTATGTAGGCTTTGTGAGCTGTCTCTGGCCTCCGATTCTTTGCTAGCTACGTACTTTTGTGTTGTATCTTCTTCTTCAAAAACTGGATTTTCGAAGAACTGCTCTTGAGTGATTTGTTGTTGGTTTAGCACGGAGTTTGTGGTGCGGTGGTGTTTCAGCTCTTCGAGATGAAGAACAGATTCTTGCGGCTGCATCGTTCGAGAGCGAAGACGATGAGGGACTGTGCTCTAGGGTTTGAGACTGCTTCGATTTGAGCTATGGTGTAATATCCAATTGTTTATGGCCTTGAAATGAAGCCCATCATCTTCGACGGACGTCCGATTACGGCCTTGTTTTCAAGAATCAGATTGTCTTGGTTCTTGGAGCCCAAGACCCCTTCCATATAAAAAAAAGGAATTGTTTGGTTTATCGGAAAGCGAATCAATATAATTGTAAAAGTATTTTGTACATATATGTTAATTAAATTTTAAAATATATAATAACATAACACCAAGTACATAACAATTTAAATTTTATTGTGATTATTTAAATAAATTTTTTAAACATATAATTATAATACAAAATCAAATAGTAGTTTAAAAATTTATATATATTTATAATTTTTGAATACCATCGTTTCAACAAGTATAATTTATTGTAATAATTTGGAGCAAAACTCTTTTTTATATTGTCATCACATTTTTCACGACGATGAGATATATTATCACGATAAAATATCTGTTACTACTATGACATGTATACAAATAATTATATGACTTTTTTCAATTATGATAAAACATGTTTTAAATGTTTGTCCGAATAAGATGATATAATGTCAAATAATTAAAAAATGTAATTTCTCTGTTTTTTTTATATATGTAAAATGTTTGTTTGACCCTTAAAAATTGAAGAAGTCATTGAATTAAAAGAGGCTATTATAACATGATTAGTCTTGTTTTAAACACCTAATGGCTATATAAACCGTATTGAGTGTAATAACCACGTAAACTACTCTTCTTCTATATTTTTCTTTTACAATATATAAACATTATGACCAAGTTTCCAAAGTCGAATCACTAGTGAAAACATAATTTTGTTTATGTAAATAAAATTAGGAAGAATAGATCTGAATATAGTTTTGATCGGGTTTGCACAATATAAAACTCATATGTAATTTAAGATTTTATATTTCGTTTTTATTATATATGAATATTGTATCAAACATATGTATGGTGCATAAAGTTTTGAATTGCATGCTCATTTTCTACTAAAGTCAAACTAAAAAATATTTTTATGTTAATAAAAGAAAAGTGAAAGTATAATTTTCTCATGTTATCATTGAAAAAACTACATATAAATTTTGAAGAATGACAAACGATATAATAGGTAACCATAGAATCACAAGAGATAATCAATTTGTCATTGTCCATTATTTCGATGTTTGAATTTAACAAATTACCGTATCAATATGATATGAGGCTTGTTTACATTTATAGTAGAATAATGATCTTATCATGCAAAATATGAATCAAATTAAAAAATTCCACCAAACTTCAAAGTACAAATATAAAATAAAAAATTGGAGTAATTATATCAACTAAAACAAATGACATGGAGGCTTACACAAATGAAGGGTATCAATTGATTGATAATAAAAATTATGAGTTGTTTAGACCAATTTGAAGCAATATTATTTTTTTATTCTAGATACTGAAGTGGTACAACTTGAGTGAATGTAACATTTTATTGGTGCTTTAGTGCGGAAGAGTAGTGCAACATATGAAAAAAAAAACAAATGTAATGAGGTAGTTTGTTCAAATGGTGTGAATAGGTTATGTCTACAATGTGTCAATAAATTAGTCAAAGATTCCATTTGTATAAAGTAGTTCATAACTGAAATGGTTTGAGTGAAGAGTTAACTTAACTTTAATACTGATTCATTTTTATATTTTTATCTAAAAGATTTTAGTCCATGTGCGCGTGTATTTTATAAATTTATAAGTTATACTTTATTGTTATGACTCTAGATATGTTTGAGACACGTATTGATCTTGGTATGTATGATAAATTTAGTTTTAGTTTTGTATATCCTATGAAAATTTTAAGGATAATACTTTAGTTGAAGCTTGCAATGATGTTGAGGCAATTAATGAAAACTCGCACTCAAAATATAGGCAAGAAAAAAATCGTGTATATGAACTTCTTGTTGCAACCCAATGTGAACTTCTCTCACTCTAAACCACTAACAATCAAGAGTTACAATAAACTAATGGTGAAGCCAAAGAAAAGACGTGGAACGAGAATGATAAGTTTGATATTAAAATCAGAAAAAAAAAATTAAACAATTATATTTCTAAGAACTAATTCGGTTCAATTCAATAATAAAGATGAATTGTTTTAGAAAGTACATTTTTACTCATTAACATTCATATTTAGTGCATGTCAAAAGAAGATATAAAGGATACATAGATAAATTGATGATCCTATATATATTCCCTATTACTTGTATCATTGATCATGACTTCTATGCTAATGTTAGTTTTAGAAACCGATTCGCGGGAGACTCTTGTATGGTGTGGATTATTTTAAACTGAGGGTAATTTTGTCAGGAGTTTTGTGATGTTTCAAAGGTATTTAATGTTTGGGTGTTTTGTAGTGAGAGATTTATGCTGCCTGGTTGTATTAAATGTTCAGTACCCTCATTAATGAAAGTGGTTGGATATTTATACCTTTAATTATGGGCCACATGGGCTTTCGGGTCAAACTTATGAAACCGGGTCGAGTTCAAAAACCCATTAGTTTATTAAGCAGATTAGCAATTAGCTTAGTCAAAAAGTGATTAGCTTTTAATACTTTTGTCCAGTGTCCGAATTGCCCCTGTCCGATATCTACAGTGAGTGGTGAAAATTTATGAACTCATCAGTAGCCATTTTTTTAGGTTTTGCTCGAAGGCCTTTGGCAAGAACTAAAAAATCTCCTTTGGGCACTTGTGATATTTTCCGGACGGATTTAGTATTTAGTAAAGGACTTATCCAGACTGAAAAACTCTTCAGAAGTTTAAAGGTTTTGCCATAGATCGTGGGACACGTGTCACATTCTGATTTTCCTCACGAGCCATTTTCTCCTAGAACGGCGCTCCCACTGATCCTAAAAAGTAACGTCTTCATTTAATGCCTATGACGGCAGCGCCGTCTTCAATCATTACTTTCGTCTTTTCGTATTCTCCTAGGTTTCTTAGTATCTTTTTGTCTCTTTAGTATAAATTACCTCAATTTTCACTGTTTGACCATCTTCATTACTCTTTCATTCCTTTACTTCAAAGCTTTCATCTCTCTTCTCAAAATTCTTTTGGTTTAAGTTTATGTTTACAGCAAGAAACGCACTTGTAAAATGTGGGTGGCTTAATCTTTCGGAGTTAGAGAAAGCACAAAGAGTCGAGCGAGAAAGGCGCATTGCTGCAGGTCTTCCAGTTTCTCCAATTGACAAGTCTGAAACACCAAACTCAGAGCTTGATCGAGGTTCATCTTCTGCTCGAAGCTCCAAACCCATAAGGTTATTTCAACCAAGTCTTTCACCCATCGTCTCGGGTTCATCGGTTCAGGAGTCACAGCCCACTGTCGAATGGGAAAAAGCCATTATAAGCATAAAAAGACCCTTTCCGTTCATAGCCTTGGGATCAGATGCTGATAATTCCCCAGAAAAGTTAACGCTTCGACGAAGAGGCCGCTTAGTAAAAGGCCAGGCTGTTGCTCCGTATTCCAAGTCTCCAAAATCAGGGCCCTCTAAGTCTAGGGCCAAGGACAAAGCTACAGGGTTAGAGGCACCCATCAAAATTCCTAAGGACAAATCATCTGGTCCGGAGGCCACCGGAACAAGCCTTCAAAATGAACCCTCTGGATCTGAGCCCCAGCCGGACACCAGACCACAAAGGGAAAGCGATGCTCAGCCATCCGGACAACTTACTGAACCAACCACCAACACTTCTCCACCAAAGACAACTGACAATCCTTCCATGGTGATGGAAGATGTGATGGAGGACAGCGTTGAAGAAGCCCCTTTTGAGACTGATGTCTCCGGGCAGACGGGAGAGGCTACCATTGTCAAGACAGGAAAGGGTAAAGATAAGACGTGTTTAAAATATCCAGACCTGCCGGAGTCCCTTGAAGGGAGAGTGGGACCTTGCTTCCACAAGGTGAGCGTAAAGTATCTGCTAGCCATGTAGAACATTAATTACGCTTTCATTCATACTTCTGAATTGGGCCGGATCCGGACGAAGTGGAGGATCCCAGAATCTGTTAAAGTGAGGATACCGGTCGATCCGGAGACGCCAATGGATTGCAAGCCGTGTGAGATAGTTTTCTACACAGAATTGTTCAACTGGGGGCTTAGATTTCCCTTGGACCCAGATATCGTTAGATATTTCCATCTGATAAAGCTCTGTCCAAGCCAATTGAGTCCTAATGCTTGGTACACTCTCATCGCCTGCATCATGGCCTCTAGGCTCTCCGGAATCCCGCTTCTGATGAAGCAATTTGCTGCTGTGGCCAGCCTTTGCAAGAATCACATCATCCCCTTCTACCATTTTAACATGGGTGGTAATTACAAAGTGGTGGATAATCTGCTCGAATTGGAGAAGAATTGGAAGACCCAATTCTTATTCATCAGTGGAGCTTGGGAAACTGGGCAGAAGATTAAAGCTGGTGTCAACCCAATCATGCTTACCAGCAGATGGAAAAGCACAGGTAAACATTTCATTATGTTTGTTTTTCTTTCCTTATAAAAAGCTTACTTACTCAAATGCTCTTCTTCTTCTTTGGGTAGTGCTGCCGAAGGAGTTATCCGACTACTTGGAGGAGGGGCAGACAACTTGTGCCAAGCTGAATGATTGGACTGCTGACAAATGGGGAAATCGCTTCCATAATTGTTTTACAGCTGGCAACCTGGTGAGGTCCCACCTCTGGAACACAACCGGTCGGAGAAACTTGTCATGGGAAGAACTGACCACACCACCTTCTCCGGGTGTCATCCTATAGAGGACAGATGAGAAGGATGGGAAGCTGGCCTTGCCGGGCAGAGCTAAAGCCCCTAGTAAGATGAAGGGCAAGAAAGGCCATGAGAGAAAACCATATGCATCTTAGGTCAATCAAGATGGTATTGAGGAGATTGTTCCAGCAAACGAGAAGGTGCAAGACCAAGGAGGAATTGATGTTGCTATGCTTCAAGTGGTGGAGAATGAGAGTACCAAAGAGGCAGTTGAACTTCCAAAACCCTCAAAGGCTCCCAAAAAAGATCGAAAACGGGGAGTAGATGGTGGAGATAAGGAAGCTAAGAAGAAGAAAATCTCCAAAAGGGATGAAGTAGCTCTTCGGACTCCGGAGTCTCTTCCTCCGGTCGATCCAGCAGGCCTAACACAAGTAGAGCAAATCCCAAGTGACTTTCATACCGGAGAGGATATTAACATTAATGGAGTAGACATTAGTGGCCTTCAAGGGATTGACCTTTACTTTGAAGACCTCGAGAAGGACGACTTTGATGGCCTTTACCTCCCTCCAAGCTCTTCGAACATTGTTACTTTCAATGGTAAGTCTTTTTCTGTTTCAGGGGAGAAGAACAAGGTGACCCACTCCTTGTTGAGCAATATTCAACCGGTGCTCAACTTGGAGAGAAAAGTGCGAAGTCAATCCACCCTCATCAACACACTCAATGCAAACAAAGAGAACTTGTCTAATGACCTCCTTAACGCCAACCGGAATGTTGAGGCATTAATGAGAGAGATCGATGAGTTGAAGAAGGGGAAAGAGGACTTGGCCACCAGGCTGGCCACTTCGGAGGGGGTTAACAAAGAACTCCAATCCAAGTGTTCTGGCTTGGAGAAGGATCTCTCCACTTCAAAAGAGGAGGTGAAGGCCAAAGAGTGTCATCCAGACCCTAACCAATGACAAAAGTTCTCTCGAAGATGTTGTGTCTAGAGTTAACCAGGAGAAAGATGATTTGATAAAAGAGCAGAAGAAGACAATCTAAGCCAGAATCGATGCATACACCAACAAGGTGATAGATTCCCAAGAGGAAAGGTATGTTGAAGTTAAATCAGACATGGTCTTGCTCTTTCATCAAAAATTTCCGAAGAGGACACTAAGAGATTTATGGCTATTTTTAGAATACGAAGACCTTCCTCACCATACTATGGCCGATGGTGATAAGCACTTCTATTCCATTGGTTGGGATGATACTAATGATGAAGACGAAGGGACGAGAGAGCCCTAACGAGGAACCAAAAGACCCCAAGAAGAAACCAGCTGAGGCTGGACCATCTAAGGAAGCTCAGCCTTAAAGTTTTAACTATCTTTTTATTTTCTTTTAATTTTTATGTTAGACTAAAGTCCTTGGATGGCCAAGACATTTTTGTAACTGTGTCTGGCTTTTGTCTAGATTTTTTTTTAAAACTCTAAAGTCCTTGGATGGCCAATGCACTTTTCATATTTTAATATCATTCCCCGGTGTTAGTCGGGCAACTTTACCTTACACAATTCTTGCATTGTTTTATAGTTACCCAATTTTGATGGCTAATGTTTAAATAGCCCTTAGTTATTTTACAAGTATTTTAAAGTAAGAGTGTTTAAATTCTCCGATGACAAATGTTTAAATGGTCATCACTCCACTAAATCAATCCGGCTTGTCAGTGATATTTTAAAAGGTTTTAGAAAAGCTATCAATCAAACCACTCCAAATTTTTCAACAAGGCATCGAATTTCATTAAAAAGCCCGGACACCTCATTAAAACCTCCCCACGCCACCAGAGTAGAAAAGAGTATGCCCCATAATATTTACATGGACTTTAAACAAGTAAATATTTACATAATTTTCACTCTAGATACAACCAGAGGTGTTCAATGTTCCAGGGGTGATTCAAGATCCTTCCATCTTTACCTTAAAGCCCGTATGTCCCAGGCTTATGCTTTTCACTGACCACATAGGGTCCTTCCCAAGTTGGAGCTAGCTTGCCGAACTACTTCTCCTTAGTGTGTAGGAAGACTTTTCTTAACACTTTATCCCCTGGTTGAAAATCCATCATTCTGACTTTAGAAGCAAACCTAATTCTCATTAAACCCTGATATTGTGTGGCTCTGAGATGAGCCTTAACCCTTTTTTCCTCTATCAAGTCAAGTTGACTTCTGACTGCTACTTCATTAGCCTGTTCAGAAATATTGTGGACTCTGAATGAAGGAAGAGTTGCTTTTATAGGAGCTATTGCATCCATACCATATACCAAGGAAAATGGGGATTCCTGTGTAGCAGCTCTAGGAGTAGTTCGGTAGGCCCATAGTACTTCTTGTAGATAACTTGGCCACTTTCCAGCAGTCCCTTCTAAATTCTTTTTAAGACCGAACATGATGGTCCTGCTTGCCACTTCAACCTGACCATTTGCCTGTGGGTGAAAAGGAGAAGAAAAGTAATGTTGAATGCCTCTAGAGGCACAGAAGCTCTCCATATCCTTATTATCGAATTGTGGCCCATTGTCTGTGATTATCTTTTGTGGAACCCTAAATCTGCAGCAAATATTAGATAAGATAAATTTTATAACAACTTTTGAAGTAGTTCCTGCCAATGAGGCTACTTCTATCCACTTTGAGAAATAATCGATGGCAACTATAATAGTTTTGCACCCCCGGACGCCATGGGTAGAGGTCCCACCAGATCCAGCCCCAAACGAGCAAAATTTATTGGCTCAGAAATTGACTCTAAAGGGACATATGGGATATGAATTTCATTACTGTATCTTTGGAATGGATCACACTTCTTTACAAATTTCTTGGCATATTCCATTTAGAGGGCCAATAGTATCCGGCCAACAAGACTCTTCTGGTTAAAGCTCTATAACCACATTGTGCTGATCCCTCACCATCATGTAGTTCGGACAGCACCATTTGGGACTCTTCAATACCCAAACATCGCAAGAGAGGTTTACGAAAAGACTTCTTGTAAAGAATGTCTCTTAGGATTACAAATCCACGAGCCTTATCCTTTACTTTCCTTGCTACTGCTTTTTCCGGAGGCAAAATGTCATCTGAGATATATTGAAAAAGAGGATACCTCAAGTCTTGAAGTTGACTTACTTGTATTTTTAAACTTTCTTCCCCCTCCTTACTCTGATTGAGTTGAATGGATGGGCATTCTTGCACGTGAATCCATGGGTAGGATTATGCTAGCATATTTTCCATTCGGGGTATGTGCTCATAGATGACGTTTTTGAAGTTAAGTGCCACTTCTCTCAGAATGAATAAATATTTAACCAGCTGCTCCTTTTTAGCGTCGGATTGACCTTGTGCATGATGGATAAGAAGCTGAGAATCACTCATTAACCTGACCCTTTTGGGTCCACAAATTACGGCCAACTTTAATCCAGCTATAGCAGCTTCATACTCGGACTCATTATTGGAAGCCTTGAAAGCAAAACATATAGCCTGGTACATTTTGTCACCGTACGGAGAGGTTAAACATATTCCAGCACCACAACCCATGGTACTTGATCCACAATCAGTCCGGACAACCCATACCTTCTTAGTCTTTTCCCCAGTTGCTTGCTTAGTGTCTCTGTCCGAATGGAATTCAACTACGAAATCAGCAACAGACTGAGCCTTGACTTCAGTTCGAGGGGCAAAATCAATATCATAGTCCCCCAACTCCACTGACTATTTGGTCATTCTGCTTGATACGTCTGCCTTCTGAAGAACGTTTTTCAAGTGAAAAGACGTTCGGACAATGATAGAATGAGACTGAAAGTAGGGTCTCATTTTCCTAGCAGCAATTACTAAAGCCAGTGCTAGTTTTTCAAGTTTTAAATACCTCTTTTCAGCATCTATCAAGCTTTTGCTGATGTAATACACCAGACGAGGATAATTATCTACCTCCCTTACTAGTACTGCACTTATGGCACAATCAGAGACGGCTAGATATAGGTACAATGTTTCTCCATCAACAGGTTTAAACAAGGTTTTAGGGGAGGATAAGTGTTTTTTAATTTCATCGAAATCCTGGTCGCACTGTGGAGACCGATTAAATTCTTTTGCACCTTTTAAAGTTTGGAAAAACGGGGCACACATATCCGAAGACCTTGAGATAAAACGGTTTAGATCAACTAACCTCCCTGTCAATCTTTGCACTTCTTTAATATTTCGAGGAGGCTCCATCTGCAATAAAGCACTAAGCTGGTCTGGATCATGCTGTATCCCTTTCTCACTTATCACATACCCCAGAAACTTCCCCGACTGTACTCCGAAAACACGCTTCTCTGGACTCAACTTTAAATTTACTTTCACCAAGTTGGCAAAAGTTTCTTGCAGATTCGCCAAGTGTAGTTCTTTTTCCACACTCTTTACCATCATATCGTCAATGTAGACTTCCATGTTTCTTCCAATCTATTTAGCGAAGGCTTTGTTCACCAACCTTTGATAAGTAGCCCCAACATTCTTTAACCCAAAAGGAATCACCTTATAACAATAAAGGCCCTTATCAGTAACAAAAGTAGTGTGTTCTTGATCCTTTGGATCCACTTGAATCTGATTATACCCGGAGAAGGCATCCATAAAGAACAACAAGTTGTTCCTAGATGTGGAGTCCACCAACTCATCGATCCGGGAGACCGGATATAGATCTTTTGGGCAAGCCCTATTAAGGTCTGTAAAGTCAATGCACATTCGCCACTTCCCATTTTTTTTAGTAACACTGGATTGGCTGTCTATAAAGGGTACTGGGATTCCTTTATGTGTCCCATCTTAGTAAGTCGGTCAACCTCTTGAACTATGACAGCAGCTTTCTTCTTAGAATAAGCTCTCCTCTTTTGTACAACAGGTGTTATATCTCTTCGGATGGATAATTGGTGTGATATAATATCTGCTGGCACTCCGGTTACATCAGCATTGCACCAAACAAAAACATGTTGATGGTTTGTCAAAAAAGACAGCATTTTACTCTTCAGTTCCGATATCATCTTAGACCTGATCTTGACGTTTCTTCCTTCAGCCAGATAGTGAATTTCAACATCTTCAATTGGTATTAAAACACCATGGGTCTCTCTGGGGTCATCAATTTCACCATCTCCCCTAGAGGGCCCCTCCAACTGCTAACCCTCACCGATCCGAAATGCCCCCAAAGTTCGAGGGGCCAGCGCTGTTGCATAACACTCCCTTGCTATCTTTTGACTACTTCGGACAACTCTCATTTGTCCTTGAACAGTATATTTTAAACATTGGTGGACTGTTGAAGCCATAACATGCATCCTGGAAAGCCAAGATCTTCCCAAAATAGCATTGTAACATGTGGGACAATCCACCATAATAAAATGTACTCTGACCATCTTCTTAAAGGGGCCCTTGCCCAACACAACCTCCTCCTCAAACTCCCTGATCACGTCCGTTGAGCTTCCAGTGAAACCCACAATGGACCTGTTTGAACGTTGAATCACTGCTGGATTCTTAATTTTTTTATAGGAAGTCAAAAAGAGGATATTGGCTGAACTGCCGGTGCCCACCAAAATTCGTCTAATGTTATTGCCCCCAATGGATGCTCCTATCACCACAACATCTTCGTGGGGACCAGCTATGTCCCTCAAATCATCTTCATCGAAAACAATAAAGGGAAAAGGAATTTGCGATTGATAGGAATTCATGCCTCCTTCCAGTTGAGTAGCCGGGGTATGAACATGCCTCTTTCTCGAAGAAGCAGTCGGTGCAGTCATGGTGCCCCCCCCCCCCCCCCCCAAATATCTGATGAGTCCGGACACCGTCTTGATGTGTTCTGTGATAACGCCCACCTTGTTTCGGGTTTGATCAAGATCCAAATACTCCGACTCCACATCAAATCTTTCAATTATCACCATAGCCCCATCCAGAGCCGATGTCCCTGCATTTTTCCATCTTTATGTTGTCAAACCTCTTAGGAAGGTTTCCAAACAGTATCTTGGAAGACAATGAAGACTGTCTCCAATTCCGGCCACGACTAAACATAATATCCTCATTGGGAGTTGCAAAGATACATGGTTCATCATGAAAGGCGAAATGATCCATCAACAATCGGTCTACATGTCTCCAGCCATGGCTATGACCATGAGATGACCATTTTACTAGATGCCTTTTCAACCTCCCATGCCTGTCCCTGTTTCTTGAATACTTTTTAACCAACTTCTGCTTCTTTTTAGAATGGCCTTCATCGCTGCTAGATGACAGAGACTCCTCAACTCATCTTCGTTCGAGGAGCTGCTAGATGATTCTGAATCTGAGCTCTCCACCGGTTTAGACCGGTGAGACTACTTTGAGCTAGCAAGAGTCTTTTTAGTACTTACATGGGTTTTTGCTGATGGGTCATGCTCCCTTGGATTGTCAGTGTGGTGAACACCTGACACTTTTGATCTTTTCTTTTAAGCCCATCTCTACCCTTTTAGCAGCCCTCAAGGCTTCTATCTCAGCTTTCAATCTATCTCGCTCTTCAATTGTGTATTCATCATTTTCTCCCACCACTTCTGCTAAAGTTGGTGGTACTGCCTGCTCGTCCGGATTCATCAGAACTGAATTTTCTTGATGGTTTCGAATGCTAAATTCAGGCACATTCTCCTCCCACTGTGGTCGCCAATTTGGTGTGGATTATTTTCAACTCAGGGTCATTTTGTCAGGAGTTTTGTGATGTTTCAAAGGTATTTAATGTTTGGGTGTTTTGTAGTGAGAGATTTAAGCTTCCTGGTTGTATTAAATGTTCATTACCCTCATTAATGAAAGTGGTTGGATATTTATACCCTTAATTATGGGCCACATGGGCTTTCGGGTCAAACTTATGAAACCGAGTCGAGTTCAAAAACTCATTAGTTTATTAAAAATATTAGCAATTAGCTTAGTCAAAATGTGATTAGCTTTTAATACTTTTGTCTAGTTCGGATGGTTCAGTGGGTGGCTTTTATCCGAATTGCCCCTGTCTGATTTCTACAGTAAGTGGTGAAAATTTCTATACTCATGATTGTAAAGTATGGTTTATATGCGAGCTTTTGTCTATAATATATGTTTTATTTGAAGTATTTAAAATGTATTTTGTAATGTAACCAATGTGTTTTTTTTAAAGTTTTTTCCATATTGTCTTCAAATATAAATGTTCAAGTTTTAATGTTTTAATTCCATATTTAGCATTTTATTTTTGTCATCTTATACATATGTGTAAGATCATATGCACATTGGCATCTTGGTTAATTTCATGTTCGTATTCTTAACAATAGTTGAGGATTGATTTCACAAACTTGAACTTCAATTTATTAATATGTCTCATAAAACATGAGAGATTTGAGTAACCAAATTGTATTTGGTTCTATTTTAAAAATTATGCTAACTTCATTTGTCATGTTTTAAACCTTATTTCATAATAATTTAGTTATAATTTAGATAAATAATTTTTTTTTGAAGGTTATTATAACTTATAGACTTCAAAATAAATTTATGTGGTTTTTAAAGCGGGTCACGAAGCTTCTCGAGTATGTTGGCATGCTCTTCTACTACGAGGTGATCAATTAATGTATGACATATTTTTAAATATAATTTCTTATTCGACTAGTATATATATATATATAAAATAAAAAGTATGTATATATAGTATAACAGGTTTAATCGCTAATGAATTGGTTAGTATATGTGCCGAATATAAATATTTGTGCAAGATAGTAAAATGTGCATCGCTAATAAATTCCATATATATTAAAATATGAATGAATAAAACCTTAATTAGTTCCCTGATTTTTATTTGATTGTATTTACATGTCTTTAATTTATTATTCTTATTGTGAATATTTTCTCTTTAAATACTAATTATTATTTTTATCAATCTTGTATATGATGTGCTTTATTAAATTTTAATTTTTTATGATGATAGATGACCTTGCACTTGTAATTTATGGCGTTGAAAGGTGGCTAAATTAGTGTTTATACTCGTAAACATGTTATTTTCCCCTTTTGAGTCTTGTTATTATCTACTTTTGTTATTATCACCGTACAACAATCAAGACAATATCTAAAAACTTATATTGTGATGACAATCGTTAGCTCCATCTTATAGATAAAGTAACTTATGTCTCTTTATGAATACTTTATGATGTTTTTTTATTGTCTTCAACCCTATTATTTTTATTGCACCTACGTGGCTCAACGTTTCTAAAAAGACTTCTCAAAATTTGTTTGAGTTAGTTATATGTAAAAAAATTATTAATTTATGTCTTGTATACCGTATCCTGATATTAAATAGATAAGGTAGGTGGTAAACTATTATTACTCTAAATCACACGATGTATATTATTACTTTCTATCACACCATATATAAATACCCTTTAATCTGACTATTTAAATAATGAAGTGTTAGGTGGTACCTAGTGCGTATTTATGGGTTGGGAAGTGTTGTCGTTATTATTTTACGTGGTTGGAAGATATAGTTCACGTATTAAAATTTTAAAATACAATTTGACCCTATAAAATAAGATTGTAAATGTTAATATCTTAGTTGATTAAGTTATGCACTTTATATTATCTCATGATCTTTTTATGTTTTGTGATACTACTGCACATGCATCAAAATAATATTTAATTTTATAATATGTTTACAAAAAAATTATTAAGAAATATCTTCAATATAGGCCTTATTTGAAGGAAAACAAATCACTCATCTTTGTGTATAAGTCGGAGCCCTCAACATATTGTGGTCATGTTTCATTCAATACATCTTAAAGTAAAACAATTACATAACTCATGAAAGTTAAATAAAATGTATCTTTTTGTGGTATCATTTATGATTTTTTTATGAATATTGAGATCATTTTTGGTTATAATATATTTATTTGGGTCCACCAAGATGGTCTTGTAAGGTTCAAAAAGTAATTATGTAACACTAGCCATCTCTAATATATTTTTTGTTGATGAGATAATTTATATATTGATGGATAGTAAAGATTACATCATGTATCTCAATAAACCATAATTAACATGAATTTCATTATATGATGAAGTTTTGTTCACAATTATGAATTTACATTTAACTTGTTTCTTGAGATGTTGCAACTTCATAGGTACTCATACCACTCTAGGGGTTACAAAATTTACGATCTCGTTAAACAATCTATTTTTGAGACGAGGACCATAATATTTTAAATATGTATCCTTTGAGGAGGATGATTCAGATAAAAATACCATATTTAAGAAATAATAGGAACCAATTTATTTAGTCTCTAATATTGATGTGTCGGCTACAATAAACTTACCGGTCATCAATAGTATGACATTTAGTTTATTTATATTTCCTCATACTAATGTTGCACCTCTGCCTTCACCTCAGATAATAAAATGATAAAAAAAATTATAATGAACAAATTTAGTAGCCTCAAGAAATAAAATAAAATAATGAGTCAACATTGTGTAGGTTCACTTGAGAGATGAGAAATTAAATATCTTTGGACTACATGGTATATCTCAGTGAACATATATGTACTTTAGACAGACTAGAAATGGAACCGAGTCACCTTTTAGAATGCTATGAAGATTTTAAACTTTATACTCTGGATTATAGCAATAAATATAGAGTACAAATAAATGTTGGAAAATTCAGTTTGAGATCTTACCACTTTACGTGAAAGAATGAAATCACTAGGGTAAAAATGGTTGTTCAAAACCAAATGTGATGCTTCAGGAAAAGTGGAAAAATATTATCTTACAACAAAAGAGTACAATCAGACTCAAGGGATTAATTATATATAAATCTTTTCTCCACTACCATCAAAGGAATCATTCAGAACAATCATGGCTCGTGTTGCTCATTTTAACTTTGAGCTCCACCAAGTATATGTTAAGATAATGATTATGAATAGAGACATTAAATAAAATATTTAGATGAAGCAAAATGAATACTATATGGTTGGAGATCCAAAGTAAATGGTTTATAAATTAAATAAATTCATATATGGACTCAAGCATGCATCATGTTTAATGGTACCACAAGTTTATAGAAACTATTACTTTGTTCGATTTGAAGGTAAATCCGGTAATAAAATTATACATCGCAAGATGAGTGGAAGTAAAATTATATATTTAGTGTTCTATGTCGATGGCATACTTATAGCCACTAATGACATAGGCTTGTTATATGCTGCCAATTAACTTATGTCAGAGAAATTTAATATGAAGTACCTTGGAGAACCTAGAGAACGTAGGCTATTCTGATTTAGACTTTGCGGGATGTGTAGATACCAAAAAGTATACCATCGGTTATATATTCATTAGGGTTTTAAAGGGTAATTTGTTATTATAAAAGCTTCTAAGACTAATGGTATTTACTTCTTGAGGGATATGTAGTGGTAGGGGGTGTGGCTAGTATGGAGAAGGATTATACTAGGTTATGACATCTTCGACTGAGATTTTTAAGTGAAAATGGACTTGGTGAATATCAAATATGAGTTGTTATATGGTACCAAAGTTCAAAAGGTTTTATAAAAGTTGTGTCTTAGGTAAAAACAAGAGGGTGAAGTTTCTGCCTAACAATAGATAACCAATGGAGTGTTTGATTATGTTTATTTACATCTTTTCGGGTCCAACACAGGAACATAACATATGTATTTCAAGATACTCTATATCGTTGATAGATGATCACTCCATGAAAATATGGGTTATATTGTTGAAGAGTAATAATGAAGTTATGGTTTCCTTTATGAACTGGAAGATATTAGTAGAGAAAAAAACCAAGAAAATGTTGAAGAAGCTACATACTGATAATGTCTTAGAATATGTGAACAATGAGTTCAATAAATATTGTGAAAATCTTGGAATTTCTAGACACCGAACCGTGAGTTGGACCCCCCCCCCCCCAACAGAATTAAATTACTGAAAGAATAAACCAAACCTTGTTCAAAATAGTTACGTGTGTGCTTTATATAGTTGGAATTCGGGTTCTAGGATCAGTCTTGACAACAACTGCGTATATCATCAATATTAGTCCATTTACGACCCTTATATTTCTTTATCCTCAAAAGACCTATAATGGAGGGAAACCTAATCTGGAACATTTGAGAGTGTTTGGATATATTTTATATGCACATGTGAACCAAGACAAGCTTCGGTCGAGAGCACTAAAATATGTGTTCTTTGGTTATCCTAAAATAATATAGGTTGTAATTCCTCGAACCTGGACATCAAAATTCTATGATAAATGTGAACGTGGTTTTCAATGAGAAGGACATGTCATTGAAGAAGGAAGTGGACACTCAGTATATCATTATCGAGAAAAATATGAAGTTAATGATGAGTCTGATCTATAGAGTGAAAATGAAGATACTTATGTCGAAAATGATTTTGGACCTGGTTCAACTTTGGCTCGTACATATGAAATTCAACCATTGTATGAGTCTGATGATAACCGAGGGTCTGGTGTTCCAGAGCCTTAAGATGATCACACTAGAAAGCAAGATGATCTTGAAATTGATCAATTGGAGAGGGATATACTAATAATACCAAACAAACAATCGTATATATATGCTTTTACCGATGTAATTGGTTATGCTCTATCAATTTAAATACAAATAGATATTCTTGAGCCCAAAACCTATCATAATTCTATTAATAATGGTAATAAAGAGAAGTGATTTATGACTAGGAGAGAAGAGCTAGTATCTCTCAAGAAGATGCACACTTGGATTCTTGTGAACCAGCCCTGGTATTCAGTTACCCAGAAGCTTGTTAAGAGTAAATGAATATTCAAGAGGTAGTCAAGTATCCCTGGTATTCAGTTACCCAGATATAAGATTAGGCTGGTGGCTAAGGGCTTCACGCAAAATGAGGGTATTTATTTTAATTAGATATTTTTACAGGTTGTGAAACAAACCTCCATCACGGTTCTGTTATCAATTGTTGCTACAATTGATCTTGAGCTTGATGAAATAGATGTTTTCACTGTCTTTCGACATTGTGAATTAGAAAAGATAATTTACACGTGTCAGCCAAAATGGTTCGAAAAAAAAATAAAGAATGGTGTTGTGTTTTTGTTGAAGAGACTCCTTTATAGACTGAAACAGTCATGAGGCCGTGAAATATAAGATTTGATTCTTTTATAGAATTTATCCAGTATATTCGTAGATCCTATGACAATTATGTCCACTGGAATGAGAAAATATGAATGAAGAGACAAATCATATTGTTTTTGTATGTTAATGAAATATTAATAGTTGGAAAATACAAGAAGTAGATTGAAATAGTGGAAAATCGACTTAAATGAGAGTTCGAGATGAAGGATACATGAGAGCCTATGATGATACTTGGTGTTGATATCACGAGAAACATGCTTAAATGGGTATTTACTCTTATCGCAACAAGAATATATATACATAATTCCTAAGAAAGTTCTCAATTTCTTGAACAAAATAGGTTGAAACTCCTATTGGTTCCCAATTCAAATTTAGTGTCACTCAAACACCAACCAAAGTTGCAGATAAAAAGTATATACTGTAAATATCTTATGCCAATTTTATTGGTAGCATTATGTATAATATGATTTGCACGAGACATGACCTTGCCTACGCTGTAAGTGTTTTGAACAGATTCACGTCTAATCTGGGAAAATCGTATTGGCATGCACTTAAGTGGCTCATGAGATAATTGAAGGGTTCATATGTTATAAGGTTGTGTTAAAAGCATAAGTATACAACTGATATAGTGCTGACAAAGTATGTGGAATATGATTATGCATGCTATCTTGACACAATAAAGTTTATTTTGGGTTATATGCCTGTTATGCTTGGAGGAGTGGTTAACTGTAACTCTTGTATGCAGAAGTTCGTTGCATTTAGGGATGACAATGGGCCATCCGCGGGCCGGGTTCAGGCCGGCCCGCTCGAGCCCACTTTTTGGACACTTGAACCTGAGCCCGGCTCAACCCGCTCCCAGACTTGTATTTTCAAACCCGAGCCCGTCCGTCCGTATACGTCGGTCAACCCGGCCCGACCCACCGACATTAATTTTTATATTTAATATTTTTAATTTATTTTAAATATTTTAATTTATTTTTTAAATATATTAGTGTTATTATATATAAAAAATATTAATTTTTATATATCTTTATAATTTTCGGGCCAGAACGGGTCGGACAAACTAGAAATCCGAACCCGGCCCGGCCCGGTTGCGGGTTACAATTTCTTAACCCGAACCCGACCCGTTCTATGTTCGGGCCGGACGAAACCTGGCCGAGCCGAATCGGGTCGGACCGGGTCGAGCCGGGCAACACCCGAATTGTCATCCCTAGTTGCATTGTCATTAGTATAAACCAGATAAATGACTGCTACGGAATCCATTGATGAAGTTATTTGACTGAAGATATTATTGAGTGAACTCACTATTGTGGACCAAGATGTGGTTTTGTTGTGTGATAACACTAGTTCCTTTCATTTAATAAAGAATCTAATGTTTCATGAGCGACCTAAACATGTAGATTTAAAGTTGCACTTCACTCGAGATGTGGTGGAAATAGAGCAAGTTAATGCAGCTAAGATTGTTAGTGAGGCAAATCATTCATATGCTCTGACCAAGGTATTATCAATTTCAAAGGTCACAAACTGCATAAGACTTGTGCAAGTCTTGGATGCAGGTGAGCTAGTCTCTAAAATGTAGAACATTGGGTGCAACAAACATTAGATTTACTATAATCCTATGTGAAGAATTGTTAGGTATAGGCTAGAAGTAACTCGTCAACAGATGTATTGTCGAAGGATTACATAGGCCAAAGATGGATCAACCAAAGACATGTATGGAGAGGAACTGTTGAATTCTCTCAAGTCAGAGTTGTGGCTAAGACTTAAGTGAATATATGTTTGCTCGAACCTAAGGTAAGCTTGGTTGAACACATGATGATTGCTTTTTATTTAGCTAAATGCTTGAGTTGAAGAAGTAGAGACTGAGCAAAAGGTATGTTATCAATGACTTGATCCAAAGTTATATGTCGTAAAGTTACCTCCACCGAAGCTTCAATGCGGTTAAGCTTAAGTTCTTTTTTCGAACTTGGCTTCTTTTATTCGCCGAGGTTTCCTAATTAAATAGGCTTCCTATTTAATTAGGTTTTCTATTAAATAGTTTTCTTATTAAATGATTTTTATATTAAATGATTTTTTCTATTAATTAAAATTTCTATTTAAATGGATTTTTTTAATCTTAATTTATTATTTTTGATGTTTTTTATTTTAAAAGATTAGAACTTTATTACACCGGTTAATTAATGAGATTTATTTGGAGTGTTTATTGAAGAATTAAGATTTTTTCTAAATTTATAAATAGAGGAATAAACATAAAGTTAGGATTTTGTGAAGTGACGGAATATGATCGGAAGAAAGCAGTGGCGTGACGAGTGACTTATGAGACGAATCTCTATTTTTTCGATTAAGAGAAAGCTCTAGTCTTTTAGGTTGAGAAGTAAGGTGAAGTGTAAACATTGAAAATATAACTACTTGAATCGCGTTGTCTTTGTAAACGGTGAGAATTTTGTAACAAATAATAGTTTTAGCACTTTATTTTTGAAGAGTTGAGTAATCTCCTTATCAATAAAATTAGAAATTAGAATTTAGTTACATGGAGACGTACGATTATTTTCACAATCTATATCACATTAAATATTATATTGTGTGTTTGATTTTTTTAAATTTTTTTACATAGTATTAAACATACATTTTTATCTTTACACGTCAAATTTTCCAGCATGTTTAACCATCTTCTAAACTATCATATATATATATATATAGCGGCATCATTTTGTTATTTAAAATCGATTATCCAACATTTAAACTATTGTGTATGGATAGTCCATTTGAAATAGAAAATCAGAGAAAAAAGAAGAAGTAGATCTCCTAAAATCCTAGAGTACCCGCTGCTATGCTTAATTTAATACATGACATAATACTAATGAAATAGTAGTAAAATACATATATAAACAACATCTAGAAATCCAATGTAAGACCATTTAGAGATCTCCAATCCTTTGCCTTTTCAAATCCATTACTAAAACTCTCAAAATCAAAAATCGTTTGATCAATCTCTTCTTCAGTATTCATCACAAAAGGACCTAATTGCACCACCGGTTCACCAATTGGCTCACCACCGACCAAAATAAACCTTAATGGTTTAGCCGATTTATTCCGGACCTCCAAACTATCTCCACCACCAAGTAGAAGAATATAATGTGAGGAACATTTATCCGAATTTCCAAAATATCCTTCGCCTTCTAGTACGTAGACGAACGAGTTCCAGTCGACGGGCACTGGTTGGATCAGACAAGCTCCGGTGTCTAAAGTGAAGTCCAAGTACATTGTTGGAGTTCTGGTGTAGATGGGTGACTTTATACCTAATGCTTCACCAGCTATTACTTTTACAGTTATGCCATCTTTTGATGCTTTTGGAATGTCTTTGTTTGGTACTTCTTGGTACTTTGGTTCCATCCTGTGATTCGATACACAACTTGGGTTATATATTTTGCAATTACATTATAAAGATAAATATGGGTTTTAATATATAAAGAAAATGTGGGTTACATTTTGTGTTTGGAGGAGAGATTGATCCATAATTGTAAACCTTTGTTGGTACCAAGACCACCAGGCATTTCAGAATGAACAATTCCTTTACCAGCAGTCATCCATTGCAAGTCCCCGGCTGCTATTGTTCCTGTGCGTCCTTCGAAATCTTCGTGTCTAACAGTTCCCTACAAAATGTAATAATAATAAAATTGGCAGAGGAATAAAAAGCAAGTATAGTTTTTTCAGGTTGGGTAAAAAGCTCAATATAATTTTTTGTTAATTTGTTTTTAATCGATCTTTCAAATTTCAACAAAACTGTATTTCAGGACTAAAAATATAATTTTTCTTTTTAACATTAGGATATGCTTAATGAAAATAAATAAATATAAAAATGATATCATAACTATGACCAAATATGGAGATGGGTTAATACAAAAGTGAAAAATGAAGGTCCAAACCTCTTATATATTTGTTTTTAACCATTATACGAATACAAAATTATTTGGTCCAACCCAAACAACTTTACATAAATAGATTTTTAAAAATCGAAATAAAAAAAGGTCGATAAAAATCAGATCGAAAACTAAATCAACTTTTACCGGTTAGCATTTTAGTTCTAAAAACTGAGATTGATAATATAGTAGAGCTATCAAATTCGGTTTAGAAGTGAACTGATAAATTAATAAGATTAATACATGATTAACCAATGAAAAACTAAATCCGGTAAAATAGATAGAACATATCTTTATTTTTAATTTATTTTTAAACGGTATATTATTGTCAAATTTTATTATATATATATATATATATATATATATATATATATATATATATATATATATATATATATATATATATATATTTAAATAAATAAAATTAAAATTAAAATTGAAATTAAATTTTTTAAAACTGAACCGGATTAAAATTGGACCCAACAAAAGTGAAACCAAACAAAGCAAAAGTGGAGAAAATAAAACCGATTTAACCGATTTTTGCCTGTTCGGATTCAATTCGAAAAATCAAAACCAAAATTTTATGAGTTTGGTCCAGTTGGATCAATAAGCTTAGTAATCCTATCAGATCACGTCAAAATTGGAACCGACCCAAACCCCGTATATAAGATAACTCGAATATGTACAGAGAATGGGGAAAATTTGAGGTCCCTCGGTTTTTAACGAATAAAATAATAGGGATATATACCTGTAACATGTAGGTGACCGTTTCGAATCCTGTAAATTATAGCAGAAATACTCAAAACTTTACTCAAAACTTTGTTAATAAAAGTTATATTTTAAATCAAATCATAATTATAATTGAATTTAAATTTGAATTTGAATTTGAATTTGAATTTTTGAATTTGATTTTTGTACCTCTGTGTGGATGATCAGGAAATCCAGCAGGAGCAGTAACTGTAACATAATAGCATTCAAATTCAATCTAAGAAATTGCAATGTATTGATATACTTTGAAAAAGAAAAAAAACAGAGTTAAACTTCTAATAATAATGTTACACAATGCCACAAAACAGAGCGAGAGAAACCCACCCACCTGAAAATTCATCTAGAACAAGAAAGGGATCAAAATATCTTAAATCGAACCTGAAAAAATCGAAAGAAAAAAACCCCAAAATTGTAAATTTGACATATGACATAATAATACCCACCAATCCATAATCCATAAAAAGGAGAAGAATATAATTTCGAAATTACTACATACCTACCGATGCTTCTTCTTACAATGGCACCAAGACCTTCATGTTGTGGCCCAGCCAACAATTTTCGAACCACTGACCTTGGCCTTGGCTCTTTGACTGGAACACCATCTCTATCTGTTTGGGGCATTTTGTGCTTATTATAAAAATTTAGATGCATTTACATAAGGGAGTCTAGTGTTCTAAATGTGTGCGTGTAAATATATATATGGAGAGATAATGGGATGGAACAGTTTTTCTGTTACCTGGAAAGTCAAATTAGATATAAACAATAAAGTGTTGGCGGCCAAAATAAGACCCACACAACGCAAGGAGTTCCATCTCTAGAGAGAACTTGCTTGATCTATCGTTTTCTATAAAATGTGTGGGTGTTTGACGTAAGCATAGCGTTTTGATGATGCCAGTTTTGATATATGAAATATTGGCAATTTCGTGATATGATTATGATGGTATCACACTAACATGACACAGAGAATACGTATGAATATGCTATCTCACGTTAGAGTCGTTACAATCACGGCAGAATATGTCAGGCTTTTCATCAAACTAACGAAGCGGTAATGAATAGTTTTAATTTCATCTTATTTTTTTAAGACATGTGGTACAAATTATTATATAATTTGTTTATTATAGTTTTAAAAGTAGTATAAACGTATTATATTTATTATTATATTTTGATTATTATATTGGTTTGATTATTAGTACATAATTGCTGTTATATTTTTATTACTATAAGTGATAAAATAATTGTCATAGTTTGATTATAATATAAATTTTAAAAATTTGTTTATTTTATAAATGTTAAAAAAATTATAATAAATTGTATCTTACGAGATTGAATGATAAAAAAATTTAAAAAAATTGATTTAAGTTTTTTATAATTTATATTTTTGCGGGTCAGGAGCTGTACAAATACTCCCAAATTGAACTATCCTATTACAAACTCACTAAAAAATTTCTATTAAAAGTATACTTCATTATAAAACAATGCTTCATCCACATGTCCTCAACAGCTTCATTCAAAAGATCTTCTTTAATATCAAGGAAAAAAACTATGCAACCTAATGGATAAATATTCTTCTTCTAAAAGCTCTCAAAACAACTAATATAATCTTTCAAACTAAGGAAAATAAACTATGAAGTCTAATTAGATTAAGTTTACATTGATAGCCACCAAATTGAAATTGAATTTATTGTTAACAAAACTATATCGTATTTTGGAGAACTCCTTAATATTAGCTATAATATAATACACATTGTAAGAGAATACTATTTTTTAACAGTAATATATTATTGAAATTAACAAATATTGTTTACACATTTGATTTCAGAATATTTACATTATATAATATAAATTATTTTAAAGATGCAATTACTTCTTGTTTAATACAAGAAGCTTGGTGAGGAAGCAAATAACTTATGGTAATTGAATCTTCTTGTTTATTGAAGAAAACAACATGTATTTGAGAAGGCAGCATCATAAGAATGAGTATCACAATCAAGTATCTTATTGAGCAACAACACTATCATTATCTGGATCAGCAATGAAGCCTCCTTTTGATCATCCACCTATTTATAAACTTGAAACAGTTTCGCTTATCTATTGAAGTTTGTCTAGCAAAACAAAATTGAAAAATAAGTATGGGGTAACCATATCTGATGATAAACAAAACACTTTGTCCATATATATAAATATTTAAAATTGAAATTTAGTCATCTAATCTTAAGTAACCACAATCCAAACTTTCGAGAAGTGTTATAACCTTTAATAGGTTTGAGATTTGGTGACTAGCTATGATCAATTTCATTTTTAATTTTAGAGTCCAACGAGCAAGCCAATCTTTTGCTTGGTTTTGGACTCTATAAATGTACTTAATAGTCATTATTGATGAGTTCAGAAATCGGTCGAACTGAATCGTGGTTGTTATTGTAATTATCCAAAAGGGTACTTCAGGTATTGTAAACAAAATTTTATGAATGAATAGTAAACTCGAGTGGATTATGACTCCGCAGTGTGCTTAACACTTTAGGTCTTGGGCTTGAGGGCTCTTAAAACTGACCTGAATCCGAGATCCGACCCGAACGGCCCATGGGTCCTATGGTAGAGTATAAATGCCTATCCCAACCACATTAAATAGGTAGGAGTTTTTCCAAAAACATTAACTTTAAACACCTACATTCTCTCATTAAGACTTATCAACAACATTAAACACAAATAAACCAAAATACATTCCCGAAATTACCCTTTCACCATTTTTTATCATCACCAGATTGGCGACCAAAATGGGATCGAAGGGTTCCTGAATAATATTGTTTGAAACCCTAGTAGTAATTTGTACTTCGGAAGTCATTGAGGTATGTATATCAATATGCAAGAAGGTCAACCTCATGAAAATGAGGGAATAAAGGATGATAATGAGCATGATACGATGTCTCATGTTAATCATAACACTGATGAATGATAATTTATGCAAGATGAATGTGATCAACTAAGGGCAGAGATTGAGGCTTTGAGGGCACAAAGGATAACTGAAAAAAGAATTGAAAGAAAATTCTAATGTGGGAGTTGTATCTGAAGATGAGCCTGGTAATCAGTCCCCAAAGGCTTGCACTAATTCTAAAAAAAAGCATCAGAATAAACAAATGGTGAGCACTTCGGATTATGATGAGGACTCCACTACAACATCAGACTCTGATGGGTCATCTTCATCAAGTAGTGAACATGGCCGACGATAAACCAAATTGAGGCTAACCAAGAAACATAATAGAATGAGGGATAGGAAGGAAAAATTAAAGAAGAATAAAGTGAAAGAAAAAAATAAAGGGATCGACATATCACAATATTGATTACATTCTAAGCGATCAGTTTGTCGTACCGTCCAAACCAGGTATATTTGCTACTGCTGATGAAAATATTGTTTTTAGCTGTACCCACAATTGGAGACAATCACATTTGTCTTCAAATATACTCTATGGACACTTGCCGAGGTGTTTTGATAGCTCCAAGATGGAAAAATACGATGGGAGCAAAGATCATGATAACCATCTGGAGCAGTTTAAAAATTTATAATAAATTTTGATGATGATGATGATAAGTTTTTTGTGCCGATGTTTCTCGTAAACCTTTAAGGGAAATGCTCTAAAATGGTATAATAGCTTAACACAAGGATTGGTTAAAAAATTCGACGTTTTCTGGGTGGCATTCCAGAGACAATTTGTCAAAAGTAAGGAGCTGAAAGGAAATTGTGACACCATTATCCATTGTGCACATGAGCAAAACGAATCTTTGAAAGAATACATTAGCCATTTTTTGAACATGAATAATGGGTTGGCCGATTGTTTTGAACAGGTGGCTATTGCATCCCTAAGAAAAAGGTCGAATCCAGGTGAATTGGTTGATTCGGTAACTCGGAAGAAGGAAATGACGTGGGGTTGGCTATTGGCTTGAGGATGAAAATGAGAGGAGAAACAGTGTTGAATCCCTCTCAATGTACAAAATACATCAATAATTTTGTTGTCAAATTGAGGACCATTATCAGTAATGTTTAGTATGGGAATACCAAACCAACAACATATGTTAGAGAGAATAAACTTTATTACTGCCTTGGATGTCGTTCCGGATAAGGGTGCAGTTTCTACCCACTTAGTTAAGTAGTATATTGCCACAATTATAGTACGACAACCCCCCGAATCCATTAGAAGAGGTCCTATTAGATCGAGCCCCCATTTATCAAATGGTATTACTTCGGACACATATTCAATGAGGACCGCTGGTACATGGATCGCATTTGCATGCCTTTGACAAGGGTGACATCTTTTTACCAAGTCTTTAGCATCTTCCATAATCGAAGGCCAATAATACCCAACCATTAAGACCCTTCTAGCCAAAACTTTATAACCACAATGCGCTGACCTTGCCATCATGTAGTTCTGATCGAACACTCTGAGATTCATTGAATCTCAGGCAGTGCAACAAAGGGCTACTAAAGATTTTTTTTAATAAGAATCCCCATTAGAACTTAAAATCCATGACTTTTGTACTTTATTTTTTTTAGCGAAAGCCTTGTCAGGAGGTAACACTCCATTAATGATGAAGTCTTGGATCTCACTTCTCTAATCTTTAGGAAATACATTGGATACATGTAAGCTTTCTCCCACTTCACCCTTCACTTCTGTGATTGTGACTATAGAAGGGCATTCTTGCATAAGAATCCAAGGTTACGCTTTGGAATAAGCTACAGTGGGTAAAGAGTCAGCCAATACCGCACTTATAGGCCAATTTTTGTAGCTGATATCACCAATGTTAAGGCCAATTTCTCTAACTTTAAGTATCTTTTTTGGATTCCAACAAAATTTTACTTATGAAATAAATAGGTCGAAGGTAGGTATCAACATTTTCCACCAATACCGCACTTACAGTATACCCCGATACTGCTAAATACATGTAAATATTTATAGGAATACTTGATCACAGGTGGGGGACTAATTGAAGTATTTAGCATTTCTTAAGACTTGGAAAAACTGAGCACATTTATATGATGATCTTGAAATAAAGCGGTTTAATGCTATCAGTCTTCTAGTTAATATCTAAACCTCTTTAGTACTCTGAGGTGGATCCATGGCTAACAAAGCATTTAGTTAGTCTGGGTAAGCTTGAATCCCTTTCTCACTTATAATTTACCCTAAAACGTTTCCAGATTAGACCCCAAAGGTACATTTTTCTGGATATAATTTTGAGATTGTTATCTTTCAAGTTAGAAAACGTTTTATTGGAGGTCGGATATGTAATGTTCTTCCTTGGGGCTTTTAACCATCATATCATTGATGTATAATTCTAAATTTCTTCCGATCTGGTTGATAAATATGTTATTTACTAGCCGTTGATAAATGGCTCCAACATTCTTTAACCCAAAAGGTATTACCTTATAACAATACAACCCCATATCAATGATAAAGTGGTATGATCTTGATCATTTGGATCCATATGTATCCGAATATACCCAGAAAACGCATCCACGAAGGATAATAACCTGTTTCATTATGTGGAATCTACTAGCTGATCTCTCCGGGGTACTGGAAATGGATCTTTGGGGAAAACTCTATTGAGACCTGCAAAATCAATGCACATACACCATTTTCCATTTTTCTTTGTGACAAGGACCAGATTAGCTGTTTAAAGAGGGTACTGAGATTCTTAAATATGACCCACCTTGGTCAACTGATCTACCTCTTAGACTATGGCTTCAGATTTCTCTCTCGAAAAAGCTCTTCTTCTTTGCACTACCAGCCCTGCATCAGATCTAAGAGACAGTTTGTGGCTAATTACACTTGCTGGTACTCCAGTCAAGTCCTCGTTACACCAAGAAAATACATGTATATTATTAGATAAAAAGGATAAAAAATTTCTTTTAAATTCAACGGTAATATAAACCCGAGCCTGGCACTTTTACCTTCTGCCAATTGGTGAATTTTAACTTCCTCAACTGGGATTACAACACTAGGAGCCTCCCTTGGGTTATCTATCTCATTAAAACTTTTAGGAGACTCGATTAGCTGCTATTATTTGTTAATCTTTACTACTTCTAACGAATTAGGATCAAGAACAGTTACATAACATTATCGAGTTACCTTTTGACTACTTCGGACAACGCCAACTTGACCCCCCCCCCCCCCCCACAACATATTTCAAGCATTGGTGGACAATGGATGCTACTGCATGCATCATAGATAGCGAAGACCAGCCAAATATATCATTGTAACATGTCAGAAAATTAACTACGATAAATAAAACTCTTACCAGTTTCTTGAATGGTCCTTTCCCTAACAAAACTTCTCTTTCGCAGTCCCCAATCACATCGACCAAGCTACCTGTAAACCATACTAAGGTCCCGTTCGACTGTTGAATGATTGATAGATTCTTTATTTGCTTCTAAGTCGACAAAAATATAATTTTTTTCAAACTTCCCATATCAATCAGGATTTGACGTATATCATTGCCTTTAATAGATGCTCTTATTACCACAACATCTTCATGTGGACCCACAATATTCATCAGATCATCCTTATCAAAGATCGTGAATGACGTTTGGCTTTGATAGAGATGTGTAGACATTTTTCCTTCTAATTGGGTGGTTAAGGTATTCACATGTCTTTTTGATCAGCTTGAAGCACAATCAAAGTATCTTCCCTAAAAATGGTTAAGGACTTAAAATAACTACATAATTGGAAACTGTTTACGTTTTCTCAATCATCACCCGAAACTGATTCCGACCCGGATTGGGGTCTAAGTATTCCAAGTCTACGTCAAATTGTTCCACAATCATCATTGTGTCCTCTTGTTTAGGCGCTCCAATATTCTGTCATGGAATAATATGTGATATTCTTGGTGTTGTGGTTGCACTAGGCTGGGATCGTGTGTTAACTGGCCTGCTACCCCCTTACTTCTTAACAAAAGCACAAAACTTCCCACTTTCAATCATAGATTTCACTTCTTGATTTAAAGCAATACAGTTTTGATTATATGAACCACATCATTGTAGTATCCACAAAATCGAGTGTTGGGATCCTCTCTTGGAGATAGATAGGGTGCAGGACTTTAGAAGTGTACTACATTCTTGGTTTTGTCGTAGATGGTGGTTATATTTTCACCTAGTTTAGTAAACCACTCATGTTGAACCCAATGATTTCTTTTTGGCCTAGATTGCTGGTCCTGGTTGATTTGGCTTTGCCTAGGCCGATGTGAACCTTGTCCAGAATTCTTAGGCCGTAAATTAAATGTATCTTGGGATTGAGTACTAACTTGTGCTATTAAATTCACAAGAGCATACCGATTCTGGCGTAGTACTCTAGACTTTTTGGTTTCTTCTACTGTGATTTGTTTTCTGACCTGATTCAATAACCCTCCCCAAGTCATTTATTTCTCGCGAGTTACGGAATCAACAAAATCACCTGGCATTAATCTTGCCTTAAAGATGTGATGGTTACTTGCTCAAAACAATCAACTAACCCATTTTTTTATTCATGAAACGATTAATGTAATCCTTCAAAGAATCATTTGGTTCTTGTGCACAGTGAATGATGGTATCACCATTTCTTTTAAGCTCTTTACTTTCCACAAATTGCCTCAGAAAAGACATCCAAAACATATCAAAGTTTTTAATAGACCCCTGGGATAAACTGTTTACCATTTCAGTGCACTCATTCTGAATGTATGTGAGAAAGCCCGAAATAAAATACTTTTTATTTTTTACCTTTGTACTTCTTATCATTTTTATTAAAATGCTTCATGGTTAACCTTTCTTTCTTTCTCTGATGACCATGGTCACTACTGGATAATGAAGTAGAAATATCCGAATTAGATTCTGTGGTAGAATTTCTAACAGAATCCGATGTATCCATCAACTATTTGGCCCAATATTAATTTTTTGAACCTTTGTGGGTCTTGGAGGTTGATCATTTTCATCTTATTTGTGGTTGTTACCAGTATCATCAATACCATACATCTAGAAACAAACTTCCCTTTTAACTCTATTTCAGCCTACCTTTGGGCCCTTAAAGCTTCAATCTCAGCCCTCAGCTGGTCACGTTCGTCTTGCATAATCTATCTTTCCTCTGTGTTATGATTAACATGCGATATAGTAACACGCTCATTTTCACCTCTGACCCCCTCATTGTCAAGAGGGGGATCTTCATGCACGTTAAGATCAATACCTTAGGAACTTTGAAGTATTGTTTGTGACTATGGTTTTGAATATAGGTATTCAGGCACCTCAAACTCCCACTGTGGTCGCCAATCTGATGATGGTGAGATATATTTCAGGGGTAAAAAAAGAAGATGTTTAGGTTATTTAATATTATGTTTTCTGTAAAATATACAGTGAGAAAGGAGGTGCTTGTATTTAATATCTTTTAAAAAAGTTCAACCTCTTTAATTATGGCGGTTAAGTTATTTATACTCTTTTTAAGATCTATGAGCCATTTAGGTCAGATCTTCTATTCGGGTTATGGGCTATTTTAGGTCAGATCTTCTAGTTGGATCAATATCATGAGCCTCCAAGCCCAAAATTCAAGGTACTAGGCACATAGATGAGTCATCAAGCTAACTTAGCTTGCTGCTTATTCATAAATTTTTGGCTATCGGTCCAAATTACCTCTCTAGACAAAATCCGAACTACTTTACTGTAATAGACAATGGGTACCTGCCATGTAAACTCAATGCACTTTTACCATTCTCGGGATGGAACTGTACCCGTGATACTGTGAGCGGCATACAAATAATTTTTCGTGTCTAACCATTTAGACGAGTCTAGTTTGAGATATATGCTTAAAGTCATTTTCATGAAATATTTATAAAAAAACTAAATAAAAAATTTGAAATGTTTTTGTTTTTCTTTAGTTATTTATAGTTTTGTATTTTTAGTGGTTGAACAAAGTTTTAAAAGGGCAATATTTTTTGAATTAGTAAATCATACGTAGTTTTTTTCTAAAATTTTAAAATCAAACTAATAATTAAAACTGTTAGAGATATTAGGCACAAGAGTGTTAACTCATATGTTTTATCTATAAATAAGAGCATACACAATATGTAATAGATACACTTTCTATAAATACAACCGTATGCGACTTTTTTTGTTTTATCTTTTTCTACATAATATCATAGCGTAGTAGGTTTATCTTGAGTTTAATATTGCGTGTCTTCCGCTTAGCCGTTAGCCAGTTGTTTTAGCTGTCCGCCGGAAGAAAAAGAGAGAATTGTTTTGGTTTTTGGATCTGTTGTGTGCATCCATAATCAACAGACATGAGCGAGAGGCAAGTGGTATTGGTTTTTGCTAAATTTCAGAGAGTGTGTTATGGATATCCAATCCTTCAATTTGACTGGTTGGGTTGTGATTTGGTGCTACGGTTTAAAAAAAAACGCTACTAGAGGAGTGCAGAGTTTTTATAGGTAAAATCATGGATTAAATGTTGATTTTGACTTTGATTTTGGTTTTGATTGGAACTTAGATTTGTATTTGGATTTAATATTGGATTATAATTTGTTATAGATTTTAATTGGATTCATATTTTTGTATAGATTTTGTTTGGATTTGGTGTTTACATTTAGTATTGGATTCTGTATTTGGATTTGGTACTTGGATTTAGTTTTGACTTTATTTTTGGTTTTGGATTTCGAATTTTGTTTAAAATTATGTTTTAAATTGGATTTGGATTGGAAATTAGATTTCATTTTCGTTTCGTGCTTGGAGTTTCGTGTTTTGGTTTGGCGTCAAACGATTGGAGTTCCGCATTTGGAGTTTGGAGTTTTGTAGTTTGGCGATTTGTATTTAATTTTTGTTTGACATTTGGACTTTGTCTGAAGTTTTTTTGGATCTACTTTTTTGTTAGAATTTTATTTTAGTGTTTAGATTTTGTTTGACGTTATGTGTAACGTTTTCTTAGATCAACGTTTGTCGTTTGAATTTTGTTTGGGTATTTAACGTTTAAATTTCATTTGGCATTTGGATTTCATTTGACGGTTGGACTTTCTCTGGCCTTTGCTTAGATTGACGTTTTTTGTTTGAATTTTGTTTTGATATTTGGTATTTAGATTTCTTTTGACGTTTAGAATGCAGTGATTTGAGATTTACAATTTCGATATTTCCATTGGAATTTAGAATTGGAAATAAGAAATTCAAAATTTCAAAGTGAAGGTTTGAGATTTAGGGTTGGAGGTTTGAACTTAGGAATGAGGATTTGAGATTGAATGTTTGAATTGAATAGTTGGTTGAAGAAGACGATGAGGTAGAAGAAATGCGAAGAAGAATACTTGAAGAAGATGCGTGAAGAAGATTACTTGAAGAATATTTATCAATAAGATGAGAAGAATATCAAATTTATACTCATCAGCATAAGAGTTCTCCAGTGTCTCATTGTTGTGCTTCTTTATGTACCTATAATTTCTCAAGAACTTTAGGTCTATTTCTCTAGTTGAAGTGTTTTTGTTCCTCTTAGGTTTCCTGATTCCATTATGATGAGCCTTGTGTGGCTGGTTGTGAGCGGTGTAAAAAAAACATATGAAGAGGTTTTAAAGATTGGAGACAGCTAGCGGATTTCTTCACACATATCATTTGAAGATGATATTTTTACGAAGGTTCAGTCAACAACACGGTTTCATTTTATTTTGTAGAAAACTGTCAATTTATATAGCACATTGTGAGTTTCACAGAAAATGTTAGAGATGTTAGACACAAACTCGTTAGCTTATATGTTTTATCTATAAATAACAGCCTACACACTATGTAATAGATACGCTTTCTAGGACCACAGTTTCTACCAAAACACCATCAAGTTTCCAAGAACATCAAACACGTATACCTTTTCTTTTCTTTCTTTTTATTTGTGATTCAAAATTTTAAAAGTCCGTATCTTTAGAACCATAGCTCTAGAAAAAAACCTAAATTATTATTGGTTTTTTTTAAGACAAAAAAAACTAAATCCATGAGTGATATTATTTTTTTATTTTTTTATTTTTCCCAAAACACATTTTACATGTAGGAAAATTGTTTTTTTAGATTTAACCCTGGTTTCGTATTTCTGCATTTCGCATTTCATATTGAATTTCACATTTTGCATTTTACATTTTCATTTATGGTTTCGTATTTCACACTTAGGCAAAAAGAAGAAGATCAAATTTAATCTTGGTTTCACATTTAACATTTTGCATTTTGCATTTTGCACTTAGGCAAAAAAAAAATCAAATTTAACAATGGTTTAGGATTTCACAATTACATACCGTCTTTTTCACATTTTCTTTCTGTTATACCAAAAAATTGTGTTATTCGTATTTAAACCAATATGACTTTCTAGAACTCCATAAACCACCACAAAAATTGTCTAAATATGTATTTTTACTTAATTCATAAAGATATTAACAATAAAAAAGGAGAAATTACATTGGGAAATAAGTTTTGTAGTGTGACCAACCATAATACTGAAGCCTTATAACCAATAAAACAGATATTAAGAGAAAAATAAAATAATAATAAGAAGAAAAATAAATGAAGAAGAAAAAGAAAAGAACAACAAGAAAGAAAAATCTAAGTAGTACGTGGTATTGCTTGAGAGAATTAAGCGATGTGTTCAACAAAGAAAGAGAATCACAAAAAAAAAATTAATGAAAAAATAGATTTGATAAATAATAATTAGCCTTATACAGACACTAAATATATTTAAGGTATTAAAAAAATACTAGATACTATGAGGTAATTAACGAAGTTAGCTGGGTCTTCAATAATAATAAATTATATTTGGGGTAATAATTAGAGAACATGTTTTCCTTTTGGTACTTAATCCTTATTTTTATTTTATATATATATATATATGTATGTATATGTATATGTATATGTATATGTATATGTATGTGAAGATTCATATCCAAAAGATATGATCTTTGCTATATTCGAATGAATTTCATGTTGTTCTTCGCCAATACCTTCACGAGAAATGATATAACGGTCTAAAAAAACCATCATTAATATTTTCAAAGCATGGAAAAATTAGCGTGAGCAAGTCACTTACTATGATATGTTTTGTTGTGCTCAGTTGTAAAACGTACATGTTGGTGATATATTACCTAAATATTTTTATACAATGAGTGAAATCATTTTTAAACTATTGATACTTCTCATTTGACCATCATGAGTTTAAAAGAGGATGTTCACATATATAATCATTTTAGATTATGTGTTTATCCCATATTTTATTATATTACTATTTATTGATTTCTCTTTCTATATATAAATATATTTCTACCTAATGTTCAATCCAATAATAAAACACATTTAATTTCTACAATATTAACCGATCATGCACTTGCTTTGATGAATAATATAAAAGAAGATTTGTTCGCGACTCTCATTTATATGAATTCCATATAAAAACGCACTTAGCAATACTAAAAATACATTCAAGGATAATAAAACGTTTCAAAAATTTGTGGAAATTTAGAATGATTTGGTTGACTCTATCATCCTTCACACAATAAAGAAAAAATTAATGAAAATTTTGAGATTATTCAAAGACTTGGAATGAGTGGCTGACTACATGGTAGACTCATAAACAGTAGCGTAGCAAGGACTCTAACAGTATAGTGTCTTGAACCTCATGGTTATTAAACTATATAAGAGATATAGTGACAATCATAGAGCAAATTTCTTGATTTTGATTGAAAAAAAAAGAATTTACAAAATGATATATTGAATTATGTTGTTTTTACAATGGCTTAAGGCATATATATATATATATATATATATATATATATATATATATATATATATATATATATATATATATGAGTTTTATAATAACTACATATAATGTTTTAATAATTTTAGTTTCTATTGAGTCTACTGTAATAATATGAAATTATATTCAGTCTTCTAATATATTATATTCGGTGTTTTATTATTCTATTAGATTCGTTCATATTAAAATTCCCTCTTATTAATTTGGAAATTCTTTTCCATCCAAGAAAATTATTTAGTTCCACGGTGAAAGATCGTAATTCTTAGATTGGGCTTTGAGAGCGGGGTGAAAAAGTATAGAATAATAATAATAATTATCTTAGTTACTATCTACAAACATCATCGGATTTGTATATGATCCTTATATAAATATACACTTATTGCCTTTTAAATCAATATATCTATTTATATTATATATGAATAGTTATTGTCTTTTAAATCAATATATCTATTTATATTATATATTCATAAATAAATGATATACTATTTATTTATGATATAAATGAATATATATAAATCCAAATTATTGTATTTTAAATCAATACAGTAGAAACTCGATAAATTAATACTCAATTATTTAATAAACTCTTTAAGATAATATTTTTGGACGGTCCCGACTCGGGGATATGGTGCTAAATTAATAATTCGCTAAAATTATAAGAAATACATTTTTGATAATTTCTTTAAACCCCATATAAAATATAAATTAATAATTCCTTATATATATAACATATTACATGAATGATTTATGAAGGTTTCTTGAAAATTGACTCAATTGTCTTTTGTTTTTTGTTGAAATCAATTTCCCTTTGAATCTTGTCTCTAATTTTCTTTAGCATGTTAAGAACTTCTGGTGTTGTTTACTCATAGCTGAACAAGAAATTGTTCAATGTGGTTGTCGCTTTAATAGCTTCGTTTCGTGAAGGGGACTCCATTGTAGAACTTTCATCATCTTCTTCATCGATATCATCTTTTTAATTCAATATCTTGCTTTGAACTTTCCAAGCCAATCAATTGGAAAAAGTAAAGTCTGGAGTATTCACTTGATAAATATCTTTCATGAGCTTTTTCGCCTTCTCGATGATTAGTTCACCTGTCATATTCACATGTTCTTGATATTGAAGAATCCATTCATAGAGAGATTTTTCCAGGTCAGGAAATTTTGCCGGTTTGTGTCGCTTAACATCGCCTCTTTCGGGAGCAAGTGAGAGATGCTCTAATACCTCTTAAGTGTATTCGATATTTTCTCTTGACTCACCTGCAAATGATAGTTACTATAAACCTATTCTTGCAATTGATTTTGAGTGAGACTTGGATTATCTTGTTGTGCTTGCATAATGCTATTCGAATCTCGTCTGTCATTGTTGTTTTTTTACACCTTTAAGATGAGAACCATGTTGTGTGTATGATTTGTTTGTGTTAACCTATTTTGATCTTGTATTTATATAGAAAATATTTTTAATGTCCATAAAGTGATACATTGAACACAAGAAGCATAATAAGATGGAAGATTGAAGGTTTCTTTCAAATTGGGCCATTCATTTGATATTCAAGCATTGTATATTGTACAATAATTAAGTGGAAGCTTGAAAGGTATTTGTAAACTAAGTATTTTACTATAAATTAATAAAATATTAATTAATAATTAATAATTTATCGATTAATTAATAAATCTTTTAATTAATAAATTTTGGTGGTCCCAAATGTATTATTTTATAGAGTTTCTACTGTATATCTATTTATATTACTCAATCATTTCTTAATAATTGTTGTTTTAAGAAAAACAATAAATTTCAAATTAAGTTCTATTCATCGTTACCAATAAAATATTAAATAACATTAAATATTCATGACCAATTAATTTAATTTGTTTTTTTCTTTTTATACAACAAATATAACTTTTATTATTTTACACCAATCAAATTTATTTTACGGAGACTTACCATTTAAGACTCATCCAACAAACCTATTATACGAAAAAAATATTTAAGAGACTTTATACCTAAACTACCATTTTATATAAAATCCAGTAAACAACTTATCTTTCTTTTATTTTTATTAATTTAAAAATTTAAAGGTTCATATCTTTTAAAACATAACTAAAAAGATCTGAAAATACCATTGGTTTTGTTTTTTAAGATGAACAAAACTAGTACCTCTCATGATATGTTTTGATTTTTTTTTAAAAATATATTTTATAGAGGTTTCTCACTATATGGTTTCGCATCTATCATAGTGGACTTGTTTCGCATCTAGCATCTATCATAGTGGGCCTTTGCATCACGCACGACAAAATTTAAACAAGTTTCACAGCTTGCAAAACAAAGAAGGCTTTGCATCTAGCAAAACAAGATGTTTCGCATCTAGCAAAACAAAGAAGGTTTCGAATCTAGCAAAACAAAAAAGGTTTCGCATCTAGCAAAACAAAGAAGGTTTCTCATCTAGCAAAACAAATAAGGTTTCGCATATATTAAAACAAAAAAGTTTTCTAATCTAGCAAAACAAAGAATGTTTCACATCAAGCAAAACAAAGAAAATTTCTCATCTAGCAAAACACAAGAAGGTTTCACATCATCTTCGTTTACACTATAATATTAAAATTTTAAAAGTCCGTATCTTTTAAACCGTAACTCAGGAAAAAAAATCCAAAAACAACATTGATTTTAATTTTTTGAAACAAACGAAACTGGTACCACTCACGATATGTTTTATTTTTTAAAAAAGTTATATTTTACAGATCTTGAGTTACCTATAGTTTAAAAGAATACTAACGTTTAACATCTATCAATAAAAAAGAATATTAACGTCGTATCCATCAAAAAACAGTTTTCCATCTACTAGTTCAGAAGAATAAGCAAGTTTCGCAACTATCAATATGTAAATTAAAACAAGTTTCGCATATTCTTACCACATCTTCTTCGTTTTAAACCTTGAACCCTTAACTCGAACATAAATTTCCAGAAACACACAAAAACACTAAAATCGATGAAAACCTTACTAAACTACAATAATTACATTACATTAGCAACGTAATACAAAAAAAATACCAAAAATCACACAAAATAGTTCTCGAGCTACATATTTTGAAATAAAAACTCGAGTTACCTAAACACCCAAATCGACTTATCTAAACATATATCCAAAATCAAACTTCAAAATCAAGTAAAAACACAATCAAAATCATACCAAAACAAAACGAAAACATGAAATCGAGTTAAAAATTGAATTTCACCTGAGACTATTAGGGTACCGTTCACGTAAGACGTATTATATTAGAGAGAGATGAAAAAATTAGGAAAAAAATCTAAAATAAAAATTTGGATAATACTATGGTGTTTGGGTCTTAAATTGTACATAACACTTTATTTTATTGTTTTATACAAAATAAAAGTACTAATTGTTTTTCTTAATAGATGTGCAATCTCCTTAAACGTATCATATATATATATATATATATATATATATATATATATATTATATATATATATATATATATATGATATAAACAACTTGTGGGTTACCTGCTTTGATGATCTCTACTAGAATAAAATCTATTTATTATTATTTTATACTAAATATATTATATACATACAAAAGTGGATTCATAGGCCCGCATAAAACCCAAGTAGCTCCGCCTAGAGTAGGCATAATAAAAAGAAATTATCTCATATATATATATATATATATATATATATATATATATATATATATATATATATAAAAGCTGGCCTACAAGGGGGGTAGCCGAGTTGGTTGAGTATGACATTCTTATGACCAAAAGGTCATGAGTTCGAGTCCCTCTACCTACGCTTTCTCGGCTGAGCCTGTCACCTTGTGTGGTTTACCTTCTGGCGTTGGTTTGCAGGCTATCGCGTCAGACTGAGGGTTTACCCTGTGCGCACTCATTGCACTCTGAGTAGCGGCTGCGGGTTCCCTCCGAAAAAAAAAGCTGGTTCGTACACAAGTTAAAAAATATTATTCAAAATCGTATAGTTTTATATTTATTTAAGATCGTACGTTAGTAAAAAATATTATTCAATATCGTACATTACTATTAAAATAGTATTTAAGATCATACATCAGTAGAAAAAATTATTCAAAATCGAACATTAATAAATAGTACTTTAAGATCATACGTTAATAAAAATATTATTGAAAATCATTATTAGTACATCGTTTTTATATTTAAAATCATATTTAGTCACAAAATATTATTTAAAATCGCATATATATATATATATATATATATATATATATATATATATATATATATATATATATATATATATATATATATATATTCAATATTGTGTGTTTGTGGAGTAATAACAATTTATGGGTATTTGAGCTCTAAGAATCAGTTAGATTTTCTTCATTAAAATCAAGAATCAAGTCTGGTTGTTCTTCTTCATCTTCTCCGTTGTTGGTTCAATAATCATTCACCTTCTTTAATGGAAGAAATTGATATTTCTTCTCATTGCCAAAGATCTGCTAATCTTGATCTCCTTTTTCCCTCCCTGCAACAACACACAATCAACCCAAATATCGGAACAACCCTACCTACAAGACAACAACAAGTAAAGAATCTGTTCAACCAATAAAATCCTTTGCGGATTTATTTTCTTCAAAACCAGAAAAGGTTATCTATGAGAATGTTACCTACAGTCTTCCAAGCGTTAAGTATGAAGTCAGAGACAAAGAAATCCTCAAATTTGTATCGAAACATACAATTGTTGGAAATTTTCAACTAGTAAACCTAATCCTGAAGCTATTAAGAAATTATTGGAGAGTTTCAGATTCAAAGGTTATTTCAATATCACAAATGTTGACTTTAGACATGTATTCATAGAATTTAATCTTCTGGATGACTTAAAAAGATTATGGCGCAGAAATATCTGACCAATCGGCAACAAAACAATAAAACTCTTCAAATGGGGACCTTTTTTCAATATAAACTATGAAAACCCTATCACATCTGTCTACATAAACCTACCTAATCTACCGAAGTTTATTTATAATGAGAAAACCATTTTCAGTCTAGCTAAAGGCCTTGGGTCTCCCTTAAATGTTTTGGTTCTTACAAAGAATTGTGCTAGATTCAATTATTGCAGAATCTGGGTGCATATGGATGTTTCTAAACCTATTCCTAGAAAGATGTGGGTCTCATTTGGTGAAGATGGATACTGACAAGACTTGGTTTATGATGCTTACCCAGAATACTGTAAAACCTGATATCATTTGGGACACTCTAAAAAAATTTGCAAGAAAATGAGACCTTCTAATTCATTTTCTCCCTCTGCTTCAACTGGTCCCTGTGCACCAAATGGTCCATTTGTATCAACTGTTCCCCATGCCTCAGCTGATCAACCTACTCCAACTCCTGATCCTTTATTAAAACCTACCTCAAAACACCCAAATCAATCAAATACAAATATCTCACCATAAATCAGATCTATCATCATCCAAAATCTACTAAATCACCCTGTCTCTCAACAAACTTTATCATCAGATGTAGTACTGGATAAAGATGCAGATTTGAACATACCTGTTGGTGTTGAAGATCATGAAGCAATTGAAACACTTCACATAACTGATCTGGGAACCAGGAATCATCACAGCTTCTCTCCTGACTTGTCTCTACAAGATACCATATCTCATTCAAAAACTAAAATAGGGAGTTTACCTTGTTCTCATGCAGATATGAATAAATTTAATGTCAAAGATGCAAGGAAAAAGGAGCTAAAGAAGAACAAAAGGCTGAAAACTTTCAAAAAAAGAGTATTAATTTATCTGACTATCAAAGTATTGAATTGGAATGTGCATGGATTAAGGAACAAAGAGACCATTACTAGATTAAAAGCTTTAAAAAGGTCAGAGAAGCCCGACTTTATCATTCTTCAAGAACCTTTGATATTGCCAATCTAATGTTGTTTTCTATTTCTGAGAAACTGGGTTTTTAAGGTTTCAGCACCAATGTTACTAACAAAGTATGGGTCATGTGAAAATAAGATTTTCTGGTGGATGTAATACATAATGAGGAACATTTCATTCACCTCAATGTCAAGCATAAAGACAAGACAAGTGATCTAGACTTCTGAAAATTCCTCTGTGGGAAAACCTTAAAACTATTGAGGATGGATTTATTGAATGAATGTTGTTGGGGGATTTCAACACCATCTCCAACACTAATGAGAAACTACATTGTTCTACTAATTTCTTAAACAGTGCTGATGATTTTAATAACTTCATGTTGGATTGCAACCTAACTCATGCAGGGTATTTAGGTAACAAGTTCACCTGGACTAATGGTAGACAGTGAAGGAGGCTGGATAAAGTTCTCTACAATAACAACTGGTTAAACTTTTTTTGATACAAATAAAGTCTTTCACCTTGCAAAGACTTGTTCTGATCATACACCACTTAGTGTAGCTATTTCATCTAATCTCTTTAAAGTCAGAACTTCCTTCAAATTTATGAACATGTGGGTGCTTCATAATTATTTCTACAATAAGTTTGAAACTAGTTGGTTTGCTGAAGTCTATGGGAATCCTATTATGAAATTATGTCTCAAACTAAGGAGACTTAAAGCTGAGATAAAGGTGTAGAACAAGGAGGTGTTTGGGAACTTATTTGATTCTATCGAAGAGATTGAAGAAGTCATCAACTCAAAAGAAGCTACTTATCATATTTCAAGAACTAATGAAGACAAATACACACTTGATGCATAAAAATACTCATATTATCCTTATTGCAAGGGAGGAGGGCTTTTGGTAAAAAACACACACTCTATATGGCTCAAAGACAGTGATTGGAAACATTGCATTTTTTCATAGATTTTTGAAGAAAAGGAACAAGCTTAATAAGATTCATAGGATCAGGTCAGGTTCTAGTTGGATTGAATACACTAATTTGATTAGGGATTCAACTGTTTCCTACTTTAAAGAACTGATGAATGAGCTACCTAATCCTTTGAACTCTAACCTTCTACAAGACTACATTTCTAAGCTTTTAAATGAGAATAAAATGTTATGCTTATGGCCTTTCCTACTAAAGCAAATATTTATTATGTTACCAAATGCCTTTAATCCTAATTCAGGTGTTAGGCCGGATGGTTTTAATGGGAAGTCAAGTCTGTTGGAATATTATTTCAGATGGATTTTTTGAAGATGTTTGTGAAATTTTCGAAGATCCTCTGTTCCCAAAGGTGTTTATGCTACCACCATTTATCTTATAACTAAAACTACATATCGTAAGCCTTGGAAAGACTTTAGACCAATCAGTTTAAGTAACATGTTCAGCAGAATTGTCTCTAAAGTCATAAATAACAGGCTTGCATCTATCCTACCTAATCTAATCTCAGATGTTCAGGGTGCATTTGTTTAAGGTAGAGATATTCATGAGAATATCTTAATAGCAAAGGAGATGACATATGATCTAAACCTAAAATATAGAGGGGAAAACATCATTTTGAAATTAGATATGGTCAAAGCCTTTGATAGGCTTGACCATACCTTTCTACTCATTATTATTAAGGCTTCTGGGTTTAGTCAAGGCTTCATAAGGCTAACTGAGAAAAGTATTGACAATTTTCACTTCTCAATTGTGGTAAATGGGGAGGCTAAAGTTTTTTTTAAATCCAATAAAGGGCTTAGGCTAGGTGGTCTTCTGTCACCAAGCCTTTTTATATTGGCAGAAGAGTATCTGCTTAGGGGGCTGGAAAGATTGGCTCTGGAGTTCCCTTCAACAAAGTTCAAACCAAGAAGTAAACTTAACATACATGTCCTCGCCTTTGATGATGATCTATTGATATTCTAGAAATGGTGCTTCCCCTTCAATCTCCAAAATCTTAAACCTGCTTACAGATTATGAGGACAATTCAGATCAATTAATCAACAAGGATAAGTCCAAGCTTATTCTGGGAAAGAAATTTTACCTCAGAGAATCTCCAATCTTGAATCCATTCTGAGCTTCAAGCACAACTATCTCCTCTTCAACTATCTGGGAACATCTGTAAGTATCACAAACAATGTCATTACCTATGAAGATATTTTGATTAAAATCAGAACTAAAATAGGTGAATGAGACAAAACTACTTTATCCTTTGGTGGGAGGTTATTGCCTATTCAATCTGTTCTATATGCTATTCCTAATTATACTCTTCAAAGCTCTCTT